>OY744482.1:84085711-84344628 GCA_963556165.1 Tipula helvola | reverse complement strand
TGTCTACCATTTTTCCATTTATCTTAGACATTATATACTCGAAGGAATTATGTATTTCTCAAATATTTGCACCATAAAAAAAATGTAAAGTACAAAATGGGTCTCGGTAAACTATCATTATCAATTGTAAATACGGTTTGTTAAAAAAAAATTACGATTATTCTTGAAATATTTAAAAAATTAATTAAAAAATCGCCAAACTTAATATGTATAAATATCTGCTTTTTTGACGAAAATGAGACACGTGAACATACTACCTCTATTTTCTGTATATCTTGGGAAAAAATAATCACTGAGTTTTTGTTTGATTTGTAATTGTTTTTTTTATCAACGTTTCTTCCAATTTAAAAAAATCTTCCCGAACAGAAATAATAAAGAAAAATTAAAATTATTCAACCAAAACAATATAGCTTCTACTGCGGTACATACACTACACACCAATAAAAAATTTCATTCTGTTTACGTTTTTTTGTGGTTTTGCTTGTTATATGTATGAATGTATACGGCTACTACTACTGAATATTTTTAAAGTTCAAATTGTATTTTGTAGAGGCGCTCGATCTTTATTGGTTTGCGTTTTAACTAAGCTTTTTTTTTTTTAATAACAGATGCGCTAAGGTCTAATTCACTATAATCGAAAATTGGAGTGAGCGTAAATATTTGTTCAGGTTTGCACATCTGATTAGTTTTTAATTTGTGATTTAAGTTTAACAAAAATAAAAACTGAATTTTTTATTTGATTTGCAATATTGTTTTTTTAACAATGTTTACTTAACCTAGTGCTGGGGGTCAATTCCCCTTCTATGAAAAATTGGAATCAAAATAATCTTTCCATTTGGTTTCCATCATGTCTTTCTCATTAGTATCTTTTTACGCAACAGCAATATGCGATTCTCGTTGTCCAAATGAAAAAGAACGATGAAAATACGCTGAATACTACACAGCAAAATATATTTGATCAAGTTTCATATATATTTCCGCTAGGTGCGATAGGTAAATGTTGCAAATAGTAGCTAAATAAATGATAAAAGAGATTATAATTTGTAATTAGATTTAATCACTCTCTCAAAGAGAGGTAAATAGAGAGTTAAACCAGTTTTCGTCATTGCTTGTCAAAATATAAAATAAATTACTAAAATGGCCAAATTTTATTTTAACTAAACGAAACTAATTATTTAGGGATTTTTCTTAAATGAATTGAAATTTGTTTAATAAATTTGCTTATAAATTAGTTTTAAAGTGACTATGTAGTATTATAGTTTGGTTGCACATTTAACATTAATATTGTAAATTTAGGTGTTATAAAACTGAATTTCCATATTCATTTATATTCCCACGACCAAAATACTTGGTGAGAAAGTTTTTCATATGAGAAGATTTTGACGTCATTTTTTTCCTTCGCATGAAACATGAATCGGAAATCTGTATTTCTCACTGAAAATGCTTTTCATTGTACTTTCCACAGAACGAGAATTGACCCCCTGTACGGACAATTTTTTGAGACAGTGCATAAATTGTATTTTGTTTTCTTCATTCAAAAAAATATTTTACTACATAAAAATTAATTACCTAAACTAACACCAATATAACGTGCTGTGGATTATTTCATTTGTTTTTATTTCATTTTTTATTTGTACTGTCAGCCTGCTTTGTGATTATTTCATTTTTTCTTTGTACTCTGATAATTTTTTTTCGGAAGAAGTAAAAAAATAGAAAAATCCAGAAAAAAAATTGAGAAAAGTATATAAGCGAAATTTGTGTTAAATTGGTTTCATTATCCCGTTAGTAGTTGAACAGTGAGCATATTTTAACGATGGTTTTAAAAAATCGAATTAAAATTTGTTTAATTTGGCGGACGATTTTAAAAAATGCTCCAGATTATACTAATAAATTACATTCCATTAGCAATACTCTCTCCGATTACCAAAATAACGAGGGGACAACTATTGCAAATGAGTTTTCCGAAATTCTTATAGTCGTTCCACATCAAAAAGATATTATCAATAATATTGTCACGTCTAAATTTGAATCGCAATCTTCAGATTTATAAGAAATATCGGAACAAAAAGTTAGTGAAAATTCTTTGAAGTCTTTGAAATGGAAATTTCGACGAGAAATGTTAATGGTCACAAAAGATAATTTGGTAACAAAAGAAAGTATCAGATTAGCTATATCTGATACTTTAATACAGTGGTGGCCAACCCGCGGCCCGCGGGCCGCATGCGGCCCATGACTTGATTTTTTGCGGCCCGCTGCATAAGTCAGTATACATATTAAATTCAGTATAAATGTATCACAATAATATTTAGTTTTAACGATTAAAAATAAAATTTAAAGAAAGAAATAAAAATACGATAAATCATTCGAAATCTTCACTTCGCCATTTAATGTCGATGTTAAAACGATTCCAATGGAATTTCAAATGGAATTAATCGATCTACAATGCAATACTGAGCTGCAGCATTTATATTTTACAATACCAAAAATGGAATTTTATAGTAAATATGTGACCGAAAGTAAATTCTCCAATTTGCGCAGACATGCCATAAAAATTGTTAGCATTTTCGGATCGACTTATTTGTGCGAATCCTTTTTTTCGAAAATGAAGTACAACAAAAATAACAATCGAAATGCCCTTACGGATGTTAATTTGGAAAATCAATTAAGATGTGCTACAACTAAAATTGAAGTAAATATAAAAAAGTTGAGTGACGTTAAAGAAAAACAAGCGTCCCATTAATTTTTGTAGTTATGTGTATGTTTTTATCATTTGATGTTTTACGTAATATGAATAGTTATATGTACATGAATTTTTAATAAATATGTTTATAAAATATTAAAGCGTCTTTCTTGTAAAAAAAAAAAATATGCGGCCCGCTCAAAATATAGAAATTTGAATTTGGCCCGTGGTGTAGTTTGGGTTGGCCACCCCTGCTTTAATATATCATAAAAATCCGTGTGTAATTTCTTATGATACCATTCGCCATCCAAGTTCCTTTCAACCAAATATCCTAGCTTACGGGAAATGTAAATATGTAACACATTCTCAGAAGTATAAAATAATAATAACCCCAGTACATATGATGAAAGTATTTGTTACAGGCGAAAATTCTGGTTCCCATGAAGGCCATAAAGTGTACGAGCAATTAAGGGGAAAGAGACGAATTAGAGGATTAGGATTAGAAATGATGGCCAATGCTGATACCCAGTTAATCAAATATGGCAATACCATGAAATTAACTAGTATTGATGTACTTAGAAAAATGAGGTCTGAAGTATTGAAGCGCGATGATCTCGTTGAAGATTGCGATGTGTACGATATATTTCGCAGGTGGGATGATATCGAAAGATTAGACTCCGAAAATAGTTATATATATATTCAGCATCTTTGCCACTAACAATATCCCTATTACGAAAATCGCAGCTTGAAATAATTTTAAAATATGGGCCACTCATAATGTATTTGGATGTCACTAGTAGCGTTATAAAAAAGCCAAAATGCCACCCGGACCATGATTGTAACAAAATTTTATACTATGCATGTGTTGTAAAAGTAGGCAATACAATTGATCCTGTTGCTGAGTTTATTTCATGTAAGTATGATGCTGGCACTATTGGGAAATTTTTGATTGATTTTACATCGAAAATGTCACAAATTCCAAGGCTACGACTTCCCAAGGTATACGTGGTAGATTGGACCTGGGCTTATATTCAGTCTATCCTGCACATATTTAATAATATGACTGTAATAGATTATATGGAATACACATACGATTGCATCATTAAGAACAAAGTTCACAATAAAAACATTGTAGCTGTGTTTATTTGTTGCAGTCACTTTACTAATATTATAGTTAATCAAATTAAAAAGAAACTGCCTAATGCAAACTACTGCCTAATGCGACTACTTAATTGTACAAAAGTTTAAAATATTATCTCATTATTTAAAATTTACTGCGTAATTTGTTTAAATGAGTTTAAAACTACTAAAGTAAAGGAAAATTTCAGTGAATTTTCTTCGTTTTTACGATTTGTCTATGATACCATCTTGATGAGGAAAAAGATTTGCATAACGATTGTGACATAAACAAAACTATGCGAAAAGTTTATTTTACGTTTTATTCATCGACATAAGTATATGAATCGGAAATTAACAAAATTGAAAATAATGGAGAAGAATGTTTGGATAAAAATCCATTTTATTGCAAAGAATTTGTATTATTTACCATTCAAAGGTATTTTTCATATCTTCCATTATGGTGTATCTGCTTCTCGAGCTATTTAAATATTGAATACGGCTTTCAAATTCAAACGTGGAATTGTGCTTCCGACACGTCAAGCACATATATTCGATTCTTCAAAGCAAATGGGGAGGCGGGTTTTGGCAAGATATACAAATAAAGAAATGAAGAAAGAAAATGTCGAGAAGGAATTGGAAATCGAGGAAGTTGATATTGATCATATTTTGCAAAATGGATATACATTTTTATATCAAGGTATTTTATATCATACGTGCTGTTTTGATGCACTAGTACATATTGTCAGAAACAGAATATTGTGTATTGACAATAAACACGTATTCGGTAAGATTCAGAGCACTGCCACAGATTTTTCTCACTTTATTTCATATTTTGTAGTTAATGGAGCACTTCTATCCACCTTGAGAAAAAGAACTCATTTGCTATTGAGATGTTTTAATGTAGAGGAAATTACTTCCAACATAGATTTGGCTACAGATTGCAATATTTCCAAAATTATCGAATTTTTTATGAAGCGCTCAATTGCCATCGATTATGCGTGTCCAACCTGTGCTCAACCACATACAAAAGACAATTTTTATTTGCCAATTGATTATAATAACTTCAATGAAAAAAGTTTGCGAAATATTAAAAATGTCTTAAAATTTTATGGAGCTACGTGCAACAATTGTCATCAATGGTTTGAAAATCCCAGTAGCTTAAATATTACAACACATAATGGTCTTGTAATTATTGATGTTCAACCAATTAATGCTACCAAATATTACAACATAAAAATTGAAGATATTGAATCAGAGCTTAAGTTGGGTGCAAAGTTATACTTGCTGCGAGGAATTATTCATTTCCAACGACTAATAATATTAACGAATCCCGGACACTATATTTCATATATTAAGAGAAATAATGAAACTTGGGAAATATACGACGATCTTCTAAGCATTATAATCCAGTAACTCTGATCTATATTGAACAGTAGCATTAATATTCTAATTCACTAAAACAAAAAATATATTAGAACAAACACAAGTTTCTAAAAAGCATTAGCTTCGAATCGCCACTACACAATTTTAGAGCTAAATTTTTTTTCAACATAAATAAATCTATGTTAACTCCACCGCATAAATTGCTTGGTTATTTAATATAACGAATCATTACTGTTTTGGTTTCCAACTTTGACATGTGTAAGAATTGTTAAGAATTGTTTTTATATTTTTAAAATAAATTTTAATTACTTTACACTTTTTTGGCTGTTGTAAGGTTTTTGTCAATTTTAATTTGTCGGAAACTTCGCATTAGTCATAATTATAATCTCTACGAATACCAAATATTTTCGAGAAATACGGAAAGCTTGACAGAAAACTGCTAGGTGATAAAATAATATATGGTTTGACCAAAAAATCGAGGGATTTTTGAACTTCCGTTCCCTTTTCCAACTTGAGAGGAAAATAAAAAAATATATTTTTAAAATTTATTTTCTTTATTGAATTAAATTTAAGTTTGCACTATTACACTATTTTAAAGTTATTACTTAAGTATTATTAAGTTACACAGATTACACTTAAATTAATCACTATTGGGTTAATTAGATCTCTTAATAGTTTATTAATTAGTTTTGTTTCATCTCTTTCGAAACTTTTTAAATTGGCTTTACTGATCTCGTTGGAATCAAGTACACAATTAATTTTTATGTCTGGTAAAATTTATAATTTAGACATATTTAAAATTTAATTATAATTTCCGTTCTGAAAACATATTTAAATAAAATTCGAAATTTAATTAGTTTTCCATTCTAAAATAGTTTTCTTTAATTTGCAATTTTTATGTGTGAAAATTGAATGAACTTGATATTCTTTAGTATAAAATTGTATCATGGGCATTTTTTATATTATGACCTTCTGATTCTATATGTACATATAACCACAAATTAATATATACAGATGCTTTATGTCAAAGAAATTTATGAAATTTTACAAAATCACTGATAAAAGCGACAATTGTGTGAGTAAAAAAAGAAGTTTGCCATGTTACCCATTGTCTTTGCTAAGAAGTATAAATCTTTACTAATTATAATTATAATATTCAGTGTCTGCGTCTAGCGCAAATATTATTCGTTTTGCCAATCTTTTGTTCTTGCATAGCTCTAACCATTTTCATGAAAAAACCCGATTCTTATGACGTTTTCGATTGATTTTTTGTCCCTCTATGAAAAGCAATCTCAATTTCGGCGTCATTCGAACAAGAACATCTCATTGCTCTTTTATGTTTGTGGGTTATCTGTCAAAATATAAAAAACTACAAAATTTCAAATATAAAATCTAAAAAATTCGTTTTCGATTCAATGTTGAGATTAATTTAATAACATCTACACAAACAATAGCCATAATAAGTTTTCAAACTAAAAATTCCAGCCAATCAGCCAAATGGCAGAACCAGAAAATACCTACAAACATATTTATGTAAAATAGGGGTAAATCTATGAAAAAATCGAGATTTCTGAAAAGTGTTCTCGAGCAAAAATATTTGACCCTCAGAACATCGTTTCAATACACTAGAAGCAAAAAAAGCAAAATTTTCCCCTTTAGAGTGCTTTTTTTTGATTCAATCGAAAATGACATTATTAAATCTGAAGTGCACGTATGATTTGCTTAAGTATGTATTTATTACATCTGTAGTATGCATAGATACAATACATACGTATTTAGCTTTCAGTTCATTTTGTATTTTACAATTTGGTTTTTAAAGAAATTTTCGTAAAGAAAATAAATGTATGCCGGATAAAAACAAAACAAAGAATACGAGTAGGGCTAGGTACGTATGTACGCACAACGTATTCTGATTTTAATTTATTTGAATTTTGAATATTCAAGATAAATATTGTTGTTCGTGTTACGAAGTTATATTATAATATATGTACGTCTACTTATACACTCAATGTTGTTACTTTTTTCCGTGATAACATTATTACACCTCACAGCCTCATGTTCGGAAAGTGAGCGACTCCAAATGTTGTACTTAGTCGTGGGTAATTACTCATCAATCATCATCATCAACACTAAGCATTACCTTTAATTTAAATATACATTTGCATAATTTGGTCCGTAGGCTTCATGCCTCACGTATATATTATCGAAATGACGTCATGAAGCAGCGAGGAAAACCGCGCCACGAACCTCTGATTTCGAGCAATTTATAATGCTCGAACCATTCTAACGATCATAAGACGAATTCTCGGTACCATTAAAGAGGGAGTCACGTACAGAATGCGAATGAATCACGAGATCAGAAATGATCTCAATAAAGTCGATATTATCGGATTCATAAAATCGTCAAGGCTAAGACGGCTTGGGCACGTACTTCGTTGACAAAATCGGACCACTAAACAGGCCTCGGAGTCGGCACCAACGAAAGCAAGACCTTGTGGGAGACCACCTATATACTCGATGGATGAATGACGTTGAAAGGGACCTCGAATGGCGGATCGAATTATTTGGAGGAGCATCGTTGAGGTGGCCCTTCATGGGATGTAGCGCCAGCGGAAAGAAGAAGTATTCTAACGAGAGAACGGCTCATCTGATAGCAACAATTCTGGTGTCAATTTGTGCGTAAAGTAAATTTTTGTTGATTAATTGTCAATTAAAATAAATAATCGCCGCACAGAAATTTTAATTCAAACTACAAACTACAAAAAAGCGATTTGCAATGCTTGAGACCACTGTAGCGAAAGAACGCCTCATCTGATCTAAGCACATCTGTTGTCAATATTTGCGTAAACAAACAGTGGCGGTTAATTAATTTTACATTAAAATAATAAATCTACTTGAAGCTACAAATATTTATTTACACACAGTCTATCATTAGTCTCACTGCGTATAAACGTTACACTCAAAACACTTACGGCCATGTAGAAGACACAGATTTTTTTAATTGAGAAATTACGGCTATAGTATGAGCTTGTTCTTTTAAGCTTTAAGATATTTACACATAACTATTTCAACTACTAATAGACCGCTCGCATTTTTTCTAATTTCAAATTTGAATGGCAACACTTTGTCATGAAATGTACCAATTAAATACTCCTGTACGGTCTTAATTGTACATACATACCAATACAAGTATTTATTGGAAGTACAGTTGAACTGACCAAGATAAAAGCCGAGACAACGGATGAAAAGCGGCAGTCGAAATAAAAAGTTAACACAGAAATCATTATGACGAAATTTAACCAATTGTCTGAATATTATGAAAATGTTTTCGGCTTTTTATAGACAACATACTATTTGTAATGACATACTCATTATTTTCGATTTGGTAAATCAGAAAAATAATGGAGTCATACTCCTAATATATCTACCCAGTAAAAGTAGAAAATATCAATCCCCTCCCCCTTTTCTTTCCCGCAGAGTTAACACAAAGTGTATCGACTCTTAAAAAATTAGAAATCTCTTTGAGCTTTCGTGTTGGTAATTCGGTTTCGTACAGAAAAAGTAAGGTCTACTCTTCAGGTAGCTACGACCGAACTACAAAAATTCAACTCTAAATTTTACATTATATGTAAAACTAGAGTGTATCGACTTAGTGAATTAGTAAGTAAAATAGTATGTTGTCTATAAAAAGCCGAAAACATTTTCATAATATTCAGACAATTGGTTAAATTTCGTCATAATTATTCGTGTGGGCATGATACACACACAAATTAGATTTCTGCTTGGGTTTTTGAGTTTGATTTTTTGAATATAATTCACTAAGTCGATACACTCTAGTTTTACATATAATGTAAAATTTAGAGTTGAATTTTTGTAGTTCGGTCGTAGCTACCTGAAGAGTAGACCTTACTTTTTCTGTACGAAACCGAATTACCAACACGAAAGCTCAAAGAGATTTCTAATTTTTTAAGAGTCGATACACTTTGTGTTAACTCTGCGGGAAAGAAAAGGGGGAGGGGATTGATATTTTCTACTTTTACTGGGTAGATATATTAGGAGTATGACTCCATTATTTTTCTGATTTACCAAATCGAAAATAATGAGTATGTCATTACAAATAGTATGTTGTCTATAAAAAGCCGAAAACATTTACAGAAATCATTGTAAACATAAACTGAAATTCTGTTTGATAATAAAATAAGTTTAAATAAAACATAAAAATACTATTTTTTATTAATTGTGTTGTTTATTAAAAATAATATAGTTGGGATAACCCCAATCCACGCAGTCAGTGTT
The DNA here is from genome assembly GCA_963556165.1 of Tipula helvola. Classification (NCBI taxonomy): domain Eukaryota; kingdom Metazoa; phylum Arthropoda; class Insecta; order Diptera; family Tipulidae; genus Tipula; species Tipula helvola. The sequence goes on along the minus strand of OY744482.1, from coordinate 84,335,150 downwards.
GCCAGACAATTTTTTTTAAAATCTGTAAATTTGTCAAAAAAAATCTGTTTTTGAGCAAAAAAATCTGTTTTTTCCAAAAATGTTTGGTAAAATTGTACATACTGAAAATAATTTAACAAAGCTAATTTGATGTTTGACAAATGGCTTGCATTTCTTTATTTATGTACATACTTTAAATAACTAAATAAGTAAACCACAAAATAATCACATATTTCAGTAATAAAACTAATTAAATTTAAAAAAATAAATAAAATAATTAAGCAAACCACATTAGGATTTTTAGAATCACAATAAATTTCAGTAAATCAACATTCTTTTAAAACATAATCCACAAGTTTTCCTTTTAAACATAATTTGGACAGAAGAAGAATTATACATATAGATTCTGATTTAAAAAATCTGTACGAATAAACATTTCCCAAGAAATCTGTAAATATTACATAAAATCTGTTTTTCTGTTTTGCCAATTGAAAATCTGTGAAAAACAGATAAATCTGTCAATATGGCAACCCTGCACGCAGTGCATAATAATAAATTGTGTGGTATTCCCGCTCGGTACCACTACAATTGGTGACAGCGGTAAAGATTTACCTAAATTTTCAAAGCAAAAAACTAAATGTTTAAAATACGTTGCTTGAAATTTTAAATGCGTTCGTCTGCAGAATAATAAAATTGTTAATAAAATAAACATTTTAATTTCTAAGACGAAAATATGAACTTTAAAATTGAGCCTGTAAAATATTTGTGCTAAACTCATTGATAGCGTAATAAGTTTTAAAATTGTTTGTGAATCAAGTTCTTGTGTTTCATACAATGAAACAAATTATAAATGAAATGTACAAGTGAATAAAAGTACGCCCTAAGTCAATGAAACATAAAATAAAATAAAAGTAACCAACAACACAAAACAAAAAACGTTACAGTGAAATAAATAATGACAATAATGTCTACAGTGAAATAAATAATTTTAAGTTAAGGTGTGTTACACGAATGCTATATCAATTCAGAAAAAAGCAGATATATCTAAATTTAATATTAATTTAAATTAATTATTAATTAATTGAATTCTATTATTTCATAAATATAAAAAAAAAAAACAAATTTAAATTATACTTCATTTTATTATTGTATGTATGAATTATAATTTGGTATATGAGAATTTTGTCAGTGGCAACAACTAAAAACCACTTAAGTCGATTTAATTGAGAACTGACTTAAGTGGTTTTTAGTTGTTGCCACTGGTATAATTTTGAAATTTAAAAAAAAAATTTTTGGTGAAGTTATGTTTAAATGACCTTGTCAAATTAATCTCATCAGCATCAAATGACGAAACATCTTTCGATTATTCTAGATTATTAATAGTATCGCGCATTTATGACTAATTGCTTTAATAAATATTACCGTATAAGAAACAACACCATGTTACCTTAGCCTGTGTTGAATTCGCTAAATATTATTTTATTTAAAAATAACGTGATCTCAAATATTTCTTGCATATCTACATATAGTGATTCGGTTACACGACTTTCTATACATTTATACAAGTCAACAAAAGTTTCTAAAAACAAAAATTATATACAAATTAAAATCAGAACAAATACCCTATATATTATTACCGAAGTCAAAATGGCAAAATTAGATGCAAAATATGTATTAAAACTGGTTCCGACTTTCAGTGGTGCTCCACGAGAACTTCACAAATTTTGTTCATGTGCAGATTTTATATTAAAAGGTTTACGAGAAGAGGATAAGCCTGCTTTTGTAGAATTACTAAAATTAAAGTTAGATGGAAAAGCATACGATGTAGTACGATACGCCGATATAAAAACTTTTGCCGAACATAAAAAAATATTAACTGCAGAATTTTCCGAAAGTCGTTCCATTGGCCATATTCAAATGGAATTGGCTACCATAAAACAAAATAAAGGCGAAGATGTTCGTTCCTATGCAACTCGCATTGAAGTATTAGTTCATGACTTAAACGAAGTTTGTATCGCTTCTCAGGGTCAAGCGTCCGCTCCCACAATTCAAGAACTAAATTCTCATATTGCACTCCAATCATTTCAAGAGGGTTTAAATCCGTCGATCAAAAATATTATCAAGGCTTGTCGATTCACTAAATTATCCCGAGCCATTAATCAGGTAATTCAAGAAGAAATAATCATTAAAAATTTCTCAAGAGTACACACACCCGAAGCATCATTTCACCAGCGAACTCCTAGTACAAAATTTTGTCAACTATGTCATAAAAAAGGACATGAATTGGATCAATGTTTTCAAAATCGACAAAATCAGGTGAAATCTGTAAAATCAATTTCAATTAAACGATGCGCATATTGTAAACGAAGGGGTCATTTGATACAGGAATGTTACCTAAAGAAGGCAAGTGATGAAAGAAGAGAGAGAAATTTAAATAACAATACAAATCCGTCTACATCGGGAAATGCAAACGGGCCTTTGAAAACGATCAAAGACACTCTGTCGAAGGTCCCATCATAAAAGAGCGCTTTCCGTCAAATAATTTCAAAATTGAAGATCCAACTCCATTAGAAAATATCATTTATTCTGTAACCGACGTTTACAAAAACGATACTAAGAGCCAATACTTATATTTAAACCTTGACATAAGCAAATTCGAAACAATCCCATTCCTAGTAGATACTGCTGCTGAAGTATCTCTTATCAAAAATGGTTTAGTTGACCACAAAATCAAAATACAAAGGCAAAATAATTGTAAATTAAAAGGTATTTCCTCTGATTTGATTGAGACTATAGGCGAATGTCAAGCAAAGCTAATGCTTCCTAATGGCGATCAATTGGATATACAATTTCAAGTCGTACCTGATTCTTTCCCCGTCATATGTTCAGGTATAATAGGCCTAAATTTTTTCAATACTTTCAAATGCAATATTGATTTTTGTAGACGAGTTGTTGATATTCCATTGAAGAATTCGTTAGTATCATTAAGTTTACGTCCTGAGCTTCAACTAAATTGTTCTCATTCTGTCAAATTATCACCCCGTTCAGAAAAAGTAATGACGATTAAAATAAATGCTGTTGATAATTCAGAATTTGTCTGTCTCTCTCAAGAAGTAGCACCTTCAGTTTTTATTTCAAATTCTATTCAAAAAATTAAAAATTATTCAATACCAATCTCTATTGTAAATATATCAGAAAACGAAGTAATTTTGAATAATCTAAATATTCAAGTTGAACCTCTAAATAACTACAACATTTACCATGTTAAAACATGGAATGATGAAATTGATAATAGATTGGAAAATCTTACATCTTCAGTCAATCTTAAACATTTAAACACTGAAGAGTATAATACCCTGATTGCCATCATTCAGCAATATAACGATATTTTTCATCTTGACGGTGATGTGTTAACATCTACAAGTGATACTACCCATCATATTCGTACACTTCCCAACGAAGTACCTATACATGTACGACAATATCGGCAACCTCATTCAACGAAAATGGAAATTAAAACTCAAATAAATCAAATGGTCACAGATAAAATAATTGAAAATAGTGTTAGCCCTTGGAACTTTCCATTACTGGTCGTTCCCAAAAAATCAACCAGCGAACAAAAGAAATGGCGTGTAGTGGTTGATTATCGCAAACTCAATAATATAACTATTGACGACGTTTTTCCGTTACCCAATATAGCGGACATTTTAGATAAACTTGGAAGTGCCCAATATTTCTCGTCTCTCGATTTATACAGCGGCTACCATCAAATAAACCTTGAAAAATCTGATAGACCGAAAACTGCATTTAGCACTGACGAGGGACACTATCAATTCATAAGAATGCCCTTTGGACTTAAAGGTGCCCCGTCCACGTTCCAACGGATGATAAACAATGTACTTAGTGGGCTAAACAATATTAAATGTTTAGTTTATTTTAGATGATCCTCACTTATGGAACACAATAAAAGGCTTGTAGAAGTCTTTGATCGTTTACGGAAATTCGAATTAAAGCTAAACCCGCAAAAATGCCAATTCCTCAGACAAGAAATTACATACCTCGGTCATGTGGTTACATCCAACGGTATCAAACCAGATGAGAATAAAACCTTAGTTGTAGAAAATTTTCCAATACCACAAAATACAACCGAAATTAAGTTGTTCTTAGGCTTGGTAGGCTATTATCGTAGGTTTATTTCAAATTTCGCCGGTTTAGCAAAGCCACTCACCACATTATTAAAGAAAAATCAAAATTTCGTGTGGGACGCGTTATTCAAGACTCTTTTACCAAACTTAAAACAGCAATTATTAGCCCTCCTATACTACAAATGCCACAATTTTCCAAACCTTTCATTTTAACTTGTGACGCTAGTAATATTGCTGTCGGTTCCGTGTTGTCACAATTGATTAATTCGCATGATCTCCCTATTGCTTACGCAAGTCGTACATTGAATAAAGCCGAACAAAATTATGCGACAATTGAAAAGGAATTATTGGCTATTGTGTGGTCAGTGAATCACTTCCGACCATATTTATATGGGAATAAATTTTCAATTGTAACGGACCATAAACCGCTTATTTGGTTATGTAATTTAAAAAATCCTTCATCACGTTTAATGCGATGGAAAATACGACTCGACGAATATGATTATACCATTATACATAAACCAGGAACACAGAATAGAAACGCTGACTGTTTGAGTAGAATCAAAATTAACGAAAATTCTGAAATTCCATTTGAATGCAACGTGGTTACTCGGGAACAATCTCGCAAATTAAACCAAATAAAGTCCACGGTTGACCAAAATACTACAGGATCGAATTTAAATACCAACATTAATGCAAATACTGAAGAGAATAGATTTACAACGACGCTAAATCGTCACGCAAGTCAGTCTATGGAATCAAATTCACTATTAGATCTACCTTCTGAGACTTTCGATTTTCAAATGAATAATTCAAATCATCTAGATAGTTCTTCTTTAAATAAAATTCATGACATGGATAATCTTGTTGAAAATAGAATCCATTTTGAAAAGGCTGAACCAATAATATATTTAAATGATGCAGCAGAAATTAATCAACTCATTCTCGAATTCCACACGTCTCCTCTTGGAGGTCATCAAGGGTTATATAGAACATATAATCGCCTTAAAAATTGTTATGTTTTTCCTAACATGTATTCGACCATTAAGAACTTCATTTCTTCCTGCAAGCAATGCCAGATAAATAAACACTCTAGATTTACGAAAGAACCAATGAGAATTACAACAACATCAACCCGATCATTTGAAAAAATATTTCTGGATATTGTCGGTTCAATGGCCTCCTCTCACAATAATAATCGATACATACTCACTATGCAAGATGACCTATCGAAATATTCCATTGCAAAAGCACTACCTAATCAAGAGGCGGAAACATTAGCAAAATCATTCGTGGAAAATTTTATTTGTATTTACGGCATTCCCAATGAAATTTTAAGCGACCAGGGTGCAAACTTCATGAGTTCCCTATTTTCTGAAATTTGCAAACTTCTTAAAATAAAAAAAACTGTGCACAACTGCTTATCACCCGCAGAGTAATGGTTCTCTTGAAAGGTTCCACAAAACGTTAGGTGAATATTTAAGAACGTTTTCTCAAAGTGATCCTTTGAACTGGGATACATGGCTTCCTTATTTTACGTTTTCCTACAACTCAACACCGCATAGTTCTACGAGTCTAATGCCATTCGAGTTAGTTTATGGAATGAAGCCAAATATACCAGTTTCACTTACTAAAGATGTCGACCCTAAGTACAACTTCGATGATTATTGCGATGATTTAAAATTCAGATTACAAAACTCTTTTTCAATAGCCAGGCATAATCTATTAAGGTCGAAAGAATCTTTCAAGAATTATTATGATCGTTCATTAAATCCTGAAAATTTTAATAAAGGTGTTTCTTAAAAGATAACTTTTATTTTGTTGAGGGAGATGTCAGGAAATGTACCAATTAAATACTCCTGTACGGTCTTAATTGTACATACATACCAATACAAGTATTTATTGGAAGTACAGTTGAACTGACCAAGATAAAAGCCGAGACAACGGATGAAAAGCGGCAGTCGAAATAAAAAGTTAACACAGAAATCATTGTAAACATAAACTGAAATCCTGTTTGATAATAAAATAAGTTTAAATAAAACATAAAAATACTATTTTTTATTAATTGTGTTATTTATTAAAAATAATATAATTGGGATAACCCCAATCCACGCAGTGCATAATAATAAATTGTGTGGTATTCCCGCTCGATACCACTACACCTTTACTGCGGGATTTTTTAGCTTAATCCAAGGAATTTTCAACATTTCTAATTTCAACCCAAACTTCCTCTGTTATATGACTTAAATCATAATTTAATTTTTCACGTGTACCAATAGAAAGTATGTAGGTTTTTTGCCAATAGAACAAACAATAGATGCAAGTTTTTAAGTTAACGAAACATTCTTGGCACCAGTACATTCAGAAACCCACCAAACTCATTATTATCTCATTGATAGAGATATCCTAAACATATCTATCAAGTTATAGTGAAGCCCTATCACCACATCACCACATCAAGACTGTGATCTTGAAAGAGTGGGTACACGCGAGTTACATTCCGAGATATGGAAATGCAACAAAGTAAAGAATTCCGAGAAATGGAAACACAACAAAGTAAAGATGCTCATAATACAATTTTATATTAACAACATAAAATATTATCATTATTATTATAAGTTAATGGATCATATTTTATATAAATCACAATTATTGTTTTGTTTAACAATATATAATTTTAATTAATAAGCAATAAGCATTGTCAAATGGTAGACAATTAAAAACTGTCTAGGGTCAGATTGACCCAGAGTATTCTCTGTGATTCAAAAAATAAGTGTGTTCCCGGAGGGTTAACTTATTTGTTTGTTCATATTTTCTACATACAATTCTTTGATACAATTATAAAAATTTTGGTTCCTTAATAAAATTGCGAGAATAACTTTATATACCTTTAAATTTGTACCAAAATATTCATGTAAAATTGGATGAACTTTTACATGCAAATTTGCTAGAAGCACGTAAAATTACCGCTCTATAAATGTAAAAAAGTGCTGGAATTTATTCGTAAATCTCTACAGTTCACGTAAAATTACACTTTTTTTTCATTTTAGTTGTTACGTGATTTTGATAGTGAATTTATGGTATGTATATCAATGAAAATTGATTTTTCAATTTCAATCTAATTTTACATGAAAAAGTGTGGCAATTTTGCCCACTTGAAAAAACTAAAAACACGTAATATTCAATGGACATTTTTTACTGTTAGGCTTATAAAATACTTCATAGAGACTTCTTGTAAATCGACATCCAAATTAAATTTTTTTTTCGGATATATCAGAAATGTCAGCTTCAACGGTCCCCATCTTCTAACGAAATCTCATCAATATCATTATCATCAAACATAAGCTCGCTGAACTCAATATTTTGCTAATTTTCGTTAAAAATTTTATTTTCGATTCATCGGGCTACTTTTTGATTTTGATCGCATATCAGTAAAATTTAGTTAAACTGTTTGGCGTTTTCATTTATGCTTAAAATGTCTTTATGTTCAATGATATTTAGTGATTTTATTGCGCTTAATTTTCTGGTCGTAATTTTTACATTTTAGGTGAAACAAATAAAATTGCTTATTTTTAGGCTATAATACTTTTAAAATCGTAAAATACAATATTTTAGATGAGAAAACGGGTAATTTATTATATTTTAAATGCAATTGAAATATAACACTATGAGGAGATTATTGAAAGTTGACTCAATATTTTTCGATGTTGGATGAAAATTATAAAGATTCTATTGGCGTTCTATGAAGTTAATGTCTGATTCTAATGCAACATGTACTAATGCAAAATTATTCTATATTTATGTACATACGTATTCAATTCATCATTTTAACATATACATTATTCCATACTCTGGATTAGTGATTTTTGTTTTGTTCTATGTTGTATCAAAAAATAAACATGCACCACAATAACACTTACACCTACAATCGTAAGTAGTTTTGCAAAACTGAAAATTGTAGATAAATATTTATTTAAAGTATACTACTTAGATAGAAATTAAACTTTTCAATAGATCATAAAGGCCGATTTAGACGAAGAAAAATGTTTGCCCGACAAAATTTTTGCATGTCGGTTAGAACTGCACGCAATACAAAAATAAACACTGGTTGAAAAGAGAAAGGATATGTAAACAAAAATGGCGATGCTATAATTTTTGAAGGCTGATAATATCACGCCATATTTTTTATAATTATCGGTGGTGACATAAATTAAATTAATTGGGAGAAATAATTCAAAATAAAATAAATATGAAAGCTCTTAATTAAATTTTTGTATTTAAAAATTTTCAAAGATAGATGGTTATCATTCGACATGTCTGTTTTTAAAAATTTGGTTATTTTTGCCTCCTATAAACTTTTGACGTCTAGTCATTGTATAGGTTTTCATAATATACTTATATTGTGTTTGTATTAGTTTGTTACTATAAAATATCAAAAAATATTGTCGGGTCGAATATATTTTATAGTTAAATTTTCATTTCTATAGTAACAATTACTCAAAAAAAAAAGAAAAAACAGCCTTGCAAAATTTTGCATGTTTATATTGTCGTTCTTGTCATCCAAACGAAAATTGTAATGTACTAACCTCTTCTTTTTTGCAAGGCAAACATTTTTCTGCATCCAAATCGGCCTTAATTGTATAAACAATTAATTGAATTTATCCGTTAGTTACATTTTTGATTTAAGTTCCTTTTGGAATAAAAATAAGTATTTCAAAGATATGTCTACGGACTTTGATGCTCGTGGTTTGTTTTTATTCTATGTCACCCATTTATAGTATAAAAAAATATACACCTTCAAAAAATGGCGCTATCATTTTTCTTCGTTTTTTTGTTAATCTTAATTCATCTGTATGTAATCATTTGTGGTATAATATTTATAAAACATAAAAAATGACATTAACAAGAAATAAATCAATTTAAGTGATCATCGCTGAACTACGGTAGTATTGATCAATAAAAACAAAACATACATGTATAATTAATTAAAAATAAATGAAATTTTCAAAATTACGAAATATTCAAGTTATTATAAAAATTAAACAAAAACATTACAGAGAAAATTTATTTCCGGATGTTCAAAAAGCCACATCTTAACTACTTCTAAAAACGATTTAGAATCAATCCGCTGCCTAATAGTATAAGGAAGTTGATTAAAGAATGGCGGAGCGGTAGCTAGCAAATATTTTGTGAAAAATTCGAAATAGAAGACCGGAACATCGAATATGAAATTATCATTATTTCTAAAATTATGGCGTACATCGAGTCTACTCGTCTGGCATCCACTCCTTAAATAAAATAACCGTAAAACTTTATTAACATAAAGATGTTGCAAAGGTAAAACTCTCAGACTCAAAAATAATGGCCAAGAAGAGTCACGAATTGACTTAAAACAAATAAGACGCATCACATGATGACATATAGCAACCACCCCAGCACGCCAGTGCATATTCTGATCTGGAATTAATACAAGCATAATAGAACTTAATTAAGGCAGAGCGTGGGACTATTCTTCTAAGCAAATATAACATTCCCATATGACATTTCCAATAAAGGTGACAGTCAACGATTATTCCCAAATACTTGAAACTTTCAACAGTTTCAATCAAAAAAACACGAATTGGAACAATTGTCAAGAATACAAGAACGGCAATGAAACTTAACTATACAGGCGGGTTGGAATTACTGTAACCAATTTTAAAATACATAATTTTCGTTTTTCACTTAAAATTAATGAATGGTAATCAAACCACTTACTAAGAATAGCTAGGTCAGTACTGATCTGGTGGCTTACAGCTAATATAAAAGGCCCATGATAACACAAGCCCATATCATCTGCAAAAGCTGCAACATGGCCTAATAAATTGGCACTAAAAATTGAGTTTACATATATTAAAAATAAAAGAGGTCCCAAAATAGACCCTTGAGGAACACCAATATTTAAAATATAAGGTTTGCTCATAAATGTTTACGATCAACCAGATATGCCTTAAACCAATTGTTGATGTTACCTTTGAAACCTATTCTGTAAAGTTTATGCAATGAAAGGATATAATCCACTATGTCAAAAGCCTTCTTAATATCAATGAACGATAATAATATCAGATTCATTCAATGATAAATTAACAGAATTTAGAAATTCAATTAAAGCAGTTTCAGTAGAAAATTTACTTCTAAACCCCGTGTTGACAGCTACTAATTATATCTAATAAAGCTCTCTAAAAAAAAGGTCCATTCTACATTTAATAACTTTTTCCATAACTTTTAATAAAACCGGTTGCAATGCAATAGGCCGATAGTTATTAATGTCACAACACGAACCATTTTTATGCAATGGAAGTACAATTGCAGTTTTTAACATTTCCGGTACTATACCATTTACAAAACTGTGATTAAAAATATGTTTTAATATAGGGACAATAACTATTACAACTTGTTTTATCAAATAATTACTCATACCAAAATTATCATACGTCAAGCTGGATTTCAAAGAACAAATAGCTCTCAAAACTTCAAAGTACTCGATTGGATGAATCACTATTGAATTCCTCCGAGTTGATATTTAAAGGTAACATATTTGATTTAATAATTAAAATAATTTCCAAATTCATCAGCAATATCAGAAGCAGTATATTTTCATTACTAGATGTTACAATTGAACTAATATGATTTACTTCAGAAGAACTATTACTTAACACATCATTAATAGTACGCCACATAGACTTAGCATCATTACCACAATTTTCGAATTTTTTATATAGTAAGCTTCCCGCGCAATTTCAATTTGTTATTTACTTTGTTAATACATATAACCAACAACATACTGCTGAAAGCCATCATTATTTTTAATACGCTTGGCCTTTTTCAGCAATCACTTTTTACGTTCAATCATAATATCCAATAAGGCTCCAGATATCCATGGCCTAATAGGACACCTTCTACACGGCTTCTTTTTTCTAAACTATCTAATAAACTAGATTTCATACTTATTAAAGTTTATTAGTTGCAGCAGCTGGATCATTAATAGTGAAAATAGATGTGAAATCGGCTGCACTAAACTTTTCAACAAATTTACAAACATTAATTTTAGGCTTATTAGTTTTGCAGCTATATCTCTTAAACTTGATGATTCTAAGCTCAATAAGTATAAGATGATGGTCCCTAATCAGTAATCATATTGTTCAATAACGAAACGTTAATTCGAGAGAAGTCATTGTCATGTAATCTACAGAACCAATGATCTAAACAATAGGACGAACTAGATGTAACTTTGGTCGGTTCATTAATACACAAGAATATAGACCCTCAGATGACATCATACAAATATAACCCAAATCATTAACACGTATCAATTTTTTTTTTTCAATACAGATAAGACCACATTTTTAGTTTTACTGTTGTTCTGAGATTTCTTCCTATAAACGTTCTCCATATCATTAGCTGAAAGACTGATATTCAAACATTTATCAAATAAATCAGTGACAATTTTTGTAACATCCTCATCATTTGATCGTTGAATACCAATTATATCAACACAATTATTAATGCTCAATTGTTCAAGAACGAGTACTTTTTTGATAGATTAAAATTTTCCAGTTTCAGGGCACGGTTTACTTCCATCATTAAATTTAATTTCTTCGATAAACTACATAATATCCAGTGTTTTAACTTCTGTTCAAAGATTATCCTATTTTTCAATAAACTCTTCACGGAAAAGTTTAAATTCACTAAAAAACTCAAGGTTATGTTGCACGGGTATGGAAATTTTTTTGGTGTACCTTACGTACCGTAATGCAAGGCTGACGCCACCGTCTGAAAGTAGAAGTGACACACAAGCACCATGGTAAAATTTGGAACAGTCATTACACAAAATCTTTATTTCAACATCACGATCCACTTTTAGCTTGCCTACACCACATAAAGCCATAACTAATTGCAAAAAAATTAAAATAAAAAAGTTTTGTTCAAATGCTTATCACGACAATAACTGTTTGTTCATGTTAAACATAAGAACAAACCAGTGTAAATAGAATGTTAATAATGGCGAATTAAAATAAATATTTGGATAACTGGTTCTAAACTGTATCTTATTCACTAATGGCACAATACAAATTTCGTATGCACAACATTCAAAATGATTAGTTTTTAGTTGTAATATTATAATTACGAACTTCATTTAATTAAACTAAGAATATTTATTAAGTATAAAATATATTTAAATAGAGTCGCTGTTAATGACGAATAAAATGAAAATTCGATGTTGATCGCACCACAGCACTATAATGAATGACACAAGCCAATCGTAAAAGAAACAAAAATGTATGTTGTTTCCTTTTTTTATTAATTTTTGTAGCTCCGCCCAAGTTTTTTTACTTTCAACTTTTTCGTCATATTTCGTGCGTTAATGGTGGATTCAGCGAGAAAAATTTGCTAGCTCGTGATCACGAATTATTGAAATTTCGTCATCTTTTTTACCCCCTCCAATTTTTTGTTTACTTTTTTAAAACAGCAACCATAAGAAAAAATAAACAAAAAATTGGAGGGGGTAAAAAAGATGACGAAATTTCAATAATTCGTGATCACGAGCTAGCAAATTTTTCTCGCTGAATCCACCATAAGCCTCAATTCCATTGTGAAACAAAGTTTGTCAGTCAAAATAACTTGAGATAAAAATATAAAATCGGTGGTTGCGTGAACGAGATGCCCAACGGAGTCAGTCAAAATTTTATTTACAAAAAAGGTGTGTTTGTGTTAGTGGACTGATATCAAAATTTAAAAAAAGTTCAAATCGAGAACTATTTATGGCAGTCCAACTAATACAAGGACATAAATATTGTGTACCGATGAGAAATATTTCTCGCACACATTATTAATTTTAATAGTATGGCACTTTAATGGGAAAGATTTTTTTAAATTTTGTGTTTTAAGACGAAAATATTCGAAAATAATAATTCTGATATGAGTAATAATAATAATTAATTTTTTAGATAAATTTGAGACTAGAAATAATTGAATTAACACATACTACTTAATTTGTTAATTAATTGTAGGTTATGTGTTTGTTTGCTGTCAAAATACTAATAAACAATAGTGTGGCATTGTTACGGGAAAGATTTTTTTGATTTTGTATTTTATGACGGATAATCTTCAAAAAAAATAATTCTGATGTGGGTAATAATGATAATTAATTTTTTAGATTATTTTGAAACGTGAAAATAATAGAATTTACACTAATACCTAATTTTGTTTAATAATTTTTGGTTATGTTTTTGTTTGCTGTCAAAATGTGTCAATCAAATTTTGCTATAAAAAAAACAATAACAACGTACTTTGTCTTTGTCACTCTGCTGGATTATTTTTTTTTGTCTTTTTCCAACTGAAGTCAGCTCAGTCAATTTTTCACAATGGAATTGAGGCATTAAACTCAACTTAGTTTCAAGTGTGTCATGATAAGACTGAATTGGACAAAACTCATGTCATGTTCTATTGACTCAAGAAAAATGGAACCTAGATCAAAAAATACTGAACTCTTCACTGTAAAAATTGATACGAGTACAGTATTTTTTGATCTAGATTAGTTTTTTTTGCGTTAATTATTATTGTTGTTGAAGGGCCACGTGGGCATTCATTCAGCCACCTCACACAGCAACCTGAAAGATCTTTTGTACTTGAACTCTGCTTAGTTATCTGTCCAATCAATATTCAGGCTCTTAATGAACCTGATAATGCTGCCGGCTGGTACGCGATGCATACTATCTGGGATCATTGCTCTCCCTCCTAGATGTTTACTGTAGGAAGTTCTTCTACTGGAAAGACGGTAGCATTGGGTCCCTAAAACTTCGAGAGGGCAGTCCCACTCCCATATATTCCTAGCCCTGCTCCGATTTCCGTTTTGATTTTAATTTTAAAAGTTGCTGGGAATGGAAAGTTGCCTATAGGTCACCCAGCTTACTACAGGAAGGATAAATAAAACTGGAGGATGCCTGGTATCCAGATTCTGCATACTTTGGACTGATTAACTTATCAGCCATTCATCCATCGATATATGGTTAGTGTTTTTTGTCAAGGATTTCTCCTTTATCGCCGTACTTTAGCCTGTGTCAAATGGACATAACGTACCAAATGGCCTCAGTTACCAGTGGTTGCAACGAGGAGGCAGCACGTACAGTTGCGAATTGTGACCAGGTTAACCTCTTCCACAATTGTACCCGTCACGCAGCTGCCTAATACATGACTAGAACAGTTCACGTGATGCGCACCCTACTAGAAGGTTTCGGAGCTGGTATATTAATCTAATAAACTTTGGTCCCCCCTTACAATATACGCCAAACCACCTTTTTTTGTGACATTATAATACGACATTGGTTTTCCTTATTTCGACGAAGTCTTCTGGCAAACAAATGGTTGTGTACTATCCAGAATTGACCGTTTTACGTTGCACCAATGCTACGGTTGCGATATGTCAAAGTGATTTGTGGGTTGTTGTTGGATTTGCCGAGTATTTAACAACCACACTGTCGACTGCTGTTTGGTTTCGCGCTCGTACCCTTAGATCCAAGATTCGACACCTGTCGCGATACCAATTAACATGAGACTTTTTTGGAACGTTTGTCAAATTAAGTGGATAATTGAATATATGCTGGTCCCACTAATGCTCAAGGATACCTCAATCATGCCAATGGTTGGAAAAACAACGGATTTTAGACGACCTTCACGAAATTCGTCATTGAGAGAACTGCGGCCACGATTAAATTTTGTGAACCATCGATAAACACTGTTGTTGAGTTAATCCACGTCGAAATTTGTAAAAAATAATCGCAAGAAAAGGAAATTTTGAAATCACTATAACCAAAAAAATAGCGGCTGTATAAAAAAGGTTCTGAGTAAATATACCATCTTAAATGTCAAACTTTACGATAGAGACGTCAGTTACCAGAGGGTACGACTAGGGGTTGCAAATTTACCGAATTTTTCATTTACCGTAAATGATAAAAGTTCGCTCCGGTAATTTACCGGTAAATCAATAGCTTTTAAATGCATATTTAGCATAATTACTTTATTGTCATTTCAAAAGTCATCATAAATTTCTAAAATAATTCCTACATAATAATAAAATAAAAATTGCCGGATTTACCGTTTACCGGTAATGCAAGCCCTAGGTACGACTAAGGTTGCTCAATCCCGATTTATAAAAGGCAACCTTCATAAAATAAGGTACAGTAATCATGGAAATTTTCGACCTTGAGATTTATGGAGATTTATCTGTTTTGAGGGCCTCAGAGTCCAAAAATATGGGTTTTGAAGTGGTGTCCGTCTGTCTATCTGAGTCCTCTCTATAGCCCAGATGGTTTATATAACCGAACTGAAATTTCTATTTACCTTTTTCCAGAAATTGTGAGTTTTAAGCGAATTTTAACGGACAAATCGGTCGCTACTTCCACATTTGTTTATGGCATGATTTAAATAATTCGTTACGTTACTGATATGAAATTTAAATTTTAGTTTAGAGGTACACTTAACGTTCTGATAAAATACATTTAAATCCCTCATTTTTTTAAAGCTGACAATAAATACCATACCTACAATAGGACCGTAATTCGTCATATGAGTAACCAATTATCTTTCTTAAACAAAGGAATCATTTTAGCATATTTTAAAGTATTTGGGAAAACTCCAGCCATCAGTCTTTGAAATATGGCCAAGTATGATACAACTTACCTATTTCTCAACCGATTCTGATGAATTTTGACATGTGCTTTGGAAATGGGATTCTAAAACGATTTTTAGATGAAGTTCTGGAATATGGACAATAAGAACGGAACTTGGCTATAATATGGATTTTAGTGAAATTTGATATCTGCGATGAACATGGAATTCTAAAATGATTTTTGATAAAGTTTTGGAATATGATGGTATGATTATATGACGGTATGCTGATATAATGGTATGATAGATGATAGTATTATAGTACGATGGTACGATGGTATAATAGTATCATGGTATGATGTTCTGATATTATTATAGTGTGCTGGTATGACGGTATAATGATATGACTGATGGATGGTATGGTGAAATCGCGGCCTGTCAGTTTGATGGTATGGCTATATGGTATGATGGTACGATGGTACGATGTTACGATGATATGATGGTATGATGGAATGATGGTAAGATATAAATCATGTTGTGATGGTTCAACTTTACTAAGTGATACGATGATATGATTGTATGATGGTTTAATGGTATAGTGTCATGATGTTATGAGAAGATATGATGAAATTGTTGTTTAAGGTTATGATGTTACGACTCTACGTGTGGCGGTATTATTGTACGATGGTGCATAGAATTTTAGTTGAAATTTATTTGGATTTAAGTGAAAAGTTCGGTTAGGGATTAATTTTGAGTCAAGCTTAGAGCTTAGTGGGAGGTTAGATTGAGTTGAGTTCATACACGCATGTCGAATCGAGTTAATTTTGGGATTGGGTTGGCCAATAAGTGTGGAGTTGAGCAGAGGGTTGAGATTTGGTTCGAGCTAAGTTGAGTTGAAGTAAGTTATAGAGTGAGGATTTAGTTACCTTGTTAGTGAATTTTTCGGTTGGGGGAATTATTTAAGGGTTGATCTGGAGTTAGCTTAAGGGTTGATCTGAAAGTTGATTTGGTGATTATTTGAGTGTTGGGTTGGCAGTTAATTTGGTTATTGCGATTAGAATTGTGTTGCGATTGATTGTGTTAGGTTGAGTTGCAAACTGAGTTGGAGGTTGAGCTGAAGATTGACTTAAGAGGTTCATTCCGGGATAGATTTGCGAGTTGAATTAATCAAGACCGAAGTTCTGATCGCCTTAAGAGGTTTCAGCTCTTTATATTTTCTTGCGTTGGAAATGGGATTCTAAAATGATTTTTGAATAAAGTTCTGGGATAAGGCCAAGTAGGATTGAACTTCGCTATTTCTTAACCGATTTTGGTGAAATTTAACAATATTAAAAAATTATTTATATTTTAATTCTATAAGTGTACCTAGCTAATAGTAATCCCTAGAAAGATCATTAGTCAAGTTTCATGTGTTGAGCACGGGAAAATTCGTTTGAATGAATGGACAATACAAAACTTAAAAATTTGTATAATGAATTTCCCCTAACTTTGTAATTTTAGGAATCATGAGTTTGTGAAAAATTCTCTTTGATTTCCCTAACAGTAAAGTCTTCAGCAGTATTAAAAAAAATGTTAATGGTATATTATGAAAAATAGGACTGGTTGAAAATATTTTTATTCCTACAGCTGCAATTTGCAGGAATAAAATTTTTGTCAAAAATGAAAATTTCGGTTTAAAATGCTGGAGGGACATGTTTTCAAGGGGCAAACCCTTAAGTATGTACAAGCAAATTGTCAGCCTAGGATACTTCAATTTCATATAGCTATATAGTTATTGTAATCCATGTAAATGCCAATACCACCTGCTAGAGTATCCTCTGAATGTCGATTTTGTATCTCTCATTTCAAGAACTCGCAATTCAGAAACTCGCGGTAAATGAATCAGGGTTTTAAAGCTTATTCGAGATTTGTTTGATGAGGGTCATATTAGATATTATTTGAAATTGTTAAGGCTTTCGATACTATTTGAAACAAAATGAAGCTGTCTCTCATTTTATTATATAATATTATGTAAATAAAAGTTTTCTAAAAATTGAAAACAAACACATAAATAACCGTAAATATAAGAAGGTTCCAAAATTTAAGTTAGAAACATTTCTGTTTTTACCTTGTATCATACTCTATATTGAGTTGTTACAGAAAGAACTTAATTTGCCTTGTTGATGTTTTGTATCTGATTTTTTGAAATTCTTGTTTGACAGTAAAGTAGGAGTAAATCTTACAAAAAATGTTGTTTCTAATTAATTTCCCTCTGAAGATGACGGAATATATCGTCAAAGCGTAGGGGCCTTATGAACATAAAAATACAAAACTACTTACAAAAAAAGTTGATATTTTTAAAATTTTGTTTTCGTTAGTTATTTTTTTTAGGTTCAGTAGATTGTCATCGTCACATTAATTAGTAAAAGCCTGTGTAGACTTAGTTTCATATTCCAAGAAAAAAACTTTAATATGCAGAGCCAGTAAATAAAAGTCGGATAATTTTGAATTCACAATAGAATATAGAGAGCTTATATTACATTGTCTAATAACAGAAAAAAAAAACGTTAATTAATTATCTTTTGTTACTTGACCTCATTAAAAATGCATATCTATTGCTGTGTAAAGAAGTTCTTGGAAGTTGTGTTTTTAATTAAAAACAAAATGTACATTTTAATTTCTATTACACAAAATGCTAGTTAATAATATTAAAACAAAATACCGATATAGAAAAATCCTGGAAAATACTGTTATCAGTGTATTATCTATGCAATACAAACGGATTTCCATATTCATTCTGCCTTCACACAATTCCTGGTATTATTTTCAGATTAAAATCTCAATAATAACACAGCCACACAGTGTACGTATGTACATACAGCAAAATACAGTAGAGGTAAATTTATCAAGGATAAAACAATAACAAAATCAGGAATTATCATACCTTCTGTGCTATTGTCTGCTGTTACGTTTCTGTGTGTGTATAATATATACCATATCAAAACGTACATACATGCTAATTATACAACGCAATCATAACTCCAACATACTTGTTTTGCAGTTTTAAACTTTTATAGAATTTCATTTGACTTTTATTTTGAATTGACGTGACATACATACATTATAAAATTTAATTTGTATTTCAGAGATGTACATATGCATAAACATATGAGTGGATATAGGCTAGACAATTTATATAATTTATTTATTCTGGCGATATGATAAGAGCAAATCTTAATAAAAATTTGAAGGGAAAATCTGAAAATTTATTTTGAACATATAAAAAAAACGTGAAAGAAACCAAAACTTTATGTCTCAAGTACTCCAAAAAACTTTATGAATTTAATGTTTATTTTTTTTTTGTTTTATTTATATAAAAACTACTTACAATCCATTGTTGATTAGTAATAGGTAAAACAAAACTCATCCACATTTGAAACGCTAAACAAAAATGATTTTAATCCAAATGCGAATGGTTTGAGTTTCCTACAAATTTTCAACTCAAGAAAATTTTAGGAGCCGATATTAAAAATAAATTTTGAAAATTGGTTATTGTAAACTTTTGAACCCGAATATACGGATGATTTCTCAAATTGTAACCAGTACCGACATTTAACCGACTAATATTGATAATGAAAAAAAATTCATAGTTTTAAACACATGTAAATGTCTTAATAGAAGTATGTACGTATCTGTAAATCCTGAAATAAAGGCTGCAGATAATCGAGGAACATTACATACAATTCTTATAGTATGTTTCTCCGCTTTGATGTTGGGATAAATTCTAGCAGAGAAGGTTCCACTAAAGCATACTAGTCCTTAGGGCAATTTCGAATCTACAAGAGCAAAAGTTGTAAGATGTTCATTTGATTGATCACTAACACCAGATACTTGCGAAGAAAAACAATATGATCCCTCAATTAAAAGATTGAACGAATTCAATTTAGAAAAAAGTAGCAATACAAGTAACTTGACCACAATGAGCATCATATAAATTTGGGACGAACGATTTTGTCTTTGGCTGAATGAATGCGTATTCAATATTCGGTCAGCGATTTTGGGGCTTCAGTATTTCTGATTACTATGCCTGAAGTTCACTGTCTCGGTTCAGCTTGTAATCTAACCTGACCATTTACGTTTAAAGGTTAGCACCACCTTTAAACGTAAATGGCCCCGCACAATCTCGCAGTGTTTGCAAATTATCGTGTATTTGTTGAATTAGTTTTGGTTACTGTTGATCACATTTTATTGGTAGTGCAGATCGTACAAGTCTACTAAAGAGTCTTGCACTAGGTGATCCTAATTCATCGTTACGAGGAATACATAAAACATTTTAAGGTAAATCTGGAACTTATTTTCGTGTAATAACTTCTTTTATATTGTTAGGCACACGTGTATACAGAACTTTTGCCCACCAGTATTTGTACATTGACAGCTAGATTTTTCCAAATGGTAGTTGAATAAGGCGAGTACGCACACGAAATACTCACAAGTTAAAGTATGTTTGGACATAGATAGGAAACAATTTCGTTGATCGTTCATCATCGTTCACAGAATATAAACTTTGAAGTTTGGGATTTGGAATTTGAGGTCTGGAATTTGGAATTTGAAATTTGGAATTTGAAGTTTGGAATTTGAATTTTCAAATTTGTATTTGGGATGTCAAATTTGTAATTTACCGACCAAACGGCGCAGTGGTTAAAGCTACGGCGGTTGTATCGGGAGGTACCGGGTTCGAATCCTTATAGGGGCGGGATACAAAAGGGATTTTTCATCATCTGATTACGATCGGTCATGACGATGAACACATCTATGACCCCCTGTTGAGAGTGCGGAATCCATGGGCCGACCCACCTTTCATGTCAGTACTATAGGCTGGCATGAAGCAAATGCAATGTGCAGGTGGTTTAAACGAAAGCGGGTCTATAGCCGTACGTTCTCGAGTTGGCTGGCAACGGCGTAAGGTAGGACGTTAAAAGGGAACTGCGAAAGAGTTGGGAGTGCCTTGAGCCCCAGAAAAGATTGCAAAGATAGAAACGAAAAAAAAAAAAAAAAAAAATTGTAATTTGGGATTTTAAATTTGAAATTTCAGGTTTGGAATTTGAAGTTTGGAATTTGGAAATTAAAATTTGGAATTTGGAATTTGAAATTTAAGATTGAAAAATTTTAAATTTGAAATTTAGAATTTGGAATTCGAAATTTTGAATTTGTAATTTGAAATTTCGAATTTGAAATTTCGAATTTAAAATTTGGAATTGGAATTGGAATTTGAAATTTAAAATTTACAATTTAGGGTTCGGAATATGAAATTTGACGTTTCAGGTTTGGAGTTTGAAGTTTGGAATTTGTAATTTTAAGTTTGGAATTTGGAAATTGAAATTTGGAATTTGAAGTTTCAAATTTGGATTTGGGATTTGAAATTTGTAATTTGGGATTTTAAACTTGAAATTTCAGATTTAGAATTTGAATTTTAAGATTTGAAATTTGGGATTTGAAATTAAAAGTTTGGAATTTGGAATTTGAAGTTTGAAGTTTGGAATTTGGAATTTGAAATTTGAAATTTAAAATTTGGAATTTGAAATTTAAGATTGAAAAATTTAAAATTTGGAATTTGAAATTTAGAATTTGGAATTTGAAATTTAGAATTTGGAATTTGAAATTTAAGATTGAAAAAATTGAAATTTAGAATTTGAAATTTAAAATTTGGAATTCTAAATTTTGAATTTGTAATTTGAAATTTCGAATTTAAAATTTGGAATTTGAATTTGAAATTTAAAATTTAAAATTTGGAATTTAGAATTTAGGGTTTGGAATTTCGTTTGAAGTTTGGAATTTGGAATTTTAAGTTTGGAAATTGAAATTTGGAATTTGAAGTTTCAAATTTGGATTTGGGATTTGAAATTTGGAATTTTAAATTTGAAATTTCAGATTTGGAATTTGAAGTTTAAGATTTGAAATTTGGAATTTGAAATTTGAAGTTTGGAATTTGGAATTTGTGATTTGAAATTTGAAATTTGGAATTTGAAATTTATGATTGAAAAATTTAAAATTTGGAATTTGAAATTTAGAATTTGGAGTTTGAAATTTAAGATTGAAAAATTTTAAATTTTAAATTTAGAATTTGAAATTAAGAATTTGGAATTTGAAATTAAGAATTTGGAATTCGAAATTATGAATTTGGAATTCAAAGTTTTGAATTTGTAATTTGAAATTTTGAATTTAAAATTTAGAATTTGAATTTGAAATTTAAAATTTAAAATTTTTCAATCTTAAATTTCAAGTTCCAAATTTCAAATTCCAAATTTTAAATTTTTCAATCATAACTTTCAAATTCCAAAATTTGGAATTTGGAATTTAGGGTTTGGAATGAAATTTGAAGTTTCAGGTTTGGAGTTTGAAGTTTGGAATTTTAAGTTTGGAACTTGGAATTTGAAGTTTGAAATTTGGAATTTTGGATTTGGAATTTGTAATTTGAAGTTTGGAGTTTGGGATTTGAAATTTGGGATTTGGAATTTGTAATTTGAAGTTTGGAGTTTGGGATTTGGAATTTGGAATTCGAAATTTTGAATTTGGAATTTGAAATTTGGAATTTGAATTTTGAAATTTGGAATTTTAAATTTGGGATTTGAATTTCGTAATTTAAATTTGAAATTTACTAACTCAACTACTAGGTGTTTCGGAACCGGGTTGATTCTTTGTTACTAACTTACCTTTTCCTTTCCTTCGGGATTGTTATGTGTAAAGAGTGTACGGTGTCATCCGGGAGTCTTGCTTAGGCTTGGTCGTACATTCTAATCAATCAATAATCAATCGGCAGCTATATTTTTCCAAATAGGCTTTGCCGAACTAAACTTAACCGATCTGAGTATTTTCGGGATTTGTTTTGTAGGAATCACTATTTTCTCTCCTTTGATAATTATTACATTATACACTGATAGTTCATCCAGAAACGTGCAAAAATGTCTGAGACTCTGAGGTATTCTTTTATCGTCTGGCCATCCCGTCACTATGTAATTTTTCAATATTTTTAGATCAACATCATTTTTCGTTAACACATTTGCTGAAAATGGAATATCAACATGTATTTGTGAATCCTCATCTTCGATTTCAGTATTCACATGTTTGATGTTACGACTTAGGCTGTCAGCTATATGGATCTCTGTGCTCTTTTTCTACATTATCTTCGGTGAATATATCATAACATCAAACAGAATTCGCTGAAACTTTGGTGAAGCTGAAGTTATTGTTTTTTTTTAAATAGTCTCCAATGGTTTATGGTCACTCTGGATCGTCAATTATTTCCCGTATATTATATTCGTGAAAGTTTTTGCAAGCAAACCTGATAGCAGTTGCTTCTTTTTTAATTTGCGGATAATTGAGTTCTGCAGCAGTCAACGATCTCGATGCGTATGCTATAGGATGACTCCGTGGGAGAACTGTTCTTGCTTTGCCGATTTTGGTATTTCATGTTATGGATGATAGATATAAAATATTTTGTCTTTAACCAATTTCAGTCCATTTTCCGTAATTATATGACCTAGGCATTTTGAAATCTTTCTGCAATATTGACATTTCTCCCTGTATAGCTTTAATCCTGATGTACCGGTAATGTTTATTATTTATTTAGTTATCTCTTAATATCTTTCCTGGGTTTCTACATGAATCAAAATGACATCGATAGAACACTCCACATTTGGTATACCTTCTAAAAGATTACATATTCCTTATTTGGTGAAATATTTCCGGCGCTAACGTCAATCCAAGTGGCATTCTTGCCCCACGGGTTAGGGGAATTTGGAGGAAATTAATGGCAAATTAGTAAATAGAACAACACTTTAATATTGCTAACATCAAATTAGAATCTTCACTAGACTGCATGACACTTTTGCGGATCTAATAATACATGAGAAAGGAGCTTATCCTTATATACACTATTTAAACAAATAAAATTCTTGGCGAGTCTGAATAGACAAAATTACACGAAATGTTACATGAATTATCTTTAGGCTATCGGAAACCATTACTAACTTTTAAATAAATATGTTCACATTAAATGCCGAGGTTAGTGTCGGTGGGTAGGCAGTTATAGATGGAACGTTTACCACAACATGTTTAAGGAGTGTTGACGTCTTCCGCAAGCGACTTGCGGTTGATTGTTTTGGCAGAGCGTGCGGACATCATTTTGGAAACCCTGACACACCTAAATTTAAACACCATCAGTGTAACACCAAAGGACCAAACAGATAATCAAAACTCGGAGGGAGATTTTGAAAAAAAACCGGAACAGTTCCAAAGTTAATTAATGTCAGAAATATTCTGCATAGTTCAACAAAACACCTATCCGCGTAATAGATCACCAACCTGCAGTAACAATAACCAGTGTTCACTACTGTTTCATCATAATTTATCAAAAATCTTCCAAAAACTAAATTTCCATCAATCAGCATAGGAGCAGATTTTTCCGTTATTCCTCCAAATTATGGCAGCTTTTCAAAACTCGATTCTTAATTCAACTTTTTCGTAGCTAACGGGTCGAGAGTTAAAGCTTTCGGTACAACAATTTTAAATTTAAATTTGGGTTTGAGGCGAAATTTTATGTGAAAATTTATTATTTTGGAAGTTTCACTTCCCATTGTAGGGCTGATTTTTTGGCGCATTCCGGTTTGGTTGTAGACATTTAAAAACAGAGGATCCATTAACCTCTTTGTTTATCAGCAGCTGATTAACCCTTAATGCCAATTACTCAAAAATTCATCAGTTGATTGCCAAATTTGTAGAAATTACCCAAAATACAGTGGGAACTATACCTACCAAACACATTGTCACGCATTATTTGTAGTCAAACGACCCAGCTATAGCTTGCTAAACACGCAGATTAGCACCAGATAAATTATTAATGGTGATTGGAGGCCACGTGAGGTCATATTCAGGACTTTTCTTACAAATTACATGGAGCTATCATTTTTTGACCATCGATTTAGTAACAGTTTATCACCAAATTCTAATATAACCAAAAGATGTGCCTAAAACAGCCATCACCACCCCTTTCGGTCTTTTTGAATTTACACGTTCGGCCTAAGGAACGCAGTACAATCTTCTCAGCGAGTATTCAGTCTTATTTGCGGCTTAGATTTTTGTTTTCCTTATTTGGACGACGATTGCCTCGAAATCTTTCGAATATCTCAAAATTATTTTTCAAAAATTCATAAAATTCGGGCTAATAATAAACGTAGATAAATGTGTGTTCGCAAAAGACGAAATTGATTTTTTGGGGCACATAATCAATGTACTACGACGCTAAAGCATTTTTTGGTAATGGTCAATTTTTATCACCGTTTTATTTCTGGTGAAGCTCGGAACCGAAAATTGGATCGATTCATTGGATACATCGGATACGGCTGTCGAAGCGGTCGTGCATCAAAAAATCTAGGACGTTTGGCAGCCGCTGAGTTTTTATTCAGCATGGCTAAATGAAACAACAGAAATCCAGTGCCTATAATCGAAAAACTTTTGGCAGCGAATTCAAGGATTAAACATGTTAGGTACTTGTTAGAAGAGAGAAATGCCAAAACAAGTTTCGCCAAGACGATTTAAGCACCTCGAGTTTATTAGTCAATTCACATCGGTCATACAGCATATAAAAATATCAATTATGCAGCAATAGCGGATACGAGAACAAACGGCGAGGAGCTTAGAGATTTATTAAATAATAACTCTATGTGGAAATTCGAATAGCTTACGATGGCCGGAAAAAATCCCAGTTCCCGACATTGCTCTGATACAGTGGCATTTTCTGTATTTTCAACGTGGATAGCTTGATTTGGCGTCCCAGTATCAATTGTAACTGATCAAGGAGCTCAATTTTAATCACAAGTTTTTGAGGAATTGTCTAAATAGCAAGATGGCATAGAACATTCAAAACGGTTATTATGTGTCAAAATAGAAATGACTAGAATAAGAGTTTACCAGCAACTTTGTTGGATTTACGCACAACATTAAGAGATTAACTCCAAAGTCCTTAGGTGATTTATTCTACGGAACGACATTAAGGATCCCGGTCAATTAATTGAGGTCAATAAACAATTCATTCCACAATCGGATTTTGTCAAACAATTGAACGATCATTTTGACCAAATCAGACCAGTAACAGCAACCAAACATAAATAAGCTGTTCATTAACAAGGGTTTGAAAATTTGTTCGCCAATAATGTTAAGAGCGGACGCACTGCTCACTACAACCACATTATTGACGTGGGGAATATGAATAAACAGATTAAAGTCCATAGATTGATTAAAACCGGCATACATAGAATTTCACACCGACGATGTCATTTGAAGTCAACCGGCAGATCACAATTTCCTTCCGGAAATACCCAAGTATAAAAGTTTCAAACAAAACAACTTCAAATATTCTGACGAATCTCGAATTGGTGATTGTTAATCATAAGTTCATCAGTTCGAAACTGGATTAAATTCTCTTATAACCTTCGGAAAATGTTAAAATCAAAGCGTTCGCAGAATATTTAACAATGGATTGATATTTGATATTGTAATAATCGTCGCTCGTTTCCAACATAGAATTATTGTGTATACAATAACAGACATAATAATTCTGCAAAGTTCATTCACCTTGTTTACAAACGTGCGAAATAGAGGAAACCGTACCAAATGCCAAAAAGCGTTTAATGATGAAAATCGTCTGCTTTACATTAATATTCAATCGATGAAAAACAAAAATTAAATCAAAATCAAAATTAAATTCCACAATTAGAAAACGAAAATTCATTTCTAAATTAATTCACACCAGCAAAAAATTAGTGGGATGGGTTTTATTCTTTTGAAAACAGAAGCGATAAATTTTAATTATAAACAAGAAATTGGGGCGCGAAAATACTTGTTAATTCTAAAATTATTAAAAGCGATAATAAAATTAAAAAATAATTTGATTAAAAATTTCATTATTGAATTTAATTAAATACTTGTATAAGTCGATAAAATTATCTCAACAATATTTTGTTGTGGGTTAAATAAGAATTTTCCAGAACATTTAAACACAAATTGCTAAATAATAATTAACAACCGCAAAACTTAATGGATTCTATTCTCAAAACTTTCCACCGTATCAAAAACGTTTCCGAATGAAATAAATAAACTGTGAAAAAAAAAAACTGTTTGCATCGATACTCTTTATTCGTTTCGCTTGTAAACATTTCGCTTCAAGCACAAACAATTTTTGTTTCCAGTAATTTTTAAAATAAATCCCGATACAGCCGGTAAACGCATAAAACAATCATTCTGAGCCATTGGGGCGCCAACAATTATTTTTGTTTTGTTTTCCCCAATTTCATTTGTGCGTATTTTACACAAATATTTTTAATTTATGTTTTCGAAATTCGAATCATACCACTCAGTGCAAAGCAGTTTCTAATTAATGAAAATCGAAATAATTTTTTTTTTTTTAAATAAACATGGAAACCAAATATAATAACCGCACAGTTAAAATAAAAAAAAAAATTGTCGGTTAAACTAATTAAAATGTAATTACTTTAAAAATAACGAACGCGGAAAATTTCATAATCATCACCACAGTTTTTACCGCATTTAAATTTGTTCATCTACTCGTAGTTTCACAAAGGAACATTTTTTAACTGTGATAATGTTTTGGTTTGGTATTTTCCAATTTAATCATTTTCTTTGTTTGCGTAAAATTTGTAATTGAATACATGTGTACATGGTAATGTATTGAACATGAGCCTAGTGGGGTATTTTATTTATGTACGTAATTAATGTTAAATTGATCTCCTTTGGTGTAGGAATAATTTTTCATGTAAATTTATGTGTAGCTCGCTAATTGATAAAACATTGTTTGTACTGTTTAATTGTTATTGTGTTGAACATTTCGTATGCAAATATTTTACATTTTGTTTTTTGCGTATACTTGTAGGTACAATAATTAATTTACCAGGATTAATATTAATTTACTATACGTTTTATTACTTTCTTGTAAAACCTTTGGCAGAAGTTGGTAGAAGTCAATTTTAATCCTGGTTTATGTCGTTATTCCTTAAAAGCTTAATTAAAAATAATTTACAATTTCAGCTTTCGGCAACCTTTCAGCTTGCCTCGTAGATATTTTGTAATATTAATCATTTCAAAACAACCAAATTTGTGTCGACACGTCATTACATCGTTATAAGTCAAATAAAAAAAATGTTAGCTCGCCCATCGTTAATTGCCGAACACTGTTTAGAGATTTATTTTATAATAATCCTTATTAATGTCACAAACTGTCGAATTGTTTTATAATAGGAGTATTTTTTTTTATATTTCGACAATTTTTTGGGTGTTCACTGTTCATATACCACATTTTTTGTTTAGTGGTATATGTGCGACGTGTTTGTGATATAAATCATATTTTATACGACATACAATTATTGTTTCCAGCATTGATTTTCATACTTCATTAATTATTATTTAGAAAATATTACATACACACAATTATAATCGTAGAATTACAACTTACATCAATCAGTTTTAGACTCACACCTTAAATTTCAAAACTAATAACCAAATCATGTGAATAATTAATAAATAACATTTTTACAAAAGAAAATCCTTTAATATTAGATTACACATCATAATGAACAAACCCACACCTTCCTATATGTTAATCATCACCATAACGTAACCAATTTAAACCATTCTTATTACAATAACAACGTTTGAAAATTCTACATTTGAAAATTGATTTTTCCTAATCTATTGATGATTTGAAGTTGTTAACCCGGATATAGAAAATGGATTGCGGATCATTTTAAATATTTTATTGGTATATTATAGTATGTAAGTGGCAGATGTTCCCGATGAGATAATAAACTAAATCCCATCGTTAAAAGATTATAAACCTTACTATAAAATCAATATTGTGAGAGGTTTAATAGTTAATATGTACAGTAATAGTTTGGGACTGTTTGAGAACACAAAAATGATATGTATTCTAAATTACATAGTACAGTGTTAAGTAATTTATAATTAGTAATTTGAAACAATGATTTCCCGATTTTCTTGAGAACATTTTAGGAAGCTGACACCAAAGGTGCGTTTATGCAAAGTTGGCAAAGATTCTAAGCTATCCGAAACCAGTTTCAGTTTAAAAAAAAGGGATTAAGATGTTTAAGACAACCATGGTTGATACGATCAGCATACGATGCAAATCAGCATTTTGTTGTTGAGTAATGCGCTGATATATTCCATCTTTGGGATAGTTTTTGTGGTACGGTGAAACAACTGAATATCATATTTCCATTCCGATTTCAATATCTGTCGAAATAAGCAATTCTTTATGTAACGTTAGCTCAGAGTTCAATGGTCATGCTTAAATATGTTGCTGAGTTTGCATGTGGAGTTGGCTACAAATTCAGTCGAATAGTAACCAAATAACGTTTTTATTGGTGAAGTGTACATGCATAGATTTAGTGTCGTTGAGTTGAAGGCACCATGTCTTGGTTGACTCCTCTATACGTTGGCTCCAACTGCCAAAATTGCAGTACAGGTTTTCCATTTCAAATTGAACCTTTTGCAAATTATATTTATGGCCAAATAGGGTGGCACTTAGATATTTCTTTAACGGATTTTAGTGAAATTTGGCATTTGCATTGAAAATTAGATTCTGAAATCATTTTTAATGAAGTTCTGGATTAATGGCTAATTAGGATGGAACTTCGCTATTTCTTTACCGATTTTGATGAAATTTGACATCGATGTTGGTAATGGGATTTTAAAATCATTTTTGATGAAGTTCTGGAATATGGCCAATTTGAACAGAAGTTGGCTAGTGACATTTAACGTTCAAAATGTGCTTTACGTCAACCTGATCGCATGAATTCGCAAAATACAATTGAGCAACGAAAAAAATACGCCTTACACCTGAACATCGACAAAAAATTATTTTCGTTGGTGAATCTGGGTTTAATTACCACCTTCGAAGAGCAAAGGCATGATCGAACGTGAATACACCGGTTCCTATAATTGTACCACAAGTTAGAGGACGTAAGGTTTCCCTAATTGCGGCAATAAATTGTCAGGAAACCGTGTTTCATCAGATAATTGCGGATTCATCAGTCAATTCAAATAATATTTGTGAATTTCTTCGAGAATTATTTTTAAAATTAGAGGAAGGTCATACAGAGAATGTATGGTTAGTTTTTAAAAATGTTAGCATCCACACGATACAGGAAGTGCTTGACCTTATTGGTCAAACTATACATACATGAATTTCTCCACCATTTTTCTACAAATTTATACGTTTCCAACGAACACGAGGAAATGTAACCCAAAAATTCTTTTTGGATGAAGTTGTGAGAAATATGTCAATATGGCTTCTATAATATTTTCTGTTGAGGTTTCTGTGCATCATGCAGCTGTTGAGTTAGAAACTTTTCGGTTAACAATTTTTCGGTTAGAAACTATTCTCGCCCATCGTTCAGTTATGCTTTGTGTTATGTTTCCTGAGTAATTGCTGTCAGATCGATAAGTTTGGCTATGTTTAAAAAAAATAGCGTCGCAGAATTGAAACTACTAACGGTAGTGTATATTCTCGGAATTAGAAATATCATTTTAGAAATAGCCAACTTCCTTTTAATTGGCCATATTCCAAAACTTCGTCAAAAATTATTTTAGAATCCCATTTCCAACGACCAACGCCGATGTCAAATTTCATCATAGTCGGTTAAGAAATAGCCAAGTTCTGTCCTATACTTGGCCATATTGCAGAACTTCATCCAAAATGATTTTGTAATTAAAGTTCTTCCGAAACCAGATAATAGCCATAGCATAGCCTGATGAGATTGACTGAAAAAAAATTAAATTTTTCGAATTTTCTCATTCAGATCAAAATTAAACCTGAAATTCTTAATAATTGCGCTCTTCGTAAAAAAATGATTTTAGAATCTTATTTCCAACGCAAATGCCAAATTGCACTAAAATCCGTTAAGAAGTAGCCAAGTGCATTCTATTTGGCCATACATATAATTTGCTAGAGGTTCAACTTGAAATGTAAAAGGTACAATTTGAAGTGTAAAACCTGTATCATCCGCAAATGCCGCAATATTTGCGTCGTGTACACAGTATGTAGATTGGCCGCACCCGCCGCAGAATTCCTTGTGGAACTCCAGTCGATATTCTCTTTAGCTCGGAGTTTACACGAACATGTTGATCAGCTAGATATGACGTTAGAATCACGTAAAACTGCTTCAGCAGACCTCTGTGTAGTTTATATTCCAGGTCTCGGTGCTATACTTTGTCGAATGCTTGAGATATAGTTCTAAGAAGATACTTACACATATTTTTTTATTTTCAAGTGGATCTTTAATTAAATCAATGATTCTGTGTACTTGATCTATGGTAGAGTATCTCCCTATAAAACTAAATTTGTCAGGAGGAATGGGTTTCCTACCTCTATTACTGATTTTAATATTTTGAGTGGTAGGCTTTCAAATAATTTTCAAATTGTTGGAAGTAGAGAAATCGGCCTGAAAGATGTTTTCTTCTCACCTTTGCCACCGTCCATTGGTATAAAACTTTGGGTTGGTTTTTTCTGCCTATATTGTTGTTAATTTATCTTTTAGCTCGTGTAGTGTTACAGTGTTGGTTATCCACTTTGCTTACTGGAATTAATTTTTTTAGAAAGGGTTGAAATGTGTATTCAAAATAGGCCACAAACAAGGTAGCCTTTTTAGGAACTTTTAGCTAAAGTTTCCATTGTAACTAAAGTTCCATCGGCAGCTATTTGTACTTTAGGCTCTTTAAGTCTTTAAGCCCCTAGTTTAATCTCATAAACATTTATGCAAAAATAATAAAAGTATGTTTTATAAAATGAAGCCTGTTAGGTTCTTTAGATTCTGATTTAGTAAACGTATTTGCTATTATACTTAATTTTTTTTAATAAATCTGGGTTTTGGGACACATATTTACAAACATTTTTGCATGTTGTGCAAAGTTTTGCTTGATTAATATTTCCACTTCTATGTTTTGTAACGTTAAATGATTTCCCTCTTTTCGCCAGGATTGAAACACAAGGCTAAATATTATTTCACTCATTGCGCTGGAGTGTAGAATGAATGGCAAAGATAAATTGCAAAATCTTTTCTAAATTTGGAGCAGATTGACTTTTAAAAAATGTGATCCATTTGAAATTTTAGATTCATAGGGAAATATTACAAACAAACCATCCAGTCTATATTTTCAATTTTATAAAGATTTATAATTAGTTTGAAGAACTAATCAAATTTTAGAATTCTTTCTAGTTTCAATACTAATAGGCTTTTCAATTATAGTTTCGACAAAAAATTTCGCTCTTTCATCTCGCGTTATCTATTTGGTCGATTATTTGCATCGAGATAAGTCCATACAAATTTTTCCAACGCAAGATTTCAACTTACACCTAAGATCTTTAAAAAGTTCAAATAATTGTATGGAATTACAAGCCCGTACTTCTCCAACATTAAAATTACATTTTGCACTTTTGAGCCTACATGCGAAATTAATCCTAAATAGGATTCAATAACGATTTATTTAAAAAATTTGTCACAAAGGAAGGTGGTAGGCCCAAAGCCGGAAATAATGTCAGCCATCGAGTGTTAACATAACACAATATTTCGGAGAAATTGTAGAATTCTATCAAAGTCTGCTTTTTTTTGTGTGTGTCTTAATACTTTTTAATGATTTTTTCGCCCGCATTAGATAACATATGGCAGAGGCATTCCATTTGTATTATATTAAGGTTAATTGTAGCTCTGTATGTAAGCACTTTGCTTATTCTCGAAATTCACGTTTTGGTTATCTTCACAACTATTTTTGGAGTCTAGACCTGCTAAACTTAATTTTATTAATTTTAGCAGGTTTATACTCCAAAAGTAATAAACAGGTGGCTATTTGTTTCGACCTTTCTGATGGGCTGTCGAATAAATATAACAACTTTGTTTGAATGCCACTTTCTTTTAAATAATAATGAAAAACAAGAGGCAAGATTTTTATGTTCGCTTTATTGGACGCATCTGTTGCGATTGAGTATGGGAGATTGCTTTTTACAATATCCAAAATAATAGTACGATGTGCTTCTTTTGCTAGCACGTCTCTACACATTTTTGGAAACACATTACGAACTAGGATACGGAGAAGAAGTATTGTACTCCCTAAATAAGTACAACTGGTAACCTTAGATTGGTGGTGCCGGGTATTTTTTGCTGATAGTGCTTTATTACACCTGATTTCGATTTGCAGCTACAATTTCTGGGGAAGACTCCGTTTTCGTTTTGTCCGGATTTTTTCTTCCTGTTTTACTTTTAGAAATCCGTCAGTTTCCTCTCTGTCAGTCTATGACTCTGTGGCATACTATCACTCCGCTTTCTTGATTGCAAAACATTTTTCATACGGAACTCTGTGTCGTCCAGTGTTATTTTAATGTTCTCAGTTGTCTAGAGAGGGTTCTTCATTTTCTATTTCAACATTTCTAGCTGAGGATGTTGGTGATTCTAAACCGCTATTCTTTCTTTGATCACTATGGAACTTCTTCCAAATGGGTTTTCAGAGCTCACTACTGCTGAACCATTGCGTTCATTGGATATCGACGACAGTGATTCCGCTTGCATCCGCCTCAAAGTAATATTTACGTTTAAGGCTAGCAACTCCAGACGAGACGTGAAACGTGATAAGTTTACCGAATTTATTTATTTGCCGTAGAATTCGCTTTATGATATTAAATCACATTTGGTGCTTAATTATCTCTCTCTCTCTCTCTTTTTTGCTTATATGAGGCGATGATTCATTTTTGTGAATTTCACCGAAGGACATAATTCTTTTAAAAGTGAAAAGAGCTGATGTCAAAGTCCAAAGAAATCAAAAGAATTCCTGTTAGTTATTTGGGATTTACATTTAATAAATTTAAATGTATCAACGTACAAAAATTGCACTATTTGTTTAAGGAAATTGGATGGTCCAAGAGTCGCTCAAATTAACTCGTTTTCAGGATTTATTAAATGTTAAGAAATTTTTAGAATTCAATAGCAACTAATAAAAGCATTCTGATAACGCTTCAAAATATTTCAAAAATTTCCTGGAGATTTTTTTTAAAGAATTTGAAACTCAGTTGTACGATAGTGGAGTAATGCGAATAGCAAGGAAGTTAGCATAGCTGCCAAAGTGCATAAGTTTGTTTTAAATTGGGTGGTAAAATGACTGCCGTTGTTTTAGATTTTTATAGATTACATGCTTTCACGATGGAAATCTTTAATCAGGAATTGGATGAATTGCTTAATGATACTAACGCAGAGTTATTATTGTGGGAGATATAAATTTAGATTTACTTTGTGCATCGCGTTCAAAAATTATATTTATTAACGGCTGTAAATAGTCTGAATTCTCTTATTGACCAACCAACCCGCTTTAGGACTATGTCCTAAATCTTGCTTAGATCATATTTTGTTAAATTCCAAAGCCAGTCCAAATTTATTTATTCTTTTTCGAGTAAAAATTTTAGAGTATCTGATCATTTTTGTGTTGGGTGGTCCTTATTTTTGATTTACTTTTTTTAAGGTCTGATCCTATGGTTTTTCCTGTGTCAGAAAAAAATTATGGCGTCTCCTATAAAGAAATAGACGTAAATAAACCAAATTATACCAAGTACATAACTAAAACAGAATTTTAGAATTATTGCGTGTCGTAAAAGTCTGTGTGAGCCATTTTTCATCTTGCTCAAAGGATTCATTATCAAAAACATTGTAAAACATTTATTATTATAATTTAATGAAACAAAGCCTTGTTTTTAACTGTTCTGTAGTTTTCGGCCATATTTAGGTATCTCGTTTTGCTTCAAATTTAAAAAAAAAATTAATGAAAGTTATTTTGCTTGATTGGTTGTAGTCGACCAACCTATAACCAGGATCCGCCGCAGATAACCGGACCTTACCGAATACCCTATTACACACAACATAAGGAGGGTTTGGGTAGGATTATTGGTATAGTTTTAAAACAAGCTACTTATTTCTGGCGTTAGGAGAAAAACCACATTTAGGTCGGTTGGGCGTTATGTTTTTTTAATTTGGCGCTTGTGTTAATTTATTGTACTTTTATAAATTGTCGCTTGAGCGTAGTTGTTTTTAAGGGATTAAATAAAAATTAAACTTTGTCGCTTGCGCTTTTTCCATAGGATTCTCTTGGGTTTCTTTAATAAGCGTGTTCGATTGAACTGAATTAACTGAAGTAGTAGCTTTATCTGAAGTAACAGAAGTGAAGAGACTGTTTGATTCACAACTCTTCACTTCAGTTAAAAATTGAGCAACTGAAGAGATATTTTGCTGATGCAGTTACTTCAGATGAGTTATTTGGTTTTCTTTTATGAATTTCATTGTATTCGTTTACCTTTATTCTCGTGTGTTGATTTGGGCGACTGTTTGATTAGGGATTTGCGACCACAAAAAATAATTACTAGAAATTAATAGGAAATTACATTTTGAAACATTTTTCAAAACACAAACCGCATTGAAATAAATTGTTTTATTTTTATTTTGACATTTATCTGAAGTGAAAAATACCAATCGAACAGTCTCTTCTCTTCAGTAACTCAATTAAGTGAAGCGTAACTCAATTAACTAAAGTGAAGAGTTGTACTCTTCAGTCCAATCGAATACGCTTAATATTGTATCTATAGTGTTCGTTTTTGTTTCCATGTAAGTGGGTTATTATAAATTTCAAATTCTAATTGATTGTTAATTTTAGAGGTGTCCAACTCAAATGAGTAATTAGGTCAAATTTTCAAGACAAATACAGCATGTATGCTGCAAGGTGAAATAACTACTGCAGTAGCCTTTACACCCTAACCAGTCTGCTAAATTTTGTAGCTAAATACGAAATAATTACCGCGTTGTCCAGTTTATTTTTATTTTTTTTTTAATTTCGCCTAAATATGTTTAGATGGACAAAAATGCCACTCAATTTTTTGCAAATATTATTATCACTAAACTTTAAATTGCCTTTTCCAAATGGGGGAAAAAATTAATACAATTCTTCTGACCAAGGTGATGGTCAGGGCCGGCTTTACCCACTAAACAGATTATGCCTCGCATAGAGGCGCCGACCAATTAGGGGCGCTGACAATTCCTCTCACGCTTCCTAAACCAATTCTACTAGTAAAAAAATATTTTTCATTAGAAATTTTGAATTTCAACTCAACTCGATTACTATTAGTTTCATCGAGTTTAAAATAGTGCAACGAAAACGTAACTCAACTCTGTTTCTATAAACTCCAACTCGTTTTCAAACTACATCGAAACATGATAATACATAGTAATAGTTTCAATACTCGTCGTGAGAAAACAGTAAACACACCAAAAAATACAAAAACCACCTGTCAAAACGTCGAGATTGGTGGTTATAATACTAATAATTTTTCAAAATCCCAACCAAAATATAAATGAGCCAATCAAGCACTTAAATAAGTTAATACCATACATTAAACAAATGCGAACGGTTGAACGTGTCAATCGTGTTCAAGAAACAGCAAAAGAATTAGCAACTGATTTAGAAATTAATCCTCAGTTTAAAGATAATGCTCTGCGAAGACGTAGAAAAAGGCTTTTTGATTACGAATGCTACGACGAAACTATACCACTGCCCCACAATATAAATTTAAAATTTCGTTTTGTTTCATATACTGGATACTGTACTTAATTCGTTAGATGAAAGATTTGAGGTCATAAATGCTCGAGTTTGTAAATCGAGTGATAAGGTACTAAAAGCACATTGTGACGCGTTAGATAATATATTAACGGATAGCGATGACGAAGATATTTTTGCGGTAGAACTATTTAACGAATTAAACATTTCAAAAGACACAATGACAAATTGTACTAATACTAATACTAAGATCCATTGGTTATATTACAATACATTTTCTTGAATGCACTAGAGCAGTACTTCTCAAACTTTTAAATACTGCGGCTCCCGAAATCGGAAAAATAAAATCCAGGACTCCCAAAAATTGAATTCAATAATCATAAATTTACATCTAAGCATTTTGGGCATTGTTGTTCAAGGACCTCAGATGTCTCCTATCCGTGTCCCGCCAATTAAAAAAAAAATGTTCTACCAACCCAAAATATTCTTTCAGCTTCATCCGATTTGTATAGGTAAATGACATCCGATTTTACATTAGGAACTATTAAAAATTAGATGTAGCTGTGAAAACTCAGGAACTAAATATTTTAGCTAGACGAGTGGAGCAGAACAGTTTTCGAAATGACTAAACTAAAGTTAAAGCTAAACATTTTTGAGCTTATGACTATTCTAAATTTGTCAAAATTAATTTTTGCAAGTTTTTCTTAATTTGACCGCAACCCGACTCGAATTTTGTTCGTTTTTAATTTTTGTGTCAAATTATTTTTACTTAGATATTTAAAACCAAATTTAGATTTAATATATTTTTCTGAAAATTCAGAGTTATTCAAAATTTTTTTTAGGTTGTTTCAACTACCAATTTTAAACGTAATCAACCAATTTGAAAGCTTGGCCCTCTTAGTAATTTTATATCCAAAATTTGCAATTTTATTTATGACGAGTTCTTCTTCTTCTTCTTCAAAAAAAAAAAAGAAACGGAACGCGCCATAGTATAGAAAAAGTTAGCTCAGTAGTTGAGAGTAGATCGATCTTTTTGGTCCCAAATATCTACGGAATAGAAAATTACCGAATTTTTGAATTGTGGAGGGGGGGGGGGTGATAAAAGGGTTCCTGATAATTTTTTAATTGTGATATCCGTAATTTACAGAAAACTGACTTTTCTAGAAAAAATTAAAGAATATTCCTACTTCCCTTATAAATTCTAAGTGAGAATATCATTTGTCAGAATTGAAATCTCAATTTTTTCATTGTTAGAATTAGTAATTTGATGCACAAACTTTGGTTCTTAATTTTTAGAAAACTAATTGACCCCATTATTTTATTGAGGTCTTCATCCGCTAGAAATAAAAATAAACGTTTAATTTAAATTTTATACATATGGTCGTTTTGAGTCTTAAACAAAGCTTATCAATAGTTGTGATTACATACTGTTCTAAGGAAAAAATTTACATTTTGTGCAAAACTGCCTTATATTCGAAAAGGCACTTTCGATTCCATGGAAATTAGTGTTGCCAGGCTAACCAAAAAGAATCCTTCGAAATTGTTTACTTAAACAAAACTGCTAGTCAACTATGTTGCGTTGAATAGTAAATGGTTTTATTCCCCATACCTGGTGCCTATACTTTTTGTCAACTTTCATGATAAATTGATCGGATTAATTGAATTCTCTTTAGATTTGGTAGGTTTCAAAATTAGAATGACACAAATGACGAATATGACTTTTTTATGTGTAAAACCAAAGTAAAGATTTCAACAAATTTATATAACTTATTAATAATTTGTGTTTTATAGGCATTTTATCTGAAGATAGTTACAGAAGTTTTCGCTAAATATTTCAAAAATTTACCAACATTTCGGTAATCAACCGTTTTACCGAAAATCTGTATTGGATTCCCTACAAAAAACTCGGCATTAGAAACCTGGAATTTTTGAATTAGAGTTCGCTACACTAACCTGATATACAATTTAACCAAATTGAAATTGTTGAAGCCAAATTTGACAAGCTGACATTTGAAATTTCAAATTAAATTAAAGTACGAGTAACTTTTTAAAATTATACTAAATACGTACATTTTCAATATTCAATTTCTCAAATTTTCATAGACCTAAGTTCTCCTATAGTTTTTAGTTTAAATTTAGCTTCAAAATTTCCAAGAATTTACTTCGGATATCGACCTCTCTAAATAAATGTTGTTACTTCATAAAAATACTCAATTTTAACCATGATTTCTTTGTTCCGCAGATCAAGGTTTGCGATCTGAAATTTCTGTTCATGTTCATTGTAGAATAAAAACATACCTATCAAAATCCCCGTGATTGTGGAATTGCACATCACTTATCTTACAAATATCATTAACAGCCCAGAAAACAGTAGCGGTCATTGATAACAGGCAGATTCAGAAATTTATGTGCGAGGAAATTCTGAGGTTTATTATAAATATTAAGACGATCTTTTTATGCTTCCTGGCAACAGCTCCTCGGCTCCATAGGGGGCTGCGGCAAACAGTTTGAGAAGCACTGCACTAGAAGAGAATATATTTATTTATTTATTTATTTATTTATTTATTGTACTTTAACAATAATTTAGTATTAAAAGGAAAAGCACAGATGGAAACAGAGTAAACGGAACAAAAGAACAAAAATAAAATGATGAAGCTGCTTCCATTAGGCAGAAAAACCTTTTAAATTTTTTCAAACAATTTCCATCTCATGCATACACATTCTATTTTGAGCAATAGCTCATTTACAATAAAATGTACAGCAAGAGGTGAAATAATATTAAAAATTAACAATAATAACAATAACAATAATATTAAAAATAAATTTAGAAAACTACGTATTGCCCATCAATAACGCCACTCCAAAAATTTTGACTTAAATAATTTGACCGATCCTAAACTCTTAATTTCCAATGGAATTGAATTCCAAAGAGAAACTCCCCTAACGTAAAAGGATTTGTTTAGCGACCTACAACTATTTTTGGCCGGAATCAGGCGGAAGTTTGAGGAATGAGACCTGCTAAAAAGTAACTTCCTATAAAGATAACAAGGCTTCTTAGCTTTGAGAAGTTTAAAAATAAAAAGACAAACGCGAAATTCGTAAAAGGTAGATAAACTACATCCTAAAACAAGGCTAGAGTAGGCAGAAATA
The DNA here is from genome assembly GCA_963556165.1 of Tipula helvola. Taxonomy (NCBI): domain Eukaryota; kingdom Metazoa; phylum Arthropoda; class Insecta; order Diptera; family Tipulidae; genus Tipula; species Tipula helvola. The sequence continues at coordinate 84,295,581 of OY744482.1, read as the reverse complement.
TGATCGAATTTTCTAATACCAAAAATAAACCTAGTACATGCATTGAAACATCTTTGGAGAACGTAATGATTGCTTTACGGATACTTTTAAGTCTTTCAGTTTCCGTAGCAAGTGGTGAATGATTATATTCAAAACTGAAAATAATCACAAACTACTTGAGATCAAGTATGTGACAAAATCGATTTAAGTCAAATGATTGATAAATTTGCTACTTTAAAAGCAAGAAAACGCTAATTTTTTGTACCTGAATTATAAAAATGGCGCCTAATAAGAACTTGCATAGGGCGCAAAGTGTTCTAGAGCGGCACTGATTGCTGCTGAAAATTTTCAATACATTAATAAAGCGTCATCTCGATACTTGCATGATACAATGATACAAACGACATAAACCAATAATCGAGATAATTAAATATGAAGGAATTCAAACGTAAGCAAAACATTACTTTGCAAAATAAAATTAATTTTCGTAAAATACGGAAAATACTTCTTCTTAAATTAAAACAAAATTGTTAATCAAACACCCAGTTTTATTTTAAACCGAAATTTAAGATTTTAAAAATTGCGTGTGTAACATAAAAGTAGATACTTTTTTGTCATCAAATATCAAATGCATGAAACAATTGCCACAACAATATATTTTGAATGAAAAAAATAAAAAGGTACGAAAACTTTGAAAGCAGTAATCATAGGTTCTCGTTTTTTTAAACAACAAACAGCTAGCTCAAAAGTGGCAAAAATGCGTGTACTTTATTTAAGTATAGAGGTGACGAAATGTAGTGCTGTGCTGTAGTTAAAAATGGGAGAAACTAATTAATTCTTCTCAAGATTATGGTGGTCCTGGAAATTTGTTATATCGGTATAGTAAGGGCTCCTATATTGGCTTCCTATGGGTCAATTCTGAACACACAGGTAAATGTGTTGCCTTCTCATAGTTAAAAATGAAGCAACAAGTTCCGGAACAAATTTGGCTTGATCTTGACAAATGTCTAGAAAATTTAATTTTATTAAAAATAACCTGAGCTAAGGACCACTAATTTTATGGTAAAAATAAAAAATTCTAAATTGTGATCCGATTGCGATAACAACAAGTTTTGCTCTATATAAACATTTAGCGAAATTAAATTATTGAAAATCACCTGAAGATCAATTTTTACTTTTATTTATTTTACGGAAGTAAAGAATTTTACTCAAAGGTTTTGGGAATTTACTAGGTTTTGTGGTCTTTTTCTTCTTTTGGTGTCAAAAATATAATGATTAATGGCCTGAAAATTCAAGTTTTTGCCTTATACAAAATGAGAGGTCTCAATGGATTTTGATCTAAATAAGCCAACCGGAAGTTAAAGTGTATCTCTTCTTTTCGTTAGTGAATGAATTGATGAGAAAAGTTAAATTTTTTAAAATATTCTAAATTAAATTGGCACTTAATTTCGTCTCCCAAGACTTTCAAAATTTTGTTATCTTCGCGGAAAATTGAAAGATTTAATAATACTACTTGGGCTGGAAAGTTTCCTGTATTGGCCCATAGATGTCGTTTTAATGAGCTATCATTAATAAATTTCGAAAATAGAATCTTTTATAAGGCGCAATTTCCATGTTGAAGCTGATCTGTCATTTAATGTGGAATGGACAAATTTCAAATTCGTGGTTTAATATCAATATATTTATTCACAAGGCTTATCACTTATCAGTAACCCATATCAAGAATGATGTGCATCTAACTTTGGGCAAGTCTATACCATCCTAAGGAACGGTCGGTTTTTGGGTCGGACAAGGTATTTTTGATGATGAACCCAAAAGAGGTGACAATACCAGAAATCATGGAAAATCCATAATATTGTATTGACTGATAGTAATGTGAAGTTGAGTGAGCCTTTTGACATTGTAAAAAAAGCTCAAAGCAAGATCAACAACGCAAACGATTAACCACTTCATATCAATGTTGGATGAAGTGTAGTAAAGATTAAATAAAGACGTTGCCAAAAGAGTTGCGTTTTGTTATAAATAATGGAAACTTTCCTACATGAGTTGAACCAGTGGTCATATCGTCAAGTATTTAAAGTATCGTAAATTTAGGTTTTTATTATGTATTTTTGAAATTTGTCTTAAATATTAGAAAACAAAAATAATATTGCTAAACAATTTTGTACGTTCAAAAACCACAGCAATTTCTTTGCGGTATGCTTTTAGGAAATTGTGATTTCCAAACGTAAACATAACAAAATTCAAAATTCATTTATTGGATAAATATAGATTAACTCCGGTATAAATAAATTGTATGACCTAATTTTGTCATTAAAATTGAAACATTATTTGGGAATGAGATTCTAGGACGATTTTTAGATGAAGTGTAGATGAGAATGAAATTTTTTAATATAATTATGAAATTTATTAGCAATTAAAAAAAATTCAATTTTTCATCGATTTGATTTATTAATTGGTTCCAACAATTACGAATTAGTTTTGGTTTTAAATATATACGAAATATTGACAATAAAACAGATATAATCGATCAATCAAAATTCAATTTTCAACATAGTAGCTAAGTACATACATTCGTTCAATTTCAATTTAATTATAGCTTATAGCTATTTCATAATACCACATTAATCGATTATTAAATACAATGAGAGTAATTAATTATTAATAAAACAGAAATTAATTGTGTACTATTATTATTTTTATTTACAGAGAACTTTCAAATAACAACATTACCATGCTTCCATATAATATATTTGATTTGCCACACTTGAGAGAATTGTAAGTACACATTAAAAAAAAAACTAATTAAAAAATTTGCATACCATTTATAAACAGTCATAAAATTTTAAACGGTGCTATTGTTCGATTGATTTGCGAAAAGTTAATGTCGCAATTCGTTTTAAATACTACCCGGGTGGCATTGTTAGAATGAAAAATGATAGGTGGTCGATTAAGAGATTCATTTTATTCATATACGGAAATACTTGCCTCTGCCCTCTGATTTATGTTGCCATATTCATATATCTTTTGTGGTACACAATTTAAAAATGAAGAGACGCCGAATAAATATTACTCCAAGTTCGACCATACGTGTTATACCACTTACTAAGTCCCAAGCTTGATTATGAAACGTGTGCGGTTCTTTTAAGTGTCGAATCGAGATGTAACAACACATTTTTTTAAAAATAATTTAGTTTTAGAATTTTTCTCATGACCATATGCGAAAGTGACCATTTCCGTACGATCACATAGCCACGAAAATAATCAGGAATGAGGTCAACAAGGAAGGGTCTTGATGGTTTCTTAACCAATTATGATGAAATTCAGCATGTACGATGGAAATGAGATTCTAAAAAATATTTCAGGTAAAGTTATGGAATACGGCCAATTATGTAGAAACTCGGTTATTTCTACACCGATTATGATGAAATACGATAAATAAGGCTTGAATTCGGTAAAGAAACAACCCAGTACCTTCCTAATTGGATTTACTCCAGAACTTCATGTAAAAATCATTTTAAAACTACATATCATCATAATCGGCCTTTCTAATTGGCCATATTCCAGAACTCCATCTAAAATTCATTTTAAAATCTCATTTCCATCATGCTTCGTGAATTTTACTATAATCGGTTAAGAAACGGTGAAGTTTCATCCTAATTGGCCATATTCTAGAACTTCATCTAAAAATCTGTTTAGAATCCCATTTCCATCGTACATGTGAATTTCATCAAAATCGGATAAGAAATGGCCAAGCTCCTTCCTAATCTATATATATATATATATATATATATATATATAAATCGAGCGAAATCAGAGGTTTGCCGCCTGATGACGTCATTGCGATAATATTATGCATGAGGAATGAAGCCTAAGGACCAACCAAAGAAATCATACATTTAAATTAAAGGTAATGCTTACAGTTGATGAGTAATTGCCTACCACCAAAGGCAAATTTTGAAATTGTTTAGTCCCAATTTGCAGTTGTAAAGGTATAACTAGTTATCGGGCTATTATATATAAAAATTTGATAAACATTTTTTACTAGGCTTGTCTGGTGCTAGCTTTCCGAGAATTGTTTATTTTTTTTTCCTGTCATTCGCGTTTCTTTGTTTGCGATAAATGGCATTATTTCTTAAAAAATAAACAATGAAAACGTTGAAAGTTATTCATCCATAGAGTGCACCCCGCCAAATATTACTAAAGCAGCTCAAAACTCTTCCAAACATTTATTGCAAAAAAAATCCCAGAAGAGGTATAAATTAACGTATAACTATACATAGTTCATGGATTGGAGAAAAGCTAAAGAAAAGAAACTGTCTTTTTCGGAAAATGTGCTAGTTTGGAAATTTATCGAAAAAATTTAAAAAAAAATCTTTATGGTGTTCGATATTCCTTGTTTCGGACTTCGCTTCTGTTAGACATTCAGAACAGTTAATTCGTCTTATTTATTCTGACTTAGTAATTTCGGTTTGTTCGCGAAAATTTAACCATACAACAAGGGGGATGAGAGCTGTCAAACAGTTGATTTTGACAATACTTGTCCTCTTTGCTAACATAGAAACCAACGCAGACTACAGTTGATGGAAATCGCCAATATCCGTTTTCTTTTGAGTTTTATTTTGTATAGAATGGTTTTACAATGAATAACTGGGCTGACATGTTGTACCATCACTTTCGATTCGTCGATAGTGTTTTGTCTCTTGTAACAAGAACAAAATTGTACTCTGTTTCGCTTTTCCAATTTTGCTTTTTCTAAAGCTATCTAAACTTGCTCAAATAAAACAACATTCTATTTCTACTTTCAGTCATCACTCTTTATCACAAAAAAAAATTTTGTTTGCGATATTTTATCGATGTGAAGAAAAGGACAAGTATACAGAAGGCTGAGATCGCATTAGAAAAATTGTAATGAAAAAAGAAAATAGCGTACAATTTTGTTCTTGTTACAAGAGACAAAACACAATCGAAAACGAATCGAAAGTGATGGTACAACATGTCACCCCCTGATTTAGAATAAAAAGTATAACATAAAAAGATAAGTTCAATGCATTTGCGATAGAGGTCAGCAGTTACTAATGTGAATGTATTCTAATGTCGTTTTCGATTGATAAAAAAAAACTAAACTCAGTGCAAAAAAAAATAAACCCGCCTCTAGTAAATAAATCGGTCAGCATGTTAACAGAAGGACAATATCTGTACTGGACAATTTTCTTATCGACGTAATCTTTCATAAAACATACTTTTGTATCAATGTGTTTTAATCGATGGCTTAATTTTTCTTTTTAATCAGGTTACAGCTTTAATTATCTTCCCATATGATAGTCGGTTGTTGTTGTTCTTCATTGAAATCTTTCAATAAATATCTTAACCAAACTACCTTCTTGCAAGCTTCTGATAAAGCAATAAACTCCGATTGAAGAAAGGGCAACACATGTTTGTTTCCTACAACACCAATCAATTGAAATATTCCATATAATTGAAAAACTTGTATTTGATTTTCTATCGCTTCCTTCTGCCCAATTAGTGTCCGCAACACCGACTATACCCGGATCATTTTTAGTATGGTTACTTAGAACTAATTTTAACCCGTAAAGTGCGTCGTGGAAAAAGTTGCATGGAAAGAGTGGTGTGTTCTAGCGGACCGCAATTTTATATTAATTATTTTTTGTTCAATTAGAACGATACTAAAAATTTCGATTAGGAAGATACCAAAAATTTCAGAAAAAAATTAAACGGAGTAGGGATAATTTTTGTTTTTAGAAAAGTAGAGCGGTCCCAAGGACCGCACAACGCTCTTTACGGGTTAAACCCATGGTGCCTTTTAAATACTTTATTAATATTTTTAATTCATTCCAATCTTCATTTGATGGATGGCTAGTATGGATCCACTTGTCGAAATATTAAATCGTATACTGATATGTAGAGCAAGCAGCCCATAAGCCTTTGGAATTCTTTATTGCCCTTTAATAGTTCAACAACGTTATTCTTGTTTTAATACCCAGGATTCATTGGTATATCCGAAATTTTGTTGTCTTCTGAATCAGCATCTTTAACAATCTTTTCTATATAAGACTTTTTGCTTAAACGGAAGTTTCCATGTTCATCTCTATCCACGTTTAAACCGATATAACATTTGACATCACCGAGAATACTAATTTTAAAATTCTTTAACATCAGCACTTCGACTTCTTTAATAATTGATTCATCCTTACTAAAATATAACATGACACATTATTTAAGTTCTTGTAGTACAAACAAGGATCCGCATGACTTTGATTAAAACCGTCACATGATAATATTGAATGAATTAAGTCTTTCCATGATTTAGCAGCTTATTTTAATCCATATAAACTCTTGTTTAACTTACACACCTTGTTCCCTGATTCTGGTGTTATAAATTCAGGAGGCTGTTTCATGATTAGTTCTTCCTGTAATGATCCATTTAAAAATGTCGATTTGTTGTCTAAATGAGTTTTTTTCATTCTTCGCTTTCCAGCAATAGTCAGCAGAATTCTCAGCTTGTCTTACAACTGGCGCAAATACCTCATCATAGTCCATTCCGAATTTTTGAGAATAACCTTGACCAACCAATCTAGCTGTATACGTCTTCTCACTCACTACCCATATTACTTCGGTCTAAAAAGATCAAAGTATTGAAATCCTGTCAAAAATGACGCAAAATTTGGATGGTCCAAAACCACTTTTCTCGACGTTTTGAAAGTCCCTGAGTCTGAAAATGCAAAAAAAAAAAAAATGTCCGTCCGTCTGTCTGGATGTCTGGATGTCTGTACCAGTGGTATCTCGAGAACGGCTTGTCCGATTTGGATTTTTTTTTTCGCCAATCTGTTTCTATGGTCAAGGCGGAGATTTGAGAAGCTTTTGGAGACTGTACGCCAAGGGGGTGGGGTACCTGCCATACGAATTGACCCAAAATACCTGCTTTTACAAATATTTACGATTTTTTATATGTACATACATATATGTTTATTTGATTATTGGATTGGGCATTGAATTGGGAATTGATTTGAAGGTTAAATTATGGGTCAATTTGCGCGTTGAGTTGAAGTTGAGTTGGAGTTGAGTTGGGGTTGGATTTGGATGTATAGTGAATAGTTAACACATTTTTTATATGCTGGAACTTCCCTATTTATCAACCGATTATAATGAAATTTGACATGTGTGTTGGAAATGGGATTCTAAAATGTTTTTTGGATGAAGTTCTGGGATTTTAAAATGATCTCTGGATGAATTTCTGGAATATGGCCAAGTATGATGGAACTTGTCTATTTCTCAACCGATTATTATGAAATGTAGTATGTGTGTTAGAAATGGGATTCTAAAATGAGTTCTGAATGAAGTTCTGGAATATGGCCAAGTAGGATGGAACTTGCCCATTTCTCAACCGGTTACGTTGAAATTCGACATTTGTATTGGAAATGGGATTCTAAAATGTTTTTTGGATGAAGTTCTGGGATTTTGAAACGATTTCTGGATGAAGTTCTAGAATAAGGCCAAGAATGATGGAACTTGACTATTTCTCATCACATGTGCGTTGAAAATGGGATTCTTAAACTGTTTTAGATGAAGTTCTGCAATATGGCCGATATGATGGAACTTGTCTATTTCTCAACCGATTATTATGAAATTTGATATGTGTGTTAGAAATCAGATTCTAAAATGAGTTTTTGATGAAGTTCTGGAATATGGCCAAGCAGGATGGAACTTGCCCATTTCTCAACCGATTACGATGAAATTCGATAATTGTATTGGAAATGGGATTCTAAAATGTTTTTTGGATGAAGTTCTGGGATTTTAAAATGATCTCTGGATGAAGTTCTGGAATATGGCCAAGTATGATATAACTTGTCTATTTCTCAACCGATTATTATGAAATGTAGTATGTGTGTTAGAAATGGGATTATGAGTTTTGGATGAAGTTCTGGAATATGGCCAAGTAGGATGGAACTTGCCCATTTCTCAACCGATTACGTTGAAATTCGACATTTGTATTGGAAATGGGATTCTAAAATGTTTTTTGGATGAAGTTCTGGGATTTTGAAACGATTTCTGGATGAAGTTCTAGAATATGGCCAAAAATGATGGAACTTGACTATTTCTCATCACATGTGCGTTGAAAATGGGATTCTAAAACTGTTTTGGATGAAGTTCTGCAATATGGCCAAGTATGATGGAACTTGTCTATTTCTCAACCGATTATTATGAAATTTGATATGTGTGTTAGAAATCAGATTCTAAAATGAGTTTTGGATGAAGTTCTGGAATATGGCCAAGCAGGATGGAACTTGCCCATTTCTCAACCGATTACGATGAAATTCGATAATTGTATTGGAAATGGGATTCTAAAATGTTTTTTGGATGAAGTTCTGGGATTTTAAAATGATCTCTGGATGAAGTTCTGGAATATGGCCAAGTATGATGGAACTTGTCTATTTCTCAACCGATTATTATGAAATGTAGTATGTGTGTTAGAAATGGGATTCTAAAATGAGTTTTGGATGAAGTTCTGGAATATGGCCAAGTAGGATGGAACTTGCCCATTTCTCAACCGATTACGTTGAAATTCGACATTTGTATTGGAAATGGGATTCTAAAATGTTTTTTGGATGAAGTTCTGGGATTTTGAAACGATTTCTGGATGAAGTTCTAGAATAAGGCCAAAAATGATGGAACTTGACTATTTCTCATCACATGTGCGTTGAAAATGGGATTCTAAAACTGTTTTGGATGATCTTCTGCAATATGGCCAAGTATGATGGAACTTGTCTATTTCTCAACCGATTATTATGAAATTTGATATGTGTATTGGAAATGGGATTCTAAAATGTTTTTTGGATGAAGTTCTGGGATTTTGAAACGATTTCTGGATGAAGTTCTAGAATATGGCCAAGAATGATGGAACTTGTCTATTTCTCAACCGATTATTATGAAATTTGATATGTGTGTTAGAAATCGGATCCTAAAATGAGTTTTGTATGAAGTTCTGGAATATGGCCAAGTAGGATGGAACTTGCCCATTTCTCAACCGATTACGTTGAAATTCGACATTTTTATTGGAAATAGGATTCTAAAATGTTTTTTGGATGAAGTTCTGGGATTTTGAAACGATTTCTGGATGAAGTTCTGGAATATGGCCAAGTATGATGGAACTGTCTATTTCTCAATCGATTATTATGAACTTCGACATGTGTATTGGAAATGGGAATCTAAAATGAGTTTTGGATGAAGTTCTGGAATATGGCCAAGTATAATGGAACTCGCCTATTTCTCAACGGATTATTATGAAATTTGACATGTGTGCTAGAAATGACGATTCTAAAATGAGTTTTGGATGAAGTTCTGATGATGGAACTTGCCTATTTCTCAACCGATTACGTTGAAATTCGACAAGAATGTTGGAAATGGGATTCTAAAATGTGTTTTGTATGAGGTTCTAGAATATGGCCAAGTATGATAGAACTTGCTCATTTCTCAACCGATTATAATGAAATTCGACATGTGTATTGGAAATGGGATTCTAAAATGAGTTTTGGACGAAGTTCACGAATATGGCCAATTATGATGGAACTTGGCTATTTCTTAACCGATTATAATGAAATTTCAGCTAATGCAGCTTCCCAAATACCACCGGCAAGTGGTGCTCCAGAGGGATTAAAATGCCATGTCACAAAATTTTTCAGCAAATTGGTTTACAATTGGCCTTTATAAATTCAAACAGCTACGACAGCTTTCTAGCGGCTCCAACAAAGTTCGTACCAATATCCGAATAAATGTCAGAACAATCTTCGCTTGTTCATCAATCCTCTTGAGGGCGCCCAAAATTGCTCGGTTGTTAATTCACTTACGACATCAAGATGAACCGCCTTTGTGCTCATACAGACAAATAAACATACGTACGCCTTATATCTTTTTTTTCCTTGTCCTCTCCGCAAATGAATCAAAAAGGGACCAGCATAATCAACTCCCACTTTCCGAAATCCTCGAATAAATTCCAATCGCGCTGATGGAAGATCGCCCATTAGTTGTTCTTGACAGACATCCTTATTTCTGGAGCAGATAACACATTTTCGAATCACTTGTTGTGCCAACCGACTAACTCCTACGATCCAATAGGCTTGTCTGGAATGGAAAATTAGACAGGTTAAACCGATGTGCTGATGCTCATTACGAAGATGATGCAAAATTAAATTTTCGATATCACAATCAGGAATGACGATGGGATGGATGTTTTGCAGTATAAGGAATTGTTGCATTTTATCTATATTCTCGACCCACAAAATAATGTAAAAGTTTTAACGTATTATTTTTTGAGATCTACTTCTTGTTGGGCAATTTATTTTTAGCTCTAATCCAATCATATATGATACGATTTTTAGAAGGTTTACCCAACGTGATTGCCTTGCGATGAGGTTTTTGATTAGTGTAGGTTCAGTCAAAACCTTTATTGTCATTACATCTTCATGCACCGTATGTTGATCAATTTTGTAATGAAGGAACGTGTCTCCAATTATTTCGACTTAATTTTTAGAGGATCTGAGAAGTCCTATTTGCAACATAAGCATCCCAACGTCATGGAATTGAAGAGTTGGTATCGTTAGTTATAGTTTTGAGTTGGTATCGTTTTAACGGCAAATTTGTATTTTCCCTCCACAATATCATTTAGTACCTTTGATGTTCAGGATCTATCAATGTATGTCAATACATTTTCTCAATATCCCTGTTCAATACAACTTTGTGTTTTCGGAATCTTACTAGGATTTAATAAAGTCTCTGTTAAACAGTAGCTCCAACAAGCAGTTTGATATTTAAAGAGTTTTCACTTGTGGTTTTGCATGACGCATCAAAAACAACGATCAGTTTCGTTGTGGTACTCGTTTCCTTTAATACAACATAATGATACGGATAATATAAGATTCACAGGTTATTTTGCTTTCCATGTGGTCCAAAAAGAAAAATCTCCCAAAGATATTTCTTCTCATTTGAACGGAAAACCTAAGACAAACCTTCTATCGTCATTGCGTACCGCATTTTCCTTAACGTGTTGTTCGCATTCTATTTCTTCTTGCGTTAAATGTTCGGTAGGAGAGTTGTTGATATCGATCGCAGTGTGTAAAACCAAAGCCGTATGACATACCTCGATGCTATATCTGGTTGGCTTAATTTTCCACTGGCGACCCATCCAAAAATTGTATTGATTGCGATCGGTTGTTTGTCTATTCCGGTGATCTTGCAATTAGTGAACTGACTCAAGGCGTATTTGGCGCCAATTAATATATCTATGCAGCAGGTGTATTGGAATTTGGATCCGCTAGTTGAAGACCATCTAAATGATGACATTCTACGATACATCTAGTTCATCTTCGGCATAATGTAAGGGGCCAGCGTTATTCTATAAGATTATTTGTGGATAGTGAGGACAGTGTGACTGTAGTAGTACCTCTCGTTGTTCCTGTACCCGTCTGACCTAACTCGGTAATCAGCACCATAGCGTTTTTCATTGGAAGTTGCAGTCTTTACACACAGGCTTCAGTAATAAATGAATATTCTAAGCAGCAATCACTAACAGCTCGACATTGCTGCAGACCTCTGCGGGTTTAGGTGAAACATAAATATTTTGAAAACAATTCATATCGTTGATGTTATTCAATGATTCTGATATTTCTCTAGTCGGCACAATTTCAATGGTGTTTGTCTGGTTTGATATCTGATCAAGTACTTCTGGTAAAACCTTTGAAAAACTGGTACATGCAGTCTTGCTTGTGGTCATCTTCGTGTTCTTTAGTACATTCATATGCAACGAAGAATGATGTTTCTTCCGACAAGTCTGACATCTTCTCCTTCACCGAAAATTAAATGCATTGTGAATATTGCTTAGACAATCAAAACACCGATTACGTTCTTTTATGAATTGCCTCGGATTTCGGTATGCATTTCAGTAAATTTAGCGCACTTCCACAATGAATGATGTTTCTCTTCACACAACGGACAGCTTGGTGAATCGCTACTGGTAATGAGACTGCATTAATTGCCTATGAATTTGAAGGAAGTCTTTTATCCACGGGGTTAATTCCAGATGTATATAATGCGTTGAAGAATTCATCTAAAATGGGGTTATCCTTTGACGTTGTTTCTTGAGCTGATGTGCTTTGATTCAGAGTCTAATTTTTCTAACAGGATATAGATAAACCATGGCTCTCGTGATTCTACATTGGAGTCCAATGCCTTGAGGCCTCGAATCACTTCCTTCGACGTATCCAACATTGTACAAACATTACATGGATCCGCTTGTGTAACGCCTAGCTGCTTTAAAAATACTCCTACGAAGGCATTAATCGTGGGTTTCTTACGGGCAAACCTCTTTTTCAATAATTGCAACTGTCCGTCACGCTAAAGTGCTTTTATAAATCTGCCGCGTCTCCTTGTAAAATTAATTTTAAGTGTTGTGCATTATTAATTCTATTTTGATTCAAATTTTCCAGATGATGACCATCAACTAATACTTCTAAGTTTAGTTTTTCAGTATTATTTTTTAAATATTCCTTCGTGGGCCCATAACCTGTTAGATATTTAGTGAAGTTAACTCGTGCTTTTTTTTTATTAGGTATATATCTCTTGAATGCGTTTGCAATATGTAGATGTCAGCAGTTACTATTAGGAATATATTCTAACATTTGTAACTGAAATTTTGCAGCTAAAGGTTTTGTCCGATGCTTTCCATATGTCATACGCTTGAGTAGGTACTTAACTCATACAACTATTTCTCGTAGAGGCATCATAATTTTCGACAAAAATAATGTTAGACTCTGCCCTAATAAACAGCCTTTAGGTTTTGATACATTGAATTCTTCGAAACAGCCAGCTGGAGAAATCATTTGTGTACACTCGACTTTAGTTGAAATGATACTAAGCATTTTCTTTGTACCGTAAGGGTTAAATTAAACTTACAAGATATATTTTTGAGTTTATCATTTGAATAATCGAAATTCTAAAAAATTATAAATTTAGTTTGATTGAAAATAGGGCGTCGTTCAGGCTCAACTTTTATCTGTAACTGCCTATAAGTTTTGAAGTTGCTTGATTTAGTATTAAATATTTTTTTTTTATATTTCAGGGTTATATCATCCAACCCAATTCAACAAATTGATCCAAATGCATTTATCGGGCTTGGAAATTTACGCAAAATTACAATGAAATATTGTGATATCAAAGAATTTCTACCAAACGTATTCCACCATCTGCAACATTTAAATTTTATGTAAGTAGTTTTGTTCTAAGAATTTGTTCGGTTATTGTTAAATTTCGTGTCCTAGGATACCAAATTCATCGATAGCGACTCAAATACTATACTCTATATGATTTATATTATAATTTAAAACATTACAAACTAATTTACTTATGTGTATATAAAATATTCTTTCTTCCAAAAACTACACACACAAAAAAAAAACTATTATTTTCTAGACAATTTTCAGGAAACTATCTTAAGCAGTTCCATCCAGAATCATTCAAAAAAATTACGTTACTAAAAAATTTATATTTGGATGGAAATCATGTGGAAAATGTTACAGCCATACCATTAAGTGATGTTAAACTATTAGAAGTTTTGTAAGCTCTCTTAAATTTATCTTCTTTCTTTTATTTTATTTTTGCTAAATTTTCACATCTAATTTTAATATTATTGGTTAATAATTAATTTTATAAATAAACAGAAATACCAACCATAAACATCAAATTTGTAGGTCTAATGTTTGTTTGTTTTTATTTGTTTTAGAAATTTAGCTAACAACCGTATACGACAAATAAGTGTGGGCGATTTTCCAGTATTAAACAATTTAGTGGTTTTGTAAGTATTTATAGGACAAATGTTTGTTAATAAACAAACAATCATAGAAAATGATTTATATAAAATAAGGGTTGCCATATTCAATGTCTAAATAAATCTTGAAATTCAGATTTTGTCAAAATCCGATTGTTTAAACAGGCCTTTAAAAGCTATTTAAAATTCTATGACGATTTTACTGTCGTGAGGTTTGGACATAAAATCAATGTGAGTAGAATAAATTTAAAATAAATTCGATAATTTTGTATTCAGTGTTCGTTCGTTTTAATTGTTTCAATCAATTGTCATTGTTTTATTGACAATATCGTTTAAATAATTAAAAACCAATTAACGTTTTAAAGTTTTACTGAATTCAGTTATATATTTGATTAATTATATAAATAAATAATTACATTAAAAATTGCGATAACGGTTCTAGCTGATTGATAAATCGATTAGATTGTTTGAATAACTGACATTGTTTGAACTAATTGTTCTTTTTCCGACTGGCAGTAAGATTTGTTACGTAACACATTGATTTCGGGAGTCTGTAAGAAACAGCCAATCAGTAAAAATAAAAATTGAAGTGAAGTAATGTTTTCTATTACATATTTTCACCAGTATGCCTTAGTGATGTGATCCCACAAAATTGGGCACTCAACCGGGATGAATACCAACAATTGATCCGTAGCCATAGAAATAAAAAATTATTTCATGAATGTGTAATTTTGGTGAACAAAAATAAATGTTTAAATGCCGATGTAGCCACGCGTGTTAAACGTAAGAAAATGTTATTGTGAAAACCACCGAGTTAAATTCTGGAACTATAAAGAAAATATTTAAGCTAAATAAAAAGTGTACGGCATTTTGTCGAAAGATAATATTTGGAGCATAATTTTAAATACGAATTATTTCTACAAGTTGAGACGTATTAGTGGGCTAAATAAAATAATTGAGAACTAATGTCTTGAGCCGCATTTTGATGCAAAAATATTTTTGTACGGTCAAAGTGAAGGTGAAATCTATAATATCGTGTGAAATTAAAAGTGTGTAAAAAATCGAATCCGCGTGCGCTAACCATTACAAAAACTTACTTTTATATTGAAACTTTTAAAGTGTAAAAAATAATCCGTAATTCATGAACTCATTCGCTGCAATAAATATTTTTGGGCATTCCAATTAAAATTTTAAAATTCAAGTCGAGTAGATTAAAGGTATACCTTAAATTGCAAGTAATTTGCACATAAGAAAAAAATTTAACGGGAAAATTTTAAAATTAGTTAACGGATTTAAAATAGGAAACAAAATCAAACGAAAGAAGAGCCCCGCAGATAAAGAGCAAGAAGAAGATGATTTTTTGAATCGGTTTGAATTAAGGTTAATGAAAATAATTCAAAATGTGTATAATTCAAGAGCAGCGAATGCCAATGATTCTATTGAATAACGAAACATCCAAGGAAATTCGTTAATTCGGACACGATGACATCCAAGGAAATTCGTTGGTTCGGAAACAGTTTTGATTCAAACTGCGAACCTCAATCAGTGATAATCTCCAACGGATTCTAAAGCGTGTTATGTACTGTAAACACAAAGTTTTAGCGACAGTATATGCAGACATTTCCGGTATTGGGAACGCTTCCGGCCACCTGGTGAATCTATTAACTATGGTTAGAACGTAAGAGCATCTATTAGATATTGGAAGAGGACCAACCAAATCCAAATATATGTGTTGAAGTCTTCCTTGAGGTACACTAAATGTTCCTATCGTTGATCTTGTATGACGGTTAATTTTGATTCTTTGACAGGACAGACATGTTTTTGCCCATTCAGCGCCATCTTTATTAAAATTGGGCCAAACATACCTTGTTGCTACTAACTTGCGTGAAGCGCGAATGCCTGGATGGGATAACTTGTGTAACTGGTTGAATAAACTTTTCCTCAGTGGCGATGCTACAAACGGACGTTGTTTGCCTGTTGACATGTCGCACCACAACCGTTCTTTGGTAAAAGGCAAGTCCGCCAATTCCAATTTAAATTTGGAATTTGGCTTTCTGTCTTGAGAGGAAATAAGTATTTTTAATTCGTCATCTGACTGCTGTAATTTAAGGATAGCTTGAGCACTAGCATCCATAGCATCGATCCCAAGAGCAGATACAATTGGACTACCTGCACGAGAAAGGCAATCTGCGATTACATTGTGCTTCCCACTGAGATGTCTTATGGCATTGGTGAACTGCGCTATGTAATCCAAGTGCCTAGACTGACGAGGGCTACGTTCAGTTTTGGACATAAGTGCATTCGTCAGCGGTTTATGATCCGTGAAAATGGTAAATTCTCTGCCTTCAACGAAGTATCTGAAATGTTTCAGAGCTTGATAATTCCCTATCAAACGCGGAATATTTGGCTTCAGTTGGAGAGAGTTTTTTGAATAAAAAGATAACGGTTCCCATTGGCCATTGTTGTACTGTTCAAGAACATCTCCAATCGCCCAACCGGATGCATCAGTGGCAATACTGAATACAGCGTTATCCTCTGAATGTGCTAATAATGCATATGATGCTAACGCTTCTTTGCATTTCTTAAACCATTCCTCGCATTCTTATGGCCAGATGAAAGATTTTTTATTTGATTTGATTTTAACCATAAAAGCTAAATGGGAATGTAACGGAGTCAAAATATGTGCGCTATTTCTAATAAATCGACTATAATAATTTATCATGCCGATAAATTGTTGGAGCTGTTTAATGGAGGAAGGCGAGGGAAAGTTAAAAATAATTTCAATTCGGGATGGCGATGGAGTAATTCCTGCTTTGGATATCGTGTGCCCAAGAAAAACCAATGAGGGAACCCCAAATACGTATTTTGACGCTTTAATATTTAGTCCATATTCAACCAAACGTTTAAAATGCTGTTGAAGATGAGTCTTGTGTTCCTCTTCACTTTTACTGAATACTAAAATGTCATCGATGTAAGTAAAGACGGATTCCAGACCATTTACTATACCGTATTCATGAATCTCTGAAATGTTTGACCAGCATTTCTTAGGCCAAATGGCATTCGATTAAACTCAAACAAACCAAATGGAGTTGTTATGACCGTCTTATGGACATCCTCTCGAGCTACTGGAATATGGTGGTATGCCTTAACCAAATCTATCTTAGAAAACACTTCACAACTATATAAATTCATAGAAAAAATATGAAGGTGAGGTATAGGGTACCTATCCGGAACGGTAATTGCGTTTAAATGGCGATAATCGCCGCATGGACGCCAGTCACTGCTTCCTTTCTTTGAAACTAAGTGAAGTGGCGACGAATAAACGTTAAAATTCTAATTTTGCAGCTTTAAATTTGATCGAATCCAATCTTCTGGGATTACAAAATGGCAAAATCCCTTTCGTCTCGTTGTGATGGACAACCGAATGCTTTAATGGTAAATCATAATTAGGACTTGCAACTAGAGAAGGAAATTCTTGCAACAAGAAACTGTAATTATTCTCCAAAGTGTAGTACCGCGGTGAGGGTGTATTTGGATCTAATTTGGTGATAGCATTTACTGTCAAACTTGTTTTCTAGTCAATTAACCGTTTACCCTTTAAATCTACCAATAATCCAAATTTTGTTAAAAAAATCGGCACCGATGATGGGCCTATTGATGGATGATAATAGAAATGAATGGACGAAACTACGTCGTAATCCTAAATCAACGTGCAACAATTTTGTACCAAATTTACTAATTGTTGTTCCGTTAGCAGCTGATAAGCAAAAATCAGTATCCTTAGGGTAACGGCCATATCACGTGTGCGAGGTATGACCGAAAGGTCATCTCCGGTATCTACCAAAAATGTCAACTTATTTTATAAATCATTGATGAAAAGACGGCCCTGGTTGTTTGTTCCACTATTAGCCGCAATTGTAGTGGAACTTTCTAGTTTGTTGAACTACTTGCTTTTGAATTGTCACTCGACACAAAATTTCACGGCTTCTCGCATTTGTTAGCATTATTCCCAAATTTGAAATGGTACCAGCAAAATGGTTTCTTTTGTAAATCATGTGTATTTCTACTACGCGATCGGCTGGAATTACGTGAACGTGAACGTTTATTGTGACAAAAATGATTGGTTAATAACGCACGCACCATAGATTTCAATTCGTGGATTTCCTTTTCGAGACGATTAACTTTTTCGACATGCATTACTGTTGTAGCAGTTGGTGACGTAGAACCAATAGAAGAAATACCAATGGTTCTACTAAAAGTGTTATGAATTCTATCTGCTAATTCCGTTAAGTCATTTATATCTTTATTATCTTTAACTAATGGGATTAATGCAATATTTATGGCTGAAGGTAATCGTCTGAGCCATAATTTCAAAATTAAACTATCACCGAAAGTATTTAAAAGTACCGGCTAACTGTTTCATCTGCCTATAAAATTCGGATGGACTTTTCATCGCTCAAAGAATGACGTTCGATTAGTTTCTCTTTTAACCCCTTATAGGCATCAGTTTGCGCAGGATTTTCAATAAAATCCAAAACTGAATCAATTGCGCTCTGCGGTAGAGCAGCGACCACGTGAAAATATTTTACAGATTCAAAGGTAACACGTGCTAATGAAAACTGTGCTTCAGCTTGAATGAACCATGTGGTTGGCGAATTAGACCAAAATGGCGATAATTTTATTGAAATTGCATCGACATCACTTTTGGAACTACCGGCAATAATTTGTTTACCGCCTTCGTCTTCTAAACTAACGGCAAGGAAATCACAGAAAAAACTTACAATGCACAAATATTCACAAAATGGAATTGAACTAAACTGGAAAAACTTGTTGAATAAAATAAAAAATAAATTTTAAAACAAACAACTGATATACCAATATTGCTTATTGTTTTAATAATTAAAGTACAGCATCCATACCAAAACGCATCAATTTACAAAAAAAATGTTGAATAGAAGAATATCGTTGAAATATGCTCAGCAGGAGTCGGTCGACCTTGAGATGATTTCTTTTTAATTGCAGCAAATAAAATTAATCTGCTGATTTGATGAAATCCGTGTGTACCAAAAATGATCAGGATGATGAAAATTTTGATTTCCGATTTTCAGTATTATTTTCCAGGGAAATGTATCCGCTGATGTTTATTGATTTCTCGAAGAAAATTATGTTGATTCCATTTGGTAAATACACATTACGGACAAAAAAAAACGTCGTAAAATCCGTAAATTTAGGCAGGTTTTTGTTTTACGTAAAATTCCGAAAAATGTGACACTTTTTATCGTATCGGAAAACGTGTGTTTTGCTGCGTATTTACTGGATGCAGAAATTGTGATAACTGGCTTGATTTGCATTCCAGTAATCGCCGAGAAATTTAAAAAACAATTTTTGGTCGTCAAAATAACGTGCACTCTGTTATACAAATGAGTATAATAGTTAGCGTTGGCAGGCGCAGACGGTCACTACAATTCCGTTGAGACCGAATTGCTTAAAGCAAAAAAGGAGTTGGAGAAACTGAGAAAGGAGAATGAAAACCTGAAGCAAGGCAGGAGTGTCGCAGAATCTTTGAGAATAGAAAACAATAAACAAGCGGAATTAGAGCAAATACCGAAACAATGGGACTACCTGTTCAGTTTCGAGATCTGGAAAATTCCATTCCTAGTTTGATGGAAGTGGTCCGTATAGAGTTGTTTATCTATGAAGAATTCAAGTCGAAACCGCCGAAACCATCTACTTCCAGTGGTAACAATGTTCCATCGTACCAAAAAGACAACAAAAGGCAGCATTGTTTCAATTGTCAGCAATTTGGACATAAGCACCAGAATGTTCCAAAAAAATGAAAATGTTAGTCGATCGAAATCATCACTGGTGCTTTGGGAGATAAGTCGTGGTTAGCAAATGTGGGGAAAACTTCGAATTATTGCGCTGTAGTTCTAAATAATAAAAAATTGGAAGCGGTAATTGATATAGGAAGTGACTTTACGATTATTAGAGAGGACGAATTTTAGAAGATTGGTTTAGAGTATACTGACAACGAGACTGAGGAACTTAAAGGAATTGGGAATGTAAAAGTAGAGCCGTTGGGTACTTTCAAGATCAAGGTCAACGATTAAGGTAGTGGAGTCAAGTATGTTACCGGTAAAATTCCTCATTGGATTCGACATCCTAAAACAGGTCATTAGATATACTGAAAATGGGAAAATCAATGTACGGAAGTACAACAAAGAAGAGATTCCTTTCAATTGTTTGCTGGTAGAAAACCGCTTAAGGTAAAAAAACGTCCATTTTCATTGAAAATCGTCTTAAGAAGCGAAGTTTCAGTATGGCAACCACCTCGTCGACTAAGCTGGGCAGAAAACACAGAAGTTCAAAAGCAAATTTTGGAATGGATAAAAGACGGTATTGCCAGACCTAGTGGATGGTGAGCATAGGTTATAGGAGACTTAACAGGGAAATTTTACGCCAGAAGGATTGTGTGGATAACAAACTGCCCGTTTACTATTACAGTCTGAAAACAACAGATCAAGAATCCCGTTACTGTAGTTACGAACTGGAAGTGTTAATAATCGTCCGGTACACTTTATAACATCTCAAAGGAACACATATATGAAGCATTTGGATGCGTTTAGCCGAAACCCCATTGTTTTAGTGATCACGAGTCAGTTACTTGAGCAAATAAGATATGCACAGGAGAAGGACGAGAAACTTAAAGTAATTAAATCTATGTTAAACCACGGACCATACGAAAAATTTATAATGAACCAAGAAATATTATACAAGGAAAACGATTTAGGCGAAAAATTATTAAACCTGCGCATAATGACGGACATTGTGGGGTAAATAAAATGATTGAGTTGATCGAGCATTATATTCCTAAGCTGCAGGAAAAGTGTGGCAGATTTCAGTTAAATTGTATCACATGCATCTTAGGGGACAGAAAACAAGGAAAGCAAGTTAAAATTTTTAAACCCTTTGCCAAAAAGAGAGTTTCCGCTATCCGTAATAAATCTTGATCATTTAGGGCCATTGGTATCAACCAAGAAAAACTATAAGTATGTTTTGTCAATAGTGGATGCATTTTCCAATTTTTTATGGATATAACCAACCAAAACAACGACAAGGTACTAATTTTTGGATAAGATGAAAAGTCACCAATCAGGGTTTGGGAATCCAGAATGTGTTATACAACTGATATGCACAACCTTCACATGTAGGCAATTCGAGGAATATTGTGTTGAAAATAAAATAAAACATATGCTGATCACCACTGGAGTGCTGAGAGGCAATGGACAGGTCGAGAGGATGTGTCCTTAAAAATGGTATAAATACACCGGAAAACTACAGAAGGCAGAGGTTGATGAAAAATAGTCAGTTCGAAGTGATGTTTGGTGTCCAGATGAGAAATCAAGAAGATGTTGGTATGGCGCTATGAAATGATATCAAATGTAAGGAGTAATATCATAAGGAGACAAGATGAACATAGAAGAACTTACAATAAAAAGCGGAGGCCAGCAATTAATCATGTATAAGCTGACGGATTAAGGATCAGTGCCAAATTTTTAGGACCCTATAGAATAATTGAAGTTCTAGCAAATGACAGATAGAAAGTGATCAAAGTAAGAGAACACGAAGGCCCAACATCTATATCAACGGATGCAGATTTTATGAGACCTTAGGGCTACGAAAGAATTTTGAAAGAAGGAAGAGAGGCAAAGCAGTAGTTGAACAACCAGGAATGTTTTAATCAAATGCCTTAGGAAGAATATATACTGTACATCAGAAGCACGCTGAATGCTTTTATATACGGTTGGTTCATTTCAAATAAGTTCGCTGTTCGCAATTATTTTAGGTACAGAAATACAAAGACATTGTAACAGGTGACATACAAACCTTTCGACTCCGTGATGAACCAAATTGAAGTAGTGAATTTTCCAACGGAATTTCTTAATTTTCTCGATGTTCCCAGATTACCATCACACATTCTGAATTTGAAAATTGGAGAGCTAATTATATTACTCCGAAATATCAATCAGCCAAACACGATCAGATGGCACACGATTAGTAGTTAAAAAATTGATGAACAAATTAATTGAAGCAACAATTCTGATTGGACCTCATAAAGGTGAAGACATACTACTTCCATGAATATCACTGATTTCGACCAAAATGGCATTCGAGTTTAAACAATTCCAAGTGTGCCTTTTGAACAAACTGTGCAGGTGTGCCTTTTGAGTTTAAAAACCGATGCTTCTCTTATGAGCAATTATGCGTCGCGTCGCTTGCTCAAGAGACGGTAAACCATCTGATCGGATTGATGACGTATTCTCGAAGGTCAAAATCTCGCGGTACATAATCCCGAGGGACAAAATCCCGCAAATCAAAATCCCCAAGGTACAAAATCCCGAGGGTACAAAATGCCGAGGAGGCAAAATATCGAGGGGGCAAAATCCCGTAATCCCGAGGAAATCCCGAAGGGTTATATATTGTAACCGGAGAGGGTAAGTTTGCCCGCTTTTCAACATCCCGACTTCAAAATTCCGGAATCAAAATAACGGTTTCCAAAATCCCGCTTTTCAATATCTCGGTTTTCAAAATCCTTTTCAAAATCTTGGTTTTGAAAGGCATATTTTTTTTAATTCGAGCCGCCCCTTCTAGTGAAGGAGAATTTTAATTTAAAGTAAAATAAAAATCAAAACCAGGACTTTCTGTCAGGAAACATTTCAAGAAAAATTTCAAAAATGTTCATGTTTGTATTTCATATACTAAAATAAAAAACTCCCCGAAGCCGCTTAGCAAATTATGTAGCTTGCTTTTCTTTTCATATTGTAGTTAACAAAAATTTAATGGGGTCTTCCTTATCAATGGGACAGTTTGTTTTGTATTTTTCGGTATTTTTTCGGGATTTATTTCGTTCAGGAATATGATGGTATCCCGTTATAACCATCACTATTTTCGATGCTAGATTTTTCGGGTATACAGGGTTGGCTACGTTATCTAGAAAAAGGAATACAGAAACCTAAAATCACGAAAAAAAATCCAGAAACAAAAAAATTCAGAAAAACAAAAATCCAGTAAACTAAAATCTAGAAACGCAATTATCAAAGTGCGGACCAAAAAATTAAAATTTATAAAATTTCTATCGAATTTTACTTTTTCCGTGAAGTTCTTGATATTTACGATAATGGAAATTGCTTCGTCAACCTTTCAGACACAGATCAAAGGAATCGTATTGCTCATATCGCTTCTACTGATAGTTCTACCATAAATGGAGAAGGTAAGTTTGCCCCGCTTTTCAAAATTCCGCCTTCAAAATCCCGAAATCAAAAATCCCAATTTTGAAAATCCCGCTTTTCAAAATCTTGGTTTTGAAAGACGTATTTTTTTTTAATTCGAGCTGCCCTTTCTGGAGAAAGATAATTTTAATTTAAAGTAAAATAAAAATGAAAACCGGGATTTTTATTTTTGCAGAATCGGGATTTTGAAAATCGAGATTATGAAAAATAAGATTTTAAAAAGCGGAATTTTTTTCTCAAGCTATTAAAAAATAGCAACAAAATATTGAACAAACTCCAAGTCAATGAAATGGTGAATCGAGGGATAGATATAGCTATACAGCATATGGAGAAGGAGAAATAATTAAATGTATGGTAGATAAGGGAGCAATGGAGCATAGATATCAGCTATTCCAGGAAATATTTATAATGATATTTAAAGCACCGCATTTAAAGATTTTAGTTGAAAAAAGTTAAGGATTCGCGGCACGGTTTATGTATCAGTTAGTGTATTAGTTATGTATCATTGCCTGAATATTGACTGGACGGATAATTAAGTACCATATAAAAGAAAGGGTTAAATTTTTAATAATAGATGGAGTTCAGAAATGTATTCTGGGCCATAATTTTTGAGAATTCTTTGATTGTAAATTGGGTCAGTTGAAGAATGTGAAATTTTGTAATAGATGGAGTTGTTCCTAAATATGTTCCAGCACGGAAAGTCCCGTTTGCTTTTTTGCATGAAGTGGATAGAAAGCTAGAGACATTAGAAAAGGCAGGAATTATTACCAAAATTTGAACAGCGACGTGGGGTACACCATTGGTTCCTATTTTAAAAGAAAATGGTAGTATAAGGGTGTGTGCTGATCATAAAGTTTTAAATAAGTATTTGAAAGATACAAATTATAGGTTGCCAATGAAGATGATATTGGGCTAGATACTCGATACTCAGATAAGCAGATAAGCAGTCGTTTTTTGTGAATTTCCTGAACAGGAACTTGTACTGACTTGTAATGCATCAAATGTGAAAATATGTGCAGTGTTGTCACATAGGTTTGAAGGTGGAATAGATAGATCAATTGAATTTGCGTGAAGAACACTTTCATATAGTGAAAGAAATTATGGAACAATTGAAACGGAACCACTAGCGATTATATTTGGAACGAAAAAGTTTTCCAATATTTAATTGGGAGACATTTTGTATTGGTGGCTGATCATAAACCATTAATTGCAATTTTTGGAGAGCATAATAGAATTCCACAAATATCAACAAGTCGTTTACAAAGATGGGCATTTCATATTTCAGCTTTTAACTATACTATTGAATACGTAAAATCGAGTGAAAATTGTGCGGATTCGTTGTCTCTCTTTCCATGTGAATATAAACAAAATAATTCGGAAGAAATTAGTTATTTAAATCTTGTGTGTTCAAATGAAATCTTACCAATCAATTTTGAAATGATAAAGCAAGAAATTGAGAAAGATAGGGAGATAAGCGTATTGATAGAGGCGGTGCAGAACCGCGAATTAACAAATTTGGATAAAAGTAAATATGCAGCGTATGTAGTAAAGAAAGACGAATTAGTAGTAGAAGAAGAAATTTTAATGTGGGGACACCGGGTGGTGATACTACAGAGTCTTAGACAACAGTTGTTCGAACAGGTAATACATGGAAGTCATTTTGGAATTGCAAAACAAAATCAATATTGCGGTCATATGTGATCATGGTGGCCAAATATGGATAGAGATATTGACGTATTAATAAGGAAATGTGTAAATTGTATAAATATGTTGCCAAATCCGTCAAAAGGTACAGATGTTCCGTGGGCAAGAGCAGAAGGTCCATGGAAAAGAATTCACATTGATTTTGCAGGTCTAATATGTAACAAGGTTTTTTTAATAATTTTGGATGCGTATAGTAAATGGATCGAGGTATTTTATACGTTAAGTCCTACAACGGAATTTATATTACGTTGTTTGTCAGGGTCGTTTGGCAGATTTGGGTTACCAAAATAAATAGTAAGTAATAATGGATCACAATTTGTCTCATTTGCGTTTGAAAATTTTATAAGGTTGAATAACATTAAGCATTCGTTGACACCTACATATTTCCCTGCGAATGGTGCTGTGGCAAATGCAGTGAAAACAGTTAAGAAGGATTTGTACACCGCTGGATTTGATAGGAATCCTGGTAATGTGGACAAAATATTGTTTGTACAACAGGAGTTGCACCAACATCGTTAGAATTGAAATATAAACTTAAAATAAAGTTAGACTTATTGTTACCGAGTTCTATAAAGGATAAATGTGGAGAGAATGATTGGGAAAAGGAAAAGTACAAGAGCAATAAAGTTTGTGTGCTTGGCGAAAATGATGAAGTTTTAATTCGAAACTACAGATCTAATAATAAATGAATAATAGGAAGAGTATATAGTGAAACGTTTAGTATCAAGGATATATACATGTGAAATACCTATCGGTAAAGTAATACGTAGACATGTTGACCAGATTAGTAGTCTAAGTAGAAATGAGAGGCGAATTGCTAGTCAGTATGATAAAAATGATGGTATGATAGAAGATGCCATAGACGAGAGTACAAGTAGTTTGGAAATGAAGCAGGAAGATAATAAAGAAGGAGAGAATATGAACGGGAATAATTACGCGATAAATTACTGATTTACAGACCAAAAAGGAAAAATTCCTCGGCTAGAAATTTATGCATCCTTGCTACTTACACAAACTTTAAATAAATTAATTAAAAGTTTAGATTTACAATTTGTTCATCTAAGTATGCTTCGTTTGTAGCAAACAGGATTACTCAAATTCAGGAACTTTAAATTATTCAAAATTGGTGATTCGTACCTGCATCATTAATTCCTGAAGACTTCGTTTCTCGGTGCTTAATGTCTATATGAGTTTTCAAACCAAGATTTATGGAAATTGGCCGAAAAACTCAAACCATAAAATTAGTTCTTTTAGATTCGATCATTGCTTGCGCTTCTGAATTGCATTGGGATTTGTTCAACATATATTCCTAGTTCACAATAAGATTTGCCATGGAACAGCTTATATTCGCCGATTCATATTATCTCAAACAAAATAAGTGTTTAGGATAAGCCTTGTAAAAATTGTTCAGAAAACTGACTTCAGTAATGACATTCAATATATGTATTAAGTAACGTGCAACTGTTCAACATTGGAGAAATTTAAAATAAGGATGTTGGCCAATAAACATCCCATTACTTTACGACATAACATAATTTTATCACATTATTAGTGCGATATGAACATGTTCGGCTTTTATATTGTGGACCTCAAACTCTCCTATAAAATCTAAAGTCTCAATATTGAATATTAAAACGTCGAAACTTATGTCGGCAAGATCATCACCAGTAAATGAATTTTGCATTTCTTAACATTTTTTAATCGTAAATATCTTGCTTGCGCGTTTGTAATCAGAAATAATAAAATGCCACCTACACGTTCGAAAAACTTGCCGACATCCATTTTATTTATGGTTTATGTTACGGAAATGGGCAGAGCCTGAATACGCAAACCGTTTGTCCAGAAGGGCCGGACAAACGGTTTGCGTGACAAATGATCGTGTAGCTGCCCTACTCGTTTGGACTCGTCCCAATGGACCACCCTGTATGTATCGTGCTTATCAAGCTTTGCATCGAGACGCATGCGATTTTACCTTACATCTTATTCTGATGTAAGACATACATCAAACGTTTATTTTATACAATTACTACCTTATGCGATATAAAACTATAACTAAATAATACGCATGCACAATTGACGTCAATCGAAGCGTTTTCGACGCAATTTAAGTTTTATTTTGATGTTAGGTAGGCAATCACAATAAATTTGATGCCAATTACTACGATATTTGTTGCAAAGCATGTAACAAAAATAAACGCGCTTGCGCAACAATATCATTTTCATTCGAAAATAAAACAAAATGTTGACAAGTCATAGCTACATATATTATTCCGAATTTCGGAATCAATTCAATATTAGTTTAAATGTCAGATTTTATTAACGTGGTTTACATATGTGGTAAGAAAAGTAAATCATGCAGCAATATTTAGTTTTCAATTGTGAGTACAAAGTAAATTAGTTATTTTGATGTAGGTTAGGTGAAAAGTATGATAAAGAATGCAACTTGCATCGTATAATAAAAAAAATGTTTTAGAAAAACATTTTAGAAAGATATATCCAGAAATTATTAATTCTATAACTCTAATTGTTTCATTAAAAATAATTTAAACCTTAAGAGGTTTCAGCGCTCAAACTCAAACCATAGTATTGGTCGAAATATGTGATTACCTTGTATCTGGATAGGAATGATTTAAATCATTGGCCGCGTTCAGTACAGCGCAGCCATGCAAAATTTCCTCATGACTAGTAGCAAAAATGCCACGCTATTCTTTTGTGTCTCATCACTTCACTAAATCGCTGCTCACAGCAAACATCAGTATGCTTTTCTTTGCAGCAAATATACTTCATCCAACTGTTTTACTTTCTTTTACGTATGTAAAATAAAGTATAGTAATCATGAAAATTTTCGACCTTAAGATTATTGAAGATTTATCTGTTTTGAGGTCCCCTGAGTCCGAAAAAGTGGGTTTCGAAATGATGTCTGTCTGTCAGTCCGTCTGTCTGTCTGTCCGTCTGTCTGTCCGTCTGTCTGTCAGTCTGTGTCCACTCTACAGCCCAGATGGCTTAACCAATCGAACTGAAACTTCAGATTTAAGCTTTTTGGATAAATTGGGAGGTCCCAGTGAATTTTACTTCAAATCGGTCCACCGGAAGTGGCCACTCCCTTGGGCCAGAAAATTTGTTTTGCAAATATCTTAAAAAGTATAAGGTTTACAAAAAATTACTAATACAAAATGTTTCCAAAAATCAAAAAAAAAATAGAAATAAACAAATTAAAAATTAAAAAAAATTAAAATTAAAAATTTAAAAAAAAAATTTAAAAAAAATTTAAAAATTTTATAAAAAAAATTAAATATTGTTTTGCCAACACATAAATATATGTGTATATATAGCCTAATTATGCTAATTATAATTAATTTGCACACTACAGTGACATACTTCCGGTTTTTAATGCAAATATTACATAATTGAATGTGGATCATTTTTTCATGTTTCTTAACTTTTTTAACGACTTATTAGGGTTTGTAATACTTAAGTACATATACCGTTTTATAATTGCAAAAATATTTCGCAACTCCTGCCCCACCTCCCCCCCCACACTTTTTTACAGGGAGTTACAGCAGTTCTTGCATTTGTCATTTTAATTATTGTGTGTATTAGCCCAATTATGCTAATTATAATTAATTTGCACACTTCAGTGACGTACTGTATGTTATAAAAATATTTAGCCTACATGTATGTTAAATTGCCAAATCGGTCAACCGGAAGTGGCCACTCTCGGCCCGAAAATGTGTTTTGCACATATTTTAAAAATTATAAGATTTACAAAAAATCACTAATACAAATTCCAAAAAATTAAAAGAAAAAACTTAAATTCATAAATATCACCTTTTATTTCTTTTACGTGTGTACTAATGAGTTCAAAAAATTGAGTTTTGAAGTGGTGTCTGTTGGTATATACATATGACTGTCAATTTGTAGTCCAAATGGTTTAAGCAATCAAACTGCAACTTCATGTTTAAACTTTTTACATAAATTTTGGGGTCCCAGCTCCCAGCTCCCAGATTCCGTAAAGCAGAAAATTTATTTTGCAAATATTTCAAAAATATACAATTTACAGAAAACATGAAATAATAAAAACAATCTTAATTAAGTTTGCGGGATATTTGAATTATAAAAGTTTTTCAAAATTCGCTATTCGTAAAAGAAAGTCGTGTGTTGGCCACACCTCCATTTTTTAAACTTGTATTTATAGTCTTTACTGCAAGTACAACTCTTTTTATAGTAACAGTCTTCATATTTCTATATTTATCACCATAAGATTTGTTATATAATGTAACAACGTTTATAGTGGTCAAAATTCGTCACTATAAACATTGCTACAAACTATCGAAATAACAAAATAAATTCGAAATTCGTATCGAATTTTTGGCATGATTTTCGAAAATCGTTGCTATAATAGTAGCAATGGTTATAATTATAAATATAAATTCGAGCTTAAGTTTGTTCGCATGTTAAGAGAATTCTTTGTCAATTTGAAATATTTTCAAAATCTACAGAATTCTAAAAATTGAAACGATTTTAAAAAATTAAAGACTAATGAATTTAAAGAATCTAAAGAATTTAAAAAATTTAGAACAAGGTTTAAAAATTCTAAACAATATAAAATAATAAGGATCTTAAACAACTAGAGAATTTAGAATAATTATCCAATTCATTGACTTAACAAACTTGAATGAAATTCTAAGGGACTTCGACATTTAATGTATCAATGAATTAGAGTAAATTTGAAGTATACATAAGTATATTTAAAGAATCTCAATAATTTTTATAATACAAAGAATTTAAAAATATTAAACAAGAATTTTAAGAATTTGTTAAATTAAAAAAAGTAAAATTAAAAGGGTTAAAGAACTTCAATAATTTCGAAAATTTTAAAATATGTAAAGAATTTAATGGTTTTATAGTTTTAAATAAATTAAACA
This sequence comes from Tipula helvola, assembly GCA_963556165.1. Classification (NCBI taxonomy): domain Eukaryota; kingdom Metazoa; phylum Arthropoda; class Insecta; order Diptera; family Tipulidae; genus Tipula; species Tipula helvola. The sequence goes on along the minus strand of OY744482.1, from coordinate 84,265,846 downwards.
TTTATTAAATTAATGAAACTTTGTATAAAATTTTAAGAATTTGAAATATGAATTCTTAAAAATGTTTGCGAATATAAGAAAAATTCAAAGAATTTTAAAGAATCAAATTATGAAAAAATTTAGAAAATTAAAGAATTTAAATAAATGAAACAAATTGGTGAAGTTTTGAATTCTTTAAATTCTTCAAATTCAAAGAGTTTACAGAACTTAAAATTTATTAAAATAAACAGTTCAAAGAAACTAACGATTCTACAAAATTAAAAGTATTTAAATAACTTAAATTGATCTAAGCAATTTAAAGACTTTAAAGAAATCGCAAGAATTTAATGAAATGAATCAACTTAAAAAATTTAATCAATTTAGAAAATGGGAAACATTTATGCAATTAATCATCAATTTAAAGATTGTACAAAATTTAGAGAATTTAAAGAAAACAAACAATCTAAAAATGTAAGCGTTTAAAAATCTTAAAAAATTAGGAATTTTAAGGATTCAAACAATTTAAAGGACTTAAAACAGTAGAAAACTGAATTTACGGAAGATAAAAAGATAAAGTCTTATCTTTAATTTTTTTAATTTTTTAAAATTTCTTTACATTTCTAAATTCTGCAATTATTGAATTTGCAGTTGAATGAATTCTTATCTTTAAATTTTTTCTTAAATTTTTAATAAAGTCGGGTAAAATTTGAAGAATTTAAAGAAACTTTAGAATTTTCAGATAAAGAATTTAAAAGTTTAGAAAATTAAAGAATTTAGAGATATAAAAAAAAGATTGTTTAAAATTTAAGAAATTTAAAGAATTTAGAAAAAAAATAAATTTGAAGCGATTTAGAAAACTTAGAGAATTTATCAATTTAAATTTCAAAGAATTTTAAGTTAAGTATTAAAAGTATTTAGAAAAGTTAGAGATGAGTTTTAAAATTTAAAAAATTTAGCAAATTTGGCGATGGAAAAATAATTTTTGATGATTTTAAAATTTCAAAGAATTTAACGATTTATAGAATTTATAGAAAGGAAAAAATCTTCAAAATTTTAAGAATTTAAAACATTTAAAAATAATTTATAGAGTTCAAAGAATTTTAAGGATTTAATGAAGTTAAAAATTAAAAAATTTAAAATTTTTTTAAAATTATAAATAATTTAAAGAGAAAAATAAAAGGAGTTTAAAGAATTAAAAGTTTTAAAAGTATTAAAGATTTTAAAGAATTTTGAAAATTTAAAGAGTTTAAAGCGAATAATGTGAAAAACTTAAAGATTATTTAAATTCTGTAAATTAGAAGAATTTTGAAAATTTACAGATTGTTTATGCTGTAATTTATTTAAATTCATTAAATTCTTCACTTTAACTTTTTTAAATTCCTTTATGATATTTAAATGCCTTACTAAATGGGAGAAGAATTTAAATAGAAGAATTTCAAGAATTTTTTAATTATTAAGATTTAATTATTATTAATTATTTAAATAAAATTTAAATTATCAAAAATTTAATATGTAATGCATATAATTCGCTAATACTTTCGCTAACTACATGGTTGCTTTTAGTCTAGTAATTATATATAAAAAAGTAATCAAAAGTGTAATTAGAAGTTCAGTCGCTAAAGCCTGATGAGATTGGCTGGAAAATAATTAATGTTTCGTAATTCTCATTCAGATCGAAATTGAACCTGCAAAATTCTTGATAATTTCACTCTTATATTTTTATTTTCAAATAAATTATTTACGATACATAAAGTAACTTAATTTGATGTAATTGCACCTTTATTAAAAACGGTACTGGTTGCCATTGCAATCGATACAAGACGATGCAAGGCTTGTAGCATAAAATGATGTAAAGTTATGATGGATCAATACGCGAATTTTCAACTGTGCAAACTTAAGCGGTCAACTTAAGCGACCACAATATGGATCCGTATCGTAATTTTGAATTTTAAAATTTTTTTGATAAGAGAGATTTTTGGCTAAAAGATTTCTTAAACGGAAAAACTCATAGCATATATGGCAACCCTAAATTTATAATGCTCTACGCGATTCGACATGAAAATCATCAAAAATATATTTAAAATTCTGATAAAAAAAACTTTTCAATTTTTTTCAGACTATTAAAACGAAATCAAATCATAGAAATAGCATCTGGTTCATTTCTAACAATGAAATCGTTGGAGGTTATGTAAGTAGATTGTATTGTTAAATAAATACATGTACATATGTACATAATGTATCTGTATATACTTATGATAATTTTTTTGATATTTCCAGAAATTTGGATGATAATCAACTTACACAACTTCCTCCTGACCTAGTAAAATTACATCATCTGCAGGAACTGTAAGTTAATTAAATTATGTTCGACTATATAGCAATGTGGGAATTTTAATTATGTAAGCTTGATTGATTGGCACCATCTAACCATACATACACAATTATACGAGTACAACAAAAAAAAAATCTTTAATTAAATTTGTCGTGGGAGAATTACAAATTTTCCCCGCAACTATACCATATATCTAATTTAATTTTCCTTGTGCACAACAGTATATTGTTGTGTTTATGTTAGACATTCTATGCAATAAAACTATTTGTTTTTCAAATTGAAACCAAACCAAACAACTAGCGTAAGAGTAACGCAAATAATAAAAAAAAGCGAAGAAATTCCTTAAATTTAACAAAAAATAAATTTTTTGCTGGAATGATTTTCCTTTCTCCTATATGTAGTCTATTCAATTTCTAACATCCTTTTTTGTAATACTTGCTGGTTGAATTATTTTGCCGTAGGTGCAGGATATTTTAACGAAAGTCAACTTGCCGAAATTACAAATCATTGCGGACTGTTCTTACCAATTCGGAACGATTCTAAATGCAAGCTCGTTTGTGTATAGCAACATGTGGTCACACTGAATTTAGCATTCGATAAAATGTCTTTCAATAAAAAAGCTGATTCCCCATATTAAGTTTATATACATTTAAAAGGAATGTTCTGAGATTTTATATTTGTCTGTTGCTCTAATTTTTGTAATTTCATTTTTATTTAACTTTCTTATTTGCTTGCATTATGCTACTAAACATACACATATAGTATACAAACACTTTTCACTATATACAAACAGGAAATTATGTAATCGCTTTTTTGTGTTGAATCGATTTTCTAGATTTGCATCGGGTAATAAAATCAAATTTATCACAGATGATGCTTTACCAAAAAACTTGGTGATTCTAGAATTGCGAACAAATCCGTTAATATCATTCAAAAATGGATCACTGCATCATATGTCGCGTCTACGTAAATTAACGTTGTCCGATTCGAAAAATTTATTTGAGCTACCTTCATTGCATGGATGCGCATCACTTGAAACTTTATGGGTCGATCGAGCAAAATTGACCCAATTTCCAAACAATTTGTGTCAAACGGCGCCAAAATTAAAAAGTTTGTAAGTAAATAAATCGCGTGTGGCCGATAAATTTGTTATTAAATCTCTTTTTATTTTATAGAGAGCTAAAATCGAACTTATTGAGGACAGTTCCGCGCCTGATTGGATGCCAAAATTTACGAATGCTTGATCTATCCGGAAATCGAATCGATTCAGTACATGGAACACCATTTCAAGGATTAATCTCTCTAAACGATTTACTATTGTCACACAATGAAATAGAAACAATTCCATTTGATGCATTTCATGGTATACCAAATATACAACTGTTAGACTTGGAGGGAAACAAATTAAATTTTATTCATCAAGATGCGTTCACCGGATTTAACCAAATAAAAGATTTAAATTTGGGCAATAATATGTTTCCAGATTTGCCGACAACCGGTTTAAAAACACTCAACCATTTGAAAACATTTAATAATCCAAAGCTAAAAGAATTTCCAAATCCAACGGAATTTCCGAAAATTCAAACTCTTGTATTGTCGTATGCATATCATTGTTGTGAATTTTTACCGCTGAAAGTGGAATCGGAAATAATTAATTCACCGTACAGCGAGAAAGTGTTTGTTTTGCCACCGGGTGCCGATGTTTCGTCATGGTTTAATAAATCGATGGGTAATTTTCAAAATATTTCAACACATAAAATGACGCCAGAGATGAAAGAATTTTTTCAGAAATTTGCCCAAGACTATGGAAGTTTTCCAAATATTCCACTGTACGAAGAATATTTGGAGGAGGCGATCACAACAAAAACCACTGACCTGGATTATTTAGCAAAGTCAATTCAATGTCTTCCGCTGCCTGATCCATTTTTACCGTGTCAAGATTTATTTGATTGGTGGACATTGCGATGTGGCGTTTGGGTTGTATTTCTATTGGCCATGCTTGGAAATGGTACTGTGGTTTTTGTGTTAATTTTTTCGCGATCAAAAATGGATGTGCCACGATTTCTGGTTTGTAATTTAGCGGCGGCTGATTTTTTTATGGGAGTTTATTTAGGACTGTTAGCGGTTGTGGACGCTTCAACGCTTGGTGAGTTTAGAATGTTTGCAATACCTTGGCAAATGAGTGCTGGTTGCCAATTAGCCGGGTTTTTAGCCGTACTATCATCGGAACTAAGTGTTTACACGCTAGCAGTTATAACACTTGAGCGAAATTATGCCATCACTCATGCGATGCACTTGAATAAGCGACTCTCATTACGACATGCCGGTTACATAATGTCTATTGGATGGATGTTTGCCCTAACAATGGCGTGTCTCCCGTTATTCGGCATTTCGGATTACCGTAAATTTGCTGTTTGCCTACCGTTCGAAACAGAAATCGGTACCGGAAGTTTGGCCTATGTGGTATTTCTAATGTTCATAAATGGGGTAGCATTTTTAATTTTAATGGGCTGCTATCTCAAAATGTATTGTGCCATTCGTGGATCACAGGCGTGGAATTCAAATGACTCGCGCATAGCAAAACGGATGGCGTTACTAGTGTTTACCGATTTTATATGCTGGTCTCCAATAGCATTTTTTGCTTTAACCGCAGTATTCGGACTGCAGCTTATATCTCTCGAACAGGCCAAAGTATTTACCGTATTTGTTCTACCACTTAATTCATGCTGCAATCCATTTTTGTACGCCATTTTAACCAAACAATTTAAAAAGGATTGTGTTCTCATTTGTAAAGCAATAGAAGAATCTCGGGTGACACGTGGCATTGGACGATGTCGTCATAGTTCGAATTTTAGTAATCGACAAACTCCGGCTAATACTAATTCATTAGTTGAACGATCGTCAAGAGAATTAATGCCACCGATTTTACCGGGACAAACGTGTGCATGCGCCAAACTGCTACAGGAGCAAGAAAATTCGCATCGACATTCCAAAAATCAAAGTCAAACCGCTTTGGCTAAAGTTTGGCATAATTTGTTGTGTCATTCGAAAAAGAAAGATACAAAACGGGGGAAACGATCCGATCAGTATGCCCATCAAATTGCAGAAATTCAGCAAAAACAACATAAGCGAGCCGGCTCAATGTCGTCTAGTGAAAATTTCAGTTCATCTCGTTCCGATTCATGGCGCCATGGTGCACCACATCATTATTGTGGTATTCAGCTGCGAAAATTGGATCCACGGTGGCGTCACTCCTCGTGGTTGATTACAAGAAAAACATCACAAGATTCGAATTTGAGTAGTTCGAGAAATGATTCGTCCGGTTCAAATACAACGGCGAGTACATCCACTTGGAGAATGTCAAGATCGAGCGCAGGCGCTTCGACACCAATTCCTCAATTGGGTAACTCATTTAATAATAGTATGAGAATTGTGGTAATCTAATCGGAAATGGAACTCTATAAAATAAAATTATTTTATTTGCAGGTATTAGTCGGCAATCAATTCCGGGTGCAAAACCTCGACTTGTAAGACAGTCTGCCGTTAATGATGACTCGCTGGATTTATCTTCGTCTCCACCACGACTTAGTGTACGTTTCCTGCCCACAATCCCGTCTGCGGCCGACAGTAGTATACAATTGGACGATGATTGCCAATTCAATGACAGTGGAAACAACAGTGCGAGCAATGAAAATGATAATCTGAATAGTATTATTATCAATAGTATTGAGGGTGAAGAAAATAATAATAGTAATAATAATAATAGTAGTAGTAGTTATAATATTAATAATAATGGTACACAATATTACGCAGTCCTACAGAGTGGGAATCCATTAACAACATTATCTAGTCCAAAAGATAAAACTAAACCACCATGAGTAGAGAACGTCTAGCGGTAGTTTTTTATATTTATACCTATTCTAGCCGTTCAGTTAATTTTTTATAAAAATAAATGTGGTACTGGTTATCCAGGTGGCGGCCATCTAGGGCGCAAAATTTTAAAACAAAACTTTTGTTATAATTTCCGCATTTTAAAATTTGTTAAAACCTAATTTGGAAGATGGTATAGGAAACAGTAGATAAATAATATTCTTACCACGTTATTGACTGACTATTTTCCTTCAGATTTATTTTTTTTTAAATTATTTAATTAATTACGAAACATAAAGCGCATAGACTTATATAATTTGTGTGGGAATTAACCGAAATAATAAACTTCAGGGAGAATAATGCTAGACTTTATTTAATTTAATAAAACAATTTTTTTAGTTGCTAGATAACTATCACTGCCACAACGTATATAAAAAATAATTTAATTGTGATCCCTTGTATTATACCGGCCATTCCAGAATTATACAAAAACAAATTACAAACAAAATAAACTTCCCACAAGCCAACTCTACTTCGACCTACTACTACTTCTAGTACTATTTACTATGCAATACACTACCTAGGTATTAAATGGACCGTCCAATGACAATAAAATATATAAAAACAATGAAACCAAAAATTAAAAAAAAAAAAAAATTTAATAATTTATTTTAAAATTTAATTAATTTTAATTTTAAAAATACTAGTTTAAAGTTACAACTTAATTTTTATTAATTTTTTGTATGTGATACGATATGTAATTTTCTGCTTGTAGTACATATTATATAAAACAAAACTATATATTATTGTAATAAACTTATTATACAAAAAAAAAAACAAAAAAATAAATTAATTAATTATTATTGTAAACAAAAATATATATTTTAATTTTTTAAAAATTTTATGTTTATAAATAATTATTAATACTAAATTAATTTATGGAACATTGTATAAAAAAAAAAGTGTTATACCGAAAAATAAACAAAAATACATTTTTAAAAATTATTTTAATGTACAACAGGTTTTTAATTATTGTTTAATTAATGAGGTCTTTTAAATATTTTATAACATAATTGGTTTGGATTGTCAGCATCAATTTTAATTTCGGTAGGTATCATATCATCATCATAATTAATATGCTTAATATGTCAGTGTTCGTGTAGATTTTTAAAGATTTAACCTATCGACCCCCCCCCCCCCCCCCCTACTGTTGGCCACTTTATAGTTTCTTCTACCAAATTTGAGGGCAACTTCATATTTGCTTGGTATTTCTCAAACTTAATAAATTGAAATACGATGACACTAAACACTTTCGAGACTTCTTTTTATTTAAGATTATCACGTTTTATAATTTTTATCTTGCTTTTTTTGCACTCTCTTCTTTTATTCTGCGCTAGTTAATACCAGTAACTTAAATGGATAGCAGTTTACCATTATACAATATACAAACTTCAGTGGTTTATTATTTTGACATACCATATTATAAAAATAACAACAATTCGGCCATCCGACAACGTCCTCACTCATCTAAACTTTAACTTATAGATCATGTTTTCCGAAAGAAGCAGCACGATCAAAGAAAAAGTATAGAGCGTTTGCCACTAGATGTCACTACACAATCAAAAAAATATTACTGACGTAGCGAAAATATTTTTGTTTTTGTTTACAAAATGCATACATAAAAATGTCATACAATTTTTAGTGACACCTAGTGGCATTATGTGAAAGTTGCTTATGCTTTCGGAGTTTTCCGAAAGATGGTAGCTCTTGCGGTTTAAGAAAATTTGACATTTAAACATGATTAATAGATCATGTTTAAATGTCAAATTGTTTACAACCGCCAGAGCTACCATCTTTTGGAAAACTCTGAAAACGCAAGCAACTTTCATATAATGCTACTAGGTGTCACTAAATATTTGCTGTCAAAAATTGTATGACATTTTTATGTATGCATTTTGTAAACAAAAACAAAAATATTTTCGCTACGTCAGTAATATTTTTTTGATTGTGTAGTGACATCTAGTGGCAAACGCTCTGTACTACTTTGTTGATCGTGCTGCCTCTTTCGGAAAACGCTCTGTACTTTTTCTCTGAACGTGCTGCCTCTTTCGGAAAACATGATCTATTGTTACAATAGTGATTGCTGCTCGCCCACCATATCTCCGATAAAAATAACGGTTGCTACCTATAGGCTTAACGACTTCACAAGGCCTCTTGTATTTCCCTAATAGCTTCCTATAATCTCCAATATGTTATGCTCCAATAAATCCGCTACATTAACGTCCTCTTTCTATAATCCGACTTCCATATTGACATCTTAAATTTCTTTAGTTAACGGGCTATCGTTTGAGCTTCGGAAGTTATGTTTGAACAAAACCTCTGCTGGTGGTTTCTTTGTCAATCTGCACATTCATTACCCGAACTAATCATTGCCAATTTACAAGTCACTACACGATTTTCAAATTCGATTTACGATTTACTGCCCATTCGCTCGTGGACAACCACTTGCCACCATAATGTGTGAAAATGAGTTTCACAAAACTCCTTGAATAATTTGAATTTAAACGCCGTACCTTGGTCTGTGATTACATTTTTGGGTCGACCGTAATTTGTGATGAAGATCTTGAAAATTACTAACGTTGCTTCGGCTGTGCCATCTCTTTGTGCTCCTTAGACTACGTACTTGCTACGGCCATCAACCAAAACGATTATGTATCGATTTTTTGTTTTAGTTGCTACATACGGCCCGACATGATCAATGTGTATGGTTACGAAAGGCTCTACCCCCTTTTCCAATGGGTGTAAATATCCGGGTTTTTTGCCACTCGGCGATTTATAATATATGCATTTAATACGTCGGTTGATGTACTTCTCTACAAAATCCCTCATCTTTGGGAAATAATATGACTCATGTGCGTCTCTATAACGATATCGTACTTCAAGCATTCAGGAACATATAGCCGCCATCTATATTTGGTATATTTGTATACGCAAGCATTGTACATCGAAATTTGCTGTGAACCTCTTGATCACCTTGTTCTAATTTCTCACGAATTTTCAAAATTTCAGAATCAGTACGCAGGTACCCAGTCTAGCTTCGTGCACAGGATTTCGGCTAAGTAGATCAGCTATTGATTAGCTTTTCTTGGCATTTAGTCTACGTTTAAATGGAACTCAGATACCCGAAAAAAAACATCTCGCAACTCTTGGTGATATCCCTTGTTGGTCCGCTAACAACTTTATGCTGTTACAGTCGGTCCGTACTATGAAATATTTGCCCAATAGGTACACCCGAAATTTTTCTAAACCGGTCACTATCGCCAGAGCCTCTAATTCAATGGCTGAATACTTGGACTCTTCCCTGGATGGTTTTCGACTATAGTACATTACCGGTTTCAGGCTTTCATCTTCTTGCTTTTGATATAATACGGCATCCAATCCGACAGCACTGGCATCCGTATGAACCTCGCAACTCAAATTTGGGTTCTATATGGCTAAAATAGGTTTACTCTAACGGCCTAGCTATAGTTGCAAAACTCTCGATAAACCTTCGAAAATAACTGCAGAGTCCAATAAAACTGCATACCGCTCTTACAATTGTTGGTTCAGGAAAACTTTCCACACTTAGCAATTTTCTTTTTCCTTTTTCGAACCCAAAGAACTCTATGGTTTTGGCAAAAAATACACATTTGCTCAAGTTAAGAGGTAGGCCTGCATCCTCAATCTGTTGCATAATTATATCCAAGTTTTCATTCCTTCGTCGACTGTAGTTCTGGACTTTTTCTTTTGGTATAGCTTCCCGTTCGAACTTAGTTTTAACATTTAATTGCTCACTTGGCCTACAAACTTCTCCACGTGCCACGGTTTTATGTTTGTTGATGGTCATAACCAGATATATTTTTTTTTTTTTTTTTTTTTTTTTTCGCTGGCGCTACATCCCATGGAGGGATTTGGCCGCTTCATTTTTGAAGTTTCGTAATCATTTTTACAACGGATAATGAGTGATTAGTTCATTGATCCTTACATTAACCAGCCGTGATTTTTTCATCACCCACCGGGAATCGAACCCGGGACCTCCGGAGCTTAAAGCAAGCATGCTAACAACTGTGCCACCGGGGCGGCTACTATCTACCAGATATATTCAATATAGGAATTCTTGCGTGCCCATCTCCATCCAACTTAATTAAGCATCTCGGAATCATTTCGCTCGTTTCACGTATACTTCCTTCTACATATACTTTCTGATTGCTCACATCACCATGTACATTCATATAGCCAATGTAATTGTCCGGAATGTTAGTGTCTTGGATCGTCACCAAGGACACTTTCGAAGGCGGCGTATTTTCGGTACGCCATACTTCTGACTGGATATCCACTGCATCACTATTTACGCACTTAACTGTATCTGCATGCTTAACCTCATGTGGAAATTGTTGGCCACTGTAATATTTCCAGAAATCACTGGTGGCAGGCACACCAATCGAACCACTTTTGCTTTGACATTGCCTCACCATATGCCCTTCTTTGTGACACACAAAACACGTCCTTTTTTCTTTTTGGAGCAATTACTAGATACATGCCCGTTTCCCCGACACTTATACCACATTTTTATCGATTTTTGCGACGACCTTTATAGATTTACCGCCATTTGTTTGACTGACAGCTTTGTAAATGTAATCGGCTGCCTTCACTAACTCTGTTAGTAGTGTTGCTTGCGTGCTATATTGTGACAATGGACCTAGATGGTCACGGAACCTGTTGTTGTCTAACCCCATGACAATCCATTCCACTAACTCGTCAGACTTGAACTTAGCCTTGTTAAACAAAGCCAACTTCTTATAAAAATAAAATAGTGAACCATATTTTGTCCCGCTTTGCGCTTCTAACTTTGCGCCTCGGGAGAACACTGTCGTGTCGAACGAGTGATTGGAAAATTAGCGTACATTAACTCCTTGCAATCATCTTCCATTTTGTCGATGAACTGCGATATATCGACACTACCATCCACTAGATCGAATATAGTGAGACTATCAGAAATATTCGCGAAATATCTCTAACTTGCATTTACTGGTTGATGTATCATATCCTCACTATTACGTTTATTAATACCGGCGTCATCACATGTTCTGAACATTTCTTCAAAATGATTTCGATTTTTCCAACTTAATTCCTTGACTGATTAAAAAGAATACGAAACAGGCTTACAAAAGACATTTCTGCAAGGACCTATTTCGTCTTTAATTATTGTCAAAAACAAAACAAAATTATCAAGCGACCTACCCACCACAATACTCCCCCTCCAGTAAAATCTGTTCTCGATCCATTCTAGTGGAGACTTGGTCGGATGAAATCATTTATAATATTATAGAAGCCTAAAGGTAAAGTTTAGTTTCTTCTATGGTTAAAATTTTCTTCCGCAATCGACATTTCACGCAGAGCAACTGGCGCTCCACCGTATAACAAATGGCCTAAGGGTCAAAGGCTCTAAAAGTCTAAATCATTTGGATTTGCTGACAATAGAGTGATGGATCGAGAATTGACAATCGTCGTAACTTGACGAATAACAGTATGCAGCTCATCGACAGAAACTTCCATGCTGCCAATAATGTTTTTGATAAGACTCTTCGTAATTTTCACCGAAACTTCCCCTAGTCCACCAAAATTTGATGCTCTTGGTGGAATAAACAACCATTTGACGAACTCTTGGTTGCACGCATTCCAAATTGCGTTCCTTCTGCTAATCAGAATCTGGTGAATCTCACTCAATTAGTTGGGTGCACCCTTCAAATTGGTTGCATTGTCTGAAATCAATTTCTTTACCATGCCTCGAACCGCCTTGGTCGCGAAGCAAATAAACAGAGTCACGTAGACCTTCTTGTGAGCTTTGCATCTAATGTGATAACGCACATTCAAGGGTCCAGCAAAATCCACTCCACTAACACCAAAAGTTCGAACGCTCTTGTATAATCGAGTCTATCCTCTGGTATGATATTTCGAATTTGGGCGAGTCCATTGATGGGCCAATACTTGAGCGAATTAATAATTTAGAGAACTGGTGATTTTTGAGGAGAAGGATCTGGTGCTTGGAATTATAAGGAATTTTTGCTCCTTCTAGTCCTCCGCCTACTCTCAACAACCCAAATACATCCAGAAACGGTCCTAAGCATTTAAGACGACTATTGTCTTGCAAACATTGTTTTTTGTATATTCCGAATGAATGGAAGTTCAGCCTCTTCCTCTTTAGCAATTGTTAGCCACTTTACTTTTGAATACCGCTCCGTCAGGTTTAAACTTAGTAATGACCTTCGTATCTCCTTGTCAATTGATTTAAGCAACAATTTCGAATAAATCGTATAACGTAGGCAAATGTTCGACGGGTGCCCCTGAAATTCTGTGAAAAATGCGTTGAGCTTGTGACATCCTCAACAATTTTTCGCATTGCAAATACACACAAGCCTCGTACGCCTTCTCACTTGCATCCGAAAACTCATGAATTTCAACGAATTGACAGTCACCCTTGGCCATGACAAAACGTGGTATTGAGAAATGTTTTAAAGATGACAACCGTGATCTAAATTTAACCCATTTCTGAATTTTGAGTTTCCAAAGCTCCTGATGGAAAATCTTGGCTAAAGTTATTACGGGACACACCAATCCCAGCGGATCGAACAAGCTTGCCATTTTCGATAAAACCGCCCATTTAGTAGCAGCAGCTGAAAAATCCTTAGGCTGGTAGGTAAATCGAAAAACATCAGTTTCGGGCTGCCAAATTAATCCGAGTGTTTTAACTTATTGATCCTCGATACTCAAATATTTTTTGAAATTTTTTGAATGTCTACGGTAACGACAAACTCGAATAATATGAACTTCAGTAAAATAATGAACAAATCGTCTTGCGGTTTCGGCCCCGAATGAATAATTTCGTTGAACGCAACGCCGGACGACGTCTTATAAGATGATAAACGAAGAATACATTCGTTTCATTTCAGGCTGCTTATCCACTCTTTTCTTCAAATTTAAGAAACGTCTAATAGCTTTTGGATATAATTCCCCCAACAGTGTTGGATCTTGGATCCTTTAAAAATGGAAGTCGAACTATGTAGGATTCTACGTAATTTGGACGAGTATGAAGAGCGTAATGATTATTAAGATTATTAAGCGACCTAACCACTACAATACTCCGTCTCCAGTAAAATCTGTTCTCGATCCATTCTAGCAGAGACTTGGCCGGATGAAATCATTATAATATTATAGAAGCCTAAAGGTTAAGTTTAGTTTCTTTTACTGGATAATATCGGAAGCAAATTCTTATGCTGAAAGCATGAATTTGGAAGGTGATTGCTGATTATTATTCTAACTTTCCAGATACCACCGTTTAGATATAACCAAATGTGAACCGGTGCAAGGCGGTTGTAGTCCTCTACGTAAAGGGTAATTTTTTTAAAAAGTAAGAGTAAAATAACGCAGATTTTTACAATTCCTCTGAATCCTATACTTCGATCAAATTTATTTGTTTAAATACAGAGGACTCGATACGTACCAATGGACGATCCTTATCCCAGCATCAAACACTTTGTTGCTTTCGCTTCAAACTTCGATAGATGTTTCGATGGTATATGATTGTAACACTCCCAACCAAACACGCGTAGATGAGATAAATTTGGTTTTTGACCGTAGTCTAAATTTCAATCGGTCTCTCTAAAGCAAACTGCTTACCAACAGCATTCGTAATCGATCAATTTTTCAAATAATTTGCTGCTAACATTGCTTCGTTCCAAAATCTGTGTGACAATTTACTTGCCCAAAGCATTGGCGTTGCTTTATGCGGTACGGTAAAAATCATTCAATTCCCCTTTCTTTGCAATATCTCTTAAATTCATTGCTCGTGTACTCACCACCATTGTCGTCCATGAATCAGACGAAATATCTCTATCCATCGTACGCTGTCGTTGGCATCGGGCCAGCTACATACTTACGTTACTTTGAATCAATTCCAATATTCGTGACGAACGAGTATTTTTATACTTTGGAAACGATGAATGTGTGTCCGGCCAATCATATTTTTCATGTCAAACATATTCAAATGTCTCAGTCTGAAATGCCATAAACTTTGTGAATATTTGTTCAAGTTCTTCTCACCTGAAACACCGGCAAAGACATTTCGATCAATATTAAGCACTACTTTATATAGCTTTCCATTGGTGTGCGCCATGAATTAAGTTTCAACACCAATTGATGCATATGCGTAATCTGCATCGAATAAAGTGATATAACTCTTTTTGGTTAAACTTCGAATTGACATCAGGATACATTGCAAATTTTTCACAAGTAAAACGTTCTCAATTCGTTTTGTTAACGACTTTCCATAGTAAAACGTCTCAACAGAAATATTGCCTTGCAACTGCAATATTTACATCATCAATGCTTTTCATACAATCAAAATACCGTTGATCATTCATCATATGCTGTGTCGCACCAGAATCTAACACAAATTTCAGTTGTGTTACATGCTTGTTTCACAATGCCGCTTGTGATAACTGTACCGTTTGATTTTTATGGCATAAACTTCTTTCGTTCACAACGGCACTCATTGATCTGCATCGCCTCCTTTGTTCGATTTGTTTTCGCTGCTAAAATCCTGCTTGCCCTTCTTTTGAGCTCTGCACTGTGCTTTTAAATGAGTCGCTTCTTTTTACCTTTTGCATTCATTGCACCTGGTTCACTTGATTTGCTTGATGGTTCATATTAATTCCATTTGCTATATTCGTCCAACAACCGAGTCTTCTCAAACTCCAACGTAACATCAGTGTGTCTTACAGTTTCAATTACTGCCACCAAATTGCTGTAGCTATCCGGCATCGTTAGCAACAAATGCACAACGAGCCAGTTTCTTCTGGTATTGCAATATAATTTCACATGGTAAGTTCATTTTCAGAAACATCGAATTTTCTATGAAATGTATGGAAGTAATTAAGCAATTCCAAATGGGCGTTGACACAACAATAAAAGGTTCCGAAACCTATATCTTTGTGACAACCATTTTGTATAACAATTTCTGATTTACATTGAGGTGACAGTTTAACAGCAACTAATAATGGTTTGAAGCACATTATCGAACCTCTTTCGGTAGACGTACTAAAGTTCAATGTAAGCTGGTGTAAAATTTGTGATGGTGTCTTGTCGAAAGAAGGTATAGGCATGTGACGGGCACACACAGCAGAAGTGAAATTTCTAGTGATAGTGCAAGATCCCGGAATTGGAAAATTCATTTTAGAATCCCTTACATATGTCGAATTTTTTTCATAATTGATTAAGACGTAGCCAGAAATTCATTTAAAAATCATTTTACCCCGTCAACAACCGGCCTATGTTGATTTTAGGATTTACATAATAAGAAATTATTCAATCATTATCCTGTCGTGATGCGAACTAGAATTATTCTTCAAGTGGCTAAAGAGTTTAATTTAAAAAATGAAGCAGTTGGACTCAAACAAATTTACATTGAGATTGGGATGATGCTTCTTGTTTGCTTGTGGAATAATAATTTGAATTGTAGGTTTTGGTTAGTAACAATCAACCCCATCTTCCGTGAATACCATAAAAAATTCGGAGCCATAATATTTGGTTTCGCCTAAAGTTCCTTTATTTTGGTGTGTTTCTTGGATTAATTATTTATAGCAAAACGGTGAACACGGAAAATTGAACAAAATAAATAATAAAATTTATTTTTAAGCGTTTTAAATTTTGTTTATAAATATGTAATAAAAATATAATTGTTTGAATTTAACCGATACAACAAATTAAATTAAAAACAATCAATAAACATTCGTAGAATAATTCAGCTACTATTATATAGGTGGAACTAGTGACAATATAAAAGAAATTTTACCCAAGTCACAAATATTAGTACATCTTTATGAGTCACCTCCGGCGCATTTAATTGAAATAATTTAATTGGCATTATTTAATTTAAATTATCATTCTAAATAATTATAAAATATACTATTTGCATCGTGTAGCTGTTTCCAAAAGAAATTTTTTTAATTACTGTTAAAAGAATTTAAAATTTGGGTAGTTCGTAGTTGCGAAAATTTGTTAGTTTAACTAGTGTCATGTAGGACAAAGATTTATCCAAGTCACAAAAGTCATGAAAGTTTTTTCATGAAACTGTCCCTTGACTTACAGGATAGATTAACAAAAACAAACATACATAAGTGGGAATTTTAATTTTTCACATGTAACTTGAATTTTAAACAATAATCATTACAATAAAAATAACATAACACGTAGCAAGCTTTCTACCAAAGTAATGTGTCCGTATAAAAATTTCAAAAATTTGAGATTAAGAGATAGATTGGTAATTTGAATGTTTGCAAAGTTTTCTGTGTTTTTTTTTTTGTTGAAAATATCCATAAAATATATTTTTTACCGGACAAACCGATACCGTGTAAACATGCAAACCGACTATAGGTTATTTTGAACGAAGTAACTGGAAAAACTTGTTTTTACCTAGTTTTTTCCCGGAAAATAACGAACATTGTTAGAATTTTTTTGGAACTGACGTACTCGGTCGGTGCGACACCCAGATGGAAGAGGTCCAACATCCAGACCAGGTGGCGATGCATGCTGTGCGTCATTTAAGGAAGCCACGCATGAGGGATGGGTAATCTCTCAGATGAGTCCCACTGTTAAAAATCAGTCGCGAATTTTAACTGCTTTCTAGTTATGGCAGCGCAAATTTACCTTTAGTATGTGCAAAATATTAAACTTTCAGCCGTTTATCAGATGTTTTTTTAAACAACACTTTATACGTTATTGTTGATTTTAATGCATAAGGATTTTAAACAAACATTTATATTGAATCTTAATTTTTCGACAAGAATTCAATTTAACTACCCTGTGGCGATATTTTTCACTAGTTTTTCTCATGGTAAACTGAAGCATTTCAATTTAATAATTTTAAAACCGAAATGTTGTTATTTACGAAATTATAATCTTATCACCGATATTAATAAATATTTTTAGGATCTAGAACAAACTTCACTTTTCACGTGATTATAGTCGTGTGAAGTTTTTCTTAAACTTGTCCTAACTTAACTACGTCATATGGAGATGAATTCGTGTACTGTACTTTGTAATGCAATTTCGAAAATCATGATCGACAAGACATTTGCGGTGAATAGCACAACTAAAAGTTTCGAACATAATTTTCGAAAGTGTACGTACGGTACAAATGTTTTTGTAAATCAAAATTGTTTGTGAACATGGTGTGATAAGACGTATCTGTCTTTAATTCTTTGTGTAATAAAAAATGTTCCCTGTGACCTGTGTGAACAAAATTAATAAAAGAAATTTAAATAGTTTAATAAAAAGTTATAACGTGTAAAGAAAATAAAAGAAAGTGTTTTTTCTTCAAATTCCATTGTGTTTATATGTTTTTGAGTGATAATTTATACAGACAGTGTTTTATTTAATTTATCTTCATCATCATTGTCTACTGGATATTCAAATACTTTTGGACGATAGTGTAGATTGGTTAGCAAACTCTATAAGGTGAGTAAATGTAAATAGGACACACGGTACTACATAATTTAGGGTTGGACTCTGATGACAGGGTTCTCTTTACATTCTATAAGGTAGACACTTTATGCTGGTGTCTATTTTCAAATCTTATCAAAATGGTTGAACGTGGAAGACATGACACTAAACTTTGCTAACTTTGCTTTGTGGCATTAATATTCTGTAAAACTTTAGACACAATGATGTCCGATCCCGTTTCGTATGCTTTTGTCTGCACTGCCTCGGCTGTTGCGCTAAATCGAAAATTTAAAATTTGAACCTAACGTGAAATTCGTTTCATTCCCCTTCATTCTTAGTATTGAATTTTCCATTTTTCATTCAAAATTAAGCTTTGACATTTCAATAGGGAAAAACAGACGATTCATAAGTTGTCCATTGGAAAATTTGTCTTCCAGCGCTAAGAATAATGCGATTTTTTGAAATTCGTTATCGTTACGTTACGTATAATTAACAGCCATGTAAATAAATAAATCTCGTTTTCATTGTGATTAACTTGATTTCTAATTCAAATTGCCTCTGTACATGCTTGAAAATAAGAACCGAACATTTTTCTAATTCCGAACTTTGCAGACATGGTGATATTAACGTTTTTGGAATTTGCTTGAGTCTCACACTGCAGTAAAATGCAGAATATATGCCAATATTCGGACTAATTTGCTAATGCTGGAGTGTCTGGAGTTTGAATGTGTTCTGATTAACTACGCTTTTCTCCACTGGTATTCGATTCCGTTTGTCTGTTTAATGGCCAATTCTTTGCCTTTGCTAGCCACTTTGGGCTGTTCCACCATAAAGTCAGATCTTGTATCTCTGGATTTACTATCTGGATGCACAGTCAGCTGGCTTTTCGTGCGAATCTACATATCTCCACTGTGATCGGTTTATATTCGTTAGTATTCTCTAGTTTTATTTCCAACAAAGGTGTTCCATTAAGTGGGATGTGTAGACAGCCAATCGAGAACTATGGTGGAGTCTGTCCAATCAGCGACTTCGGTAATTTCCGAAATATAATTTCTGATATAAGCAACCTATTTAAAAGTAATGCACCACACAATTATAAGCGTGGAATTGATATTTGTTTTATGGACGCTACCTTTGTTTTTGATGATAATAATTTTATAGTAGAAACCCCGTTTGGTCTTGTTAACTTTTCATAAACTACTGCTGCATATGCCTGCCTTGAAGCGTCTGAAAATGCATACAATGTTAACTTACTGCGTGAACTAGTTCCTATATGTCGATCAATCTCGACTCGCTCTAGTTTGGGTAGTTTCTCACGCAATTTTAACCATTAGGTTGCTAAATCACTCGAAATTTGATAGTCCCACTCTAACATCTTCTTCCACAGAGTTTGAAAGAATATTTTTATTTTTACTGTTACTGGAGCGAGCCATCCTAACGGGCCGAATAATTGGCTTGCCTCGGATAAATTCACTTTAAATTGGAAACAGTCCTTTTTCGGATCCCAACGTAAGCCAAGTACCTTAATAGAATTGGATTCTTCTATTCTATCTCTAAACTGGCCAAGGAGTTGAAAGTTCGAGTGGCATTATTCAGCAATTTTGATTCGTTTTATAACCATTTTCTTAGTTGAATCCGTAATCAGAGAGAATGGTGTTGACTTCATTTTTTGGTTGTATCCCAGCTTCTGGTGAGTCGGCTCCTGCCATTAGATTGTCTACATAGATGTTGTGCTTAATATAGTTTACTGCATCTGGAAACTGCTCTTTGTACTTTGTTGTTATTTTGTTTAGCGAGCATGTTGCCAATTAAGTTGCATTCGCTGTACCATATAAAACAATTTGAAGCTTGTATGTAGAGAAATGCTTATTCGGGGTATCGCGCCATAATATTCTTTGAAATCTGGTGTCTTCTTGTGCTACTCGAACCTGCCAAAACATTTTTTCGACATTTGTTGTAACTGCCACCTTCTGAAACGAGATAAAACATCGTACAAAGTTGATTGCATTATTGGTCCAACTGCCAGGCAATCGTTCGAGGATTTTCCTGAATCAGTTTTGCCTGATCCATCGAATACAACTCGTAACTTTGTTATACTACATAACTCCTTTATAACGCCGTGATGAGGTAAATAATAGCTATTAAGTGTTGCACTATTTTCACTTATTTGTTTAACATGCCCCAACTGACTGAACTTTTTCTCTATCGAATACATTGTGTGGATAGCTGCGCGAAAAGAGTTTCCCAGGTTAGTGGGAGGTAGCTTGAATGGCTGACGTACTTTAAATCTACCACTGTCATCTATATCTTTTGTGTTCTGTAAATGTCTTTCGCAAAATTCTTCCTCCTTGGAGACAACTTGTGATGTTTCGCTTCTACTGATTAAATTTCCCAGAATTTTTTCAGGAAGTTTTTACTTCCCTGAATAGTCCGGCAACGTTTCTTGCATATACAAATTATTTTTGGTAGTCAATTTTACTTAGGACATCATTTCGAAAAAAATATTCGCTCCTAAAATTATGTCGATTTCCGCCCATTTGTTAAAATATCGATCTGGTAATTCGAACTATTTAAAATGGTTGATATCAATGAACTGCGAAATTGGAGATTATTTTGCCGTCAATTTGGGAAACACTAATGCCAGTAACTTGCCAGTGTGTTTTTCGTAAACCCTTTCTATGCCGAATATTACAATTTTTGCTGCACTTCATTTTAATTGCAACCTTTGAGCACATCTTTTTGAATACTTTGCAAACCTGAATCTAGTAGTTCTCGACATAATTGTTTCTAATCAAATTTATCAGTTACATTTACTAGTACGGTTAGTAATGCGCTTCTTAAGTGACTGGTAGTGGTGAGACTGCTTTCTGATTCCTTTGTGTTGTGCGATTTTCATGCAATAAACTATGATCAAAGATCATAGTATATTAGAGATGAGTCATTCAGTACAAAAAATAAAAAAGACCAGAAAACCTCCCCATTTCTTTATAATGAGTATCTTTGCATATCATGTAGTAGATAAAAAACCGGCACATTAAAGGTTAAACATTTACAAGAAATTTAAATGCAAAATATTTACGTATACATATATCAAAGGAACCCTATATATTGCATCGGGGGGACCCTATTTTTACCTCATATTTTAGTACTGAATGAATTATCTTTAATATGTGATTATCTTTGCTATGATGCTTAAATGGTGCTGTATAAACGGTTTGTGTGTCGTTCAGGCAATTAAAACATCGGTTGACCTTCTTTAAAAGATTTTTTCATTCAACTAATGGCATTTCATTGAACTTGGCACACTCGAACAGCCGGTCGATTTCTTTTGAGCAGATATAACAATATAGTAATTGTTGGTTCCATCTTGGTTCGCAAAGCAAGATTTAAACCCGCCATTGCCTTGTTATAGTTGTCCTCAAATTCGTCGTCTAACTCTTCATCGTGCTCCAAAGAAATTATTTTATAAATAAAATTGCAATATAATTAAATAACCTTGACGTATTTCCAGAAAGAAAATATTTAAGTAACGATGCAACAAATAATTTAAGCGACGCAAAACTGAAATTGGGTAGTAACAAATGTAAAGTCGCAATTCGAAACGTCGCAAATCGAAACGTCGCAAATCGAGGTATTGGTGTATTGATTTTTTAGTATAATGAATCCCAACATTTGGGTGTGTATGTAAACATTTTCCAATGTATGTAAACATTTTAAATAGGAAAGAGCGTCGGAAATGTGGTGTGTGTGCAGTGTTGCCATACTTTTTCTAGGAAAAACTGAATAAAAAACTGAATTTTGGCTAAAAAACTGAATACACTAAATTTTGAAAAAAAAAAACTGTTCAAAGTAAAATTCAACTCAAAGTAAAATACTATATAAGTAGTCTTCATAAAATAAAATAAAATTGTTTTATTTAATTATCACAATTGATAAATCCCATACACATATTTTAACGTATTTGTTAAGCGCATTAATTTTTCTTAAATTATTGCGATTATTTTAGGCTATTAACACAAATTTATAGTAAAATAACCAAGTATATGTTAAGAGCTTATAATTTTTGAAATATTTGAGAAAAAACTTATTTTTTACAGAAAAACTGAAAAACTTTTATTATAATGAAAAAACTGTGATTTTCAGTTAAAACTGACAATATGGCAACGCTGTGTGTGTGTAGTGTAAAGTTAACAACAGTAACAACGAGAACATACGAATAGAAGCATGTATTCTCATATTCTAACTTATTATTGTATAAATTGGAGTATCTCGTTTGGATTTTGGATGTGTTGCGCTTATTCTATGATTACTATTATCTATAGAGAAAATTGCCAACGGTTTCGTTTGTATATCTAAACAAACGCATAAGAGTTAAATAAAATGAATAAGCGCACAAAATACTCGTACGTACAAATATGTATGTTTAAACATGGATTGAAAGCAACTTTTTGTTTTGATGAAGTGCGCTGTTAAAATTTATATTTTTTAATCATCTAAAACGTAAGAGTTTCTAAAATTCAAAATAGTTTGTTCATAATATTTAAGTCAAATATTAAGCTTAAAAAAAATGTTGGTCCCATTAAAACAAATTAAGTTAAGTAAAGCTTTCCGTAATTTTGTTAGAGGAGCAAATTTTGATAGCCAGTACATAGGTTTTGTGGTATTTTTTTTTCAATTTGTCTACTAAACCTAAAGCGTAATTACTCATTGGAAACTAGTTTTTAAAAGCTTTTCAAATTGTGATTATTAAGCTCAAATAGGAGACGTTAAGGAAACGTTGTGTTTCGGTAAATCGCATAACTGGCCGGACTGAATATACACAAATTAAAAGCAATAGCTTATTAATAAAAACTCGCAAAGCTTAATAGACATCTTAAAATAATTTTCAAAACTTTTGTAATGTTATAATATATTTGCAATTAAATAAAGTAAATTTATTATTGTGAGAGTCTCTTGTAAAGCTTAATAAAATATTTTTACCAAATTAATCATTGAAATTTCATTACATCGCTTTCCACTGACCAAAGGGCATTATACATTATTGACTACTTTGATAGCATCTCAACCAAGCAGCTGAATCGTACTAGCAACAGTCAAGGGAAACTCCTGGACCTGTTATTTGCCAATGACGTCATGCATTCGGAGGTTTCATCATGTTTGGATTTCACCGGCTCCCAGATCATCTACCACACACCAATTACGATAAATATTTTTCATATAAATTGTTCAATTGATTCCATTTCTAACAAGTTTTATTTTAATTTCAGAAATGCCGACTACGCTTCCTTAAACGAGTTCCTCAGCAATTCTGATTGGGACTTTTTGCAACGCGGCGGTAATTTAAATGACATCGCTTTGATGTTTAACGACATTCTCAAAAGTGGTATTGAAAGACACGTTCCGTTGGTTAAAAAAAAAACCGGCTTTCGGGAGCCCTGGTATAACAATAGATTGTTAAATCTGGAGAATCGCCGCAATAAGTTCCATTCATTATACAGGCGGTACGGGGTTCAATTTTATCCCAAATTTGATAATGCTCGCAAAGAGTTTAAAAGTTTAAATTGGTTTTTATATATCCAATACGTTGTGCGAATCGAGGAGGAATTGACATCAAATCCAAAGGAGTTCTGGAGTTTTATGAATAGTAAGAGAAAAGTGGTTGGTTTCCCTACTCCTATGTCTTACCAGAACTCCGTCGCTAGTCAACCCGCGGAGATCTGTAATTTGTTTGCTAGCTATTTTGCCTCAGTATACGAACCAGCCACGATGTCCCCTACCATTCCTTCATGCGCTAACAGTTTCGTGGAATTTAATTATTTTAAATTTACTGAGCAGGAAGTTTGCGATTGCTTGCTTAATCTTGATATTAAAAAGGGCGCTGGTCACGACGGTATTCCGCCGATCCTTATTAAGCATTGTGTCGAGAGTTTGTCCCGCCCAATTACCTTCATGTTTAATGAAAGTTTACGTATTGGATTTTTTCCTGAGCCTTGGAAAATTGCATGCCTCCATCCCATTTTCAAGGCGGGTAGAAGAAACGAAGTAAGTAATTATCGGGGGATTTCCATTCTTTCCGTTATACCCAAACTATTTGAATCTATGGTTCACAAGGTCTTAGTTTTCCATACCAAATCATTAATTTCTTCTGCTCAGGTAGATCCACAGTGACTAATCTGGTTTCTTTTTGTGGCAAATTATTTAGCAGTTTAAACTCCAGGCAGCAACTGGATGTTTTTTATACTGATTTTGCGAAAGCTTTCGATAAGATTGACCACTCGCTCCTGATCTCTAAATTAAAGAACTTAAATTGTCAGTGCATTCCAATTGAATGGTTGCAGTCTTACCTTTCCGACCGTTGGCAATCCGTTAGGATTTTGGATTCTAGTTCACAGCTATTTCGCGTGACATCTGGCGTACCTCAAGGAAGTCATATTGGTCCTTTATTATTTATATTATTTATCAACGATATTGTTGACTGCTTTGAGTTTGCCAGCTGCCTCCTGTTTGCCGATGATATGAAAATTTTCGCCCGGGTCAACAGCGTGTCCGATTGCGTAAAGCTGCAAGATGATTTGGACAAATTTTGCAGTTGGTCTATTCACAATAGATTGGGACTCAACGTGAGTAAGTGTAAGAGTCTTTCATTTTATCGTACCCGGTCACCTCTGTCCCATCGTTATCGTCTGTATGGTGAGGATGTAGTCAGAGTGGAGTTTATATCTGATCTGGGTATAATTTTTTCAGCTGATGCCACCTTTACTAGACATATTAAAACCATTATTAATAAGGCATACATTATGTTGGGTTTTATTAAGCGGAACTGTAAGGACTTCATCGACCCGATTACTCTAACATCACTGTACGGTTCTTTTGTTCGTTCTATTTTAGAATATGCATCGCCGGTGTGGTCACCATCTTACCACTGTCACTCGGATAGAATAGAAAGTGTTCAGAAGCAGTTTGTTTTATATGCACTTCATTGTCTACCGTCTACACGGTCTGTGGAATATGTTCTTCCTCCCTACCAAGATCGCTGTAACCTATTGAATCTGCACCGATTAGATTGTCGACGGGTAGTAGCATCGGCATTGTTCATTTGCGATATTTTCAGTTCTCGAATCGATTGTACTGAGCTGCTTTCACGCTTAAATCTTTACGCTCCGGTACGTCAAATGCGCCCACGCGATGGACTGTTACTCATTAACCAGGTATCAACTAATTACGGTCTTTCGGAACCACTTTTGAGAGCATCGCGAGAGTTTAATTCAGTTTATGATGTTTTTGATTTCAACTTGTCCAGAGAGTCGTTTAAGAAAGCTTTATTTAAATTTTTATGTAATAATAACTAAATAGTCGGCGTTTTCTATCTATCTTTTATTCCTTTTGTGTTGTATTTCATTTTTACAAATTATTTTTATAATTTTTTTTAACATGTTTGTATAACCGATTGTAATCACTGTAGGCTATACATGATAATTGATTGATTGATTGATTTAGTGTGTACGACCAAGCCTAAGGCAAGTTTCCCGGATACGCCGGGTCCACCGTACACCCTCTTACGAATAACAAAATCGAGGGAAAGGAAAGGTATGTTAGTAACAGAGACTCAACCCGGTTCCAGACACCATGGCGGTTGATAGTTAGTAAATAAGACAACACAAGACAACACAATTTCTAAACTACATGATTATTAACTGCTTGTTGTTCCTGGAGCGTTGAGTCCGGCTATACCTTTGTTACTGAAAATTAGGATTAAATTTAATCCCTTTAAGAATGATTAATTCTGGAGCAATCTTAAATTCTGAAACAAATTAAATTATTCATCAGTATACTTAAAATAAACCCCTCTAAACACCTAAGATTTTATTAATTTAAGTATACTTAAAATTACATCCGCATCAATCCTAGCCTAGGCCACTTAAATAATTCAATAAATAATTTAAAAATCCTCTAGTTGGCACCCCTACAAATTTTAACAATTAATTAATTTCATCAGCTTACAAAATTAACACAATTTTTAATTTCAGCTTCTTCACTCCTTGTTGATCCTGGAAGGTTGATTTAAGCTGGATTTTAATTCTGAAACACGGGATTAATTTAATCCCTAATAATTACTAATTCTGAAACTATAATCTATACTTGAAATTAGCTTCTTTATTAGAAAGGATTAATTTTAATCCCTCTAATAATGATTAATTCTGGAACTGAGTTATATTCTGAAAATTAACTTATTAATCAGTGAACTAAAAAAGGAACTCCTTTAGATACTATTCACATGTTAACAAAAATAACTGATAAACAAAATCAATAGGGTGCCAGTCCTTCCCGGAATCCCAATTTCACCAATCCGATCCAAAAAACTACAGTTTAACTCAAAACTACTATTATAAATGCACCATTTTCGTGAACCTGCCACTTAAAGTATAGAAGTTTCATCTGTGATGACTTTTCTGGAATGAATTACAATTAATATCACCAGTACCCAAAATTAAAGTTATAAGAACTAATTAGTTTCTAAAGTATGAATTCAGTTTAGGAATTCCGTGCAGTTCAGTAAAATTAACTACCCCGTATTAAAAATAATCATGCTTAAATAAACAAAAAATAAACAAAAAATTTTTATATGAACAGTGAAATCTCGAAACAGCGCAGCCAAAGGAACCGGAGAAATGTATTTAATTATTTAATAATTTAATTTAGTTGTGTATTTACATCTGCAAAGTTTTATTATTTTATTTCCTTATTAACCATATATTTTCACATAAACACTTATCACTTTGGCGAATAAAATTTCCTTGCGAAATTACAATTTCCTTAAATCAGTATTCACTATAACGAGACCTCACTGTATTACATACGATAGTTTCTGGTTCAACTCAAATTTACTCGATAATACAAAGTAAACAAATCCCATTAGAATCGAACACAAGAAACTTTTAATTCTAATTAAATTTCCAATTCAATTCAAAATTACTCGATTATACGTAGTATAAGAATCTTATTTGAATTGGATACATGAAAATTTTGCGTTGTGTAGTTCATTGTATATAAAGAGTACTATAAACACAAAGAATACAACAACGCCAAGTAAAAATAATAAAATCGTATTACAGTACAAAACTAAAACCACCAACGCACATAGAGAAAACAAACGTTTTCATATAATCCTTCACGTGCGCAGCAGCCAGCAGGGAAAGTATCGATGTGTACATAGTGTGTTTTGGTACATGCCTTCTCTATATTATATACATATATAATAGGCTTCACTATATTATATATTACTGTATATATTTCCGAAAATAACCTCGTACACTACACATACACGACTGTGAATACAATTCAGAAGCAAATATCAACAATCGAACACTATAGAACCAATGTTGTCTTGATAGAAATTATATAATAGAAATTATATTCTTTTTATGTATATAAATAAAGAATATATGTGTTTGTGTCGTTTCCACATAAAACAAAAAATACAACACATACATAATCTCGTAAGAGGAAAGAGAGAAACCGAAAACTTGTATATTCATGTACAGAAACAGAAATTTAATGCGTAAATTTATTTATTCGATTTTAATTAAATTTAAATACGAGATAATGTATTTGACCATTCGAATTTTATGCACCAACTACACAAATTTAAGACATGCATTATTAAGCGAGAAAGCCAAAATTTGACTTGTTTCGCTATAAATATGAAAATAAAAATAAAAATATAAAACAATGCCTGTTGAATGCATCCCGATGGATTGCATTCTATCCATATTTAAATTTTCACTATTCTTATTCACACACTTTTACTTAAAATAACTTAAATTAAAATAAATTATATATAAATTATATATTTAAACACTTTACACTACTTTAGAAAATAAATAAACTAAAAATTAATTAAATTAAAATTTTCTCGAAGAAGACGACAAAAACACGTCCTTCTTCTTCGAGCGTCAACGACCGACCACTGTAGGCTATACATGATAATAAATAAATAAATAAATAAATAGAAATTGGATCACTACGTCAAAAAAACCAAATCTTCCAAATTTATACTTCAGAAAATCTAAAAGTCTCCAATATTGTGATTTTTTGAAAATACACCTTTGAACTTGTCTCTCTTTCTCTGTGCCACTGTGCTTGATTTGGCCAGTCAAAATATGACCCAAAAGCTTTGTATTTTGTTCAACTGTGTAACTTTTATTTTTATATTAAAAATTCAAAAAGTTTTCTTAAATTGTTCTGTTAAATGGTCTGATTTAAATTTCTTAGAGATAAGGAAGCTTTCCAAGCAAATGCATAAAGCTCTTATTATGCTTTGGGGAGTTTTCATTAAATTGTTCGCAAAATTAAATTCTATGCTTTTATCTTAAACCCTTACATTTTTTTAATTAAACTCATTAAACAATATACAAGAAAGCTTTCAAAAAGGAGAAGTGCGAGAACAATTGAATGTTGACGTAAGGTACTATTAGAACCAACATAAAAACTTAATGTGTTGGGTTATCTCTAATTAATAATTCAAACTAAGCTTTCTAGAAAAAAGTATGATTTGGAAGATTGGATAAACTACAGATATGTCAAATAAATCCGGAAATAATTCATAAATTTTTTAAATAAATTTGTATATTCGAAAACCTCGCTACAAAAAAAACGCATCTAGACTTTAAATAAAATCACTTGTTAACGGAAAGGAGCTCAGGAACCGTAAATGACTTTCTATTTACATACCTGGCTGAGATCACAATAGAAAATGCGAGATCAAATGAGTGAGACAGAATAAATATTTATTCTTGGCATAAAAGACATAAACTCGCTTCTCTACCTTTTTTGCAAAATACGACCCAGGTCCTATGACGCTTTTAAACTGTATTGTAAATCAGTTAGGCTAACTAAAATGTTTTGATTTTTAGTTAATTAGTATTTAAAAAGCTTGATTTAAATTTGGAGCTTGAGAGCGTTTCATTTAAGTATTAACTTTTAATTTAGCTTGACAACCTTTTGGTAGTAAATAATAACGATTATTAAGAAAAACTATTTTGACTGGTCAACTCTTCAATATGTACACAATAAACAATAATAATTGCAAAAATAAATATTGAATATTTTTTTTTATTTTTATTTTACAAAAAGTGCTTGATTTTGGCATTCTACACCAGGTTACCCCCTTAAGTAGCTTAACTATTTCGAAAATTGCTTAAAATTTTTGTTTTTTGTTTAGAGCTTTTTAAATATATTTTTAAAATACTTCTGGCACACTATGAATAGATTTAGCCAATAAAAATGTCGGACAAAAATACGATGAATAATTTTTCAGTAATATTAAATTAAAAGCTCAACATTTTAAGTTTTCCAATTGATTTGTGGAGGAAACTTAAGCGTCTGCTGCATTAAACGACTGAAATCTGTTTGTGTCCAAATCATATGTTTTTTGTATTTCGGTTTGCAATAAAATTTATCTCAATATTGGGATTTTCGTTTGCAAAATCACCTTCTTATTGCTATTTTTATAACTTGGTTAAATAATAATACAAAGCAGCTTTGGAATAATAAAATTGGATGAACAACATTTTGGTTTGGTAACATCAAACAAATAACAACTTGATATAAGGTAATTTTTGAGAGATAACGAGAAAACGAAAATAATTGAGTAAGCTTTTAGAGCTTTTCGTTGTGACTAACAGTTTTGGTTATATGCCCTCGACAATTTAACATTTTTTTAGTAATTTTGCTAAATATGTTTGAAATAATCTGACCAAATAATAACTAAATCGTTATATTGTTGTTGTTGCCAATCTAATTTATTGTCGTCATGTTATAACAATTTTCGTATTGACCGTATATCTCACGTACTCCTAAGCGTAATTTGTATACTTTCTACAATAAAGCTCTTCACAAAAAATATAATTGAATCGTTTATTCTTGAAAGGGCTCATGTCCATTTTTTCAAATTATGCAGGAAATAAAAAAAAATTTATATTATTAAGTTTAGGAGGAAATTTGAGTTTGTTGATGAAAATGTGGTCATTGCATAATTTCGTCGTAAAATACAGACCCTGAGCAGGTATGTACTTTAGGACTTTTAGCAGGTCACATATTTTTTTAATATTTGTTACGTTTACAGTATCAAATGCTCTTTGAGAAGGTAATCTTACCTCGGTAGTATTAAACCGTAGCAGTTTAAACGTTAAACTTTCCAAACTATTAATAAATTCCCGGGCTTCCAAATTTCCGTCGCTGGTCATTTCAAAATTTGAAAATTCCGAAACTTTAAATTTCATTTTTTTTGCTTTTCTGCCTTTTGATTGAACAGCAATTACCTGCTTTTTGAAAAAAGTAGGCCACCAATCCTTAAAGTTTAATATTTGATCATTATTTGATAAAATATTTGTGTTGATCTTTGTAGAGTACTTGATCGGTTGATATATGTGTCCAAACTACTGTGTCCAAAACGTAAAGCCAGTTTTTATTTATTTCACAAAATATTTATATACATATTCTTCCAAATCTATTTCGTCGCCTTCAAAGTAATCCCCTCCCGAAACAAGAATTAAAGTCGCCTTCCGGGATAGCCTTCAGAGCGCGTAGCGATTCACATTTTATTTCTTCTATCGTCTCAAAATGATTTCCCCGCAGTGGTCATTGGTGGAGTTTCCGGAATAGCCGGAAGTCACACGTTGCTAAATCAGACGGAGACGGAGGTTGTGGAACTATATGGATCGAATTTTTGGCGAAAAAGTCACAAGAACGAGTGCAGTGTGAGAAGGTGCAATATCGTGGTGCAAATACCAAGAATTGTCTGCTTGCAATTCTGGCCTTTTCTTGCGAACAGTTTAACGCAAACGACGCATAATAATCAAATAATACTATTTGTTGATGGTTTGGCCGGGTGGAAGGAATTCTGAATGGACAACACCACGATGATCGATGAAAACTGTCAACATGGCCTTCAACACTTTCACGACCTTCTTTGAACTATTTATATCACTTGTAAACATTCCTATCCGAAAAAGCATGGTCCCTGAAGGCTTTCTGCAACATCCTTAACGTGTCTGCACCCGAAATTTCATTCCGCAAACAAAATTTAATGCAACTTTTCTTTTCTCAATATAATTAGAAATTGTAAAAACCGCCGAATGCGCTTTTAGCGTCGTACAAAACCAAGCGTAAAACAAAACCTGATGAATGGTTTGAAATAAAAGTTGTCACAGATGTATATCACAATGCTGCCAACTTAGAAAAAAAATATTTATGATATGCGGTTTACCCGCGCGATTTAAATTGGAAACTGGCTTTACTTTTTAGACTCAGTAGTATAAGCATGTTATAAAATCTACGAAAAAGTAAAAACACAACAATATTTTACTTTTAAAATATTAGTTTAGTATTTAAAGAGCACATGTCCTGGACATGAGCCCTTTCTAGTATAAATGATTTTATTTTGCAAGGTATACAGCCAAATTTTGATGTCAAAAATGCAACTCGCTCTGGCCACCCAATCATTGAAAAAGTCAATGAAATCTTACAAAATCGAAGAAGACCGACACATAATCAGCCATAATATGGCTTAGGATTTAAATGTCGATTACAAAACGGTTTTAAAGCATTTGCTTAAGGCTAGAAACACAAAGAATCTCGATGTTCGGGTGCCGTAGGAATTATCGATGAACAATTTGATTGATCTAATTTCCATCAGCAAATTGCTAGTGAAACGCAATGAAATCGATCCATTTTTAAAGCAAATTATTACTGACGGTGAAAAATGAGTAAAACACGAGAATGTCGTTTGAAAAAGATTATGGCCAAAGAAAGGTGAATCACCACAAACCATTTCAAAGCCAGGATTGACGCAACAAAAAGTTTTGCTGTGTGTATGGTGGGATTAGAAGGGAATCGTACATCATGAGGTTCTAGAACCTGGTCAAACGATTGATTCTAATATCTACTGTTGGCAATTAACCAGATTGCAGCAAGCAATTCAACAAAAAAAATGTCAGAATTGATCAATAGAAAGCTTGTCGTCTTCCACCATGACAACGCCAGACTACACACATATTAAGATGACCCGGTAATAATTGAGATAGCTTGGCTGGGAAGTTTTGATGCATCCACCGTATAGCTCAGACTTTGCACCCTGCAACTACTATTTGTTTCGATCTCTACAAAAATCTCTACTTAAAGTTGGCTTCATAAAAGGACTGTGAAAATCAATTGGCCAAGTTTTTCGCCGATAAACCACAGAAGTTCTACACCGATGGAATTATGAAACGTCCCGAAAAATTGCAAAAGGTCATAGAAAATAATGGCCAATATGTTCTTAAATAAAACTCATCCTGAATAAAAGAAAAACTGACAAAAAGTCTCTCAATACTTTTTCCTAACCTATTTTCTAAAAACTGCAATAAAATCCGAAAAAGCAGCTTAAAGCAGCAATTTTTTTTTGTTTGTATTTGGAAGACAATACTTTCACCTACATCCATAAATCGTTATAGTTGGTCATATTCCAGAACTCTTAATCTAGAAATAGTTTTGAAATCCCATTTCCATCGTACATGTCGAATTTTACAAAATTCGGCCCAGAACTAACCGATTTCCTTCCTAACTGGCTATATTCCAGAACTTAATCTAAAAATAATTTTAGAATTCCATTTCCATCGAACATATCTTATTGCTTCACAATTGGTTAAGGAATAACCAAGTTCTATTGTAGTTGGCCATATTCCAAACTTCATCTAATCCAGTCTTTCGACTAATTTTCTTTTGACCTATAGAGTATAACAAAAGAAGCTCTTGTTCTTTATGGGTTAAGTGTTAACCTATTTAAAGCGTTTACGGTAATAATAGTTTTACAGTTTGAACTTTCAAATTAATTAACATTTATTTGGTTTATGTAAGTTTGAAATATGCTGAAATTTTTAGATTTTGAGCTAATTTGTGTAAAAGCTCGTTTATCTAAATTGTGAAACTTTTAACTAATCAACTTACCACTATTCTAATATTTATATTAAATTAAGCTTTCTTTTGGTTGCATTTTTGTTAATGGAATACCAAAGTATTTAAAGCTTTTGTCAAACATATATTTTTGGTTAGTCTAAAGAGCTTTGAAGCTTTTAAAATGGTTTTAGATTATTAATTTATGTTCATTACTGAGAAAAATTCAATTTAATCTGCATACAAAAAATTATATTTTAAAAGCTCTAACCATTTAGCTTTAACATTCAAAGCCAGACTAACTTTCGTGAATACGAACAAGCATTTAATACTCCATTGCCAATTGATTTGCCCTTTAATAAGTTTGTCGACCAACGATTGATAGCTCGTCTAAGCCACGCGTTCAGCTGAATGCCCTCGTTCTAGCGCAATACAAATAATGGTGATAATTGCCAGCATAATGTGAGTTGATCAACCATTGACTACATGGCAGATTAACTTTAAGCTGGTAATGTGCTTGAGATCAGTCAGTCAAGCGTTATCACTTTATTTTAGATTAGAAAAATGATTCCGCGAAAATTACGTTGATAAGAATTTTCAAATCGATAGTAAAAATCCTTTGGGCCTTTACAATAATTTAACTAACTCAAAGTTCCTCAGAAATCTCCGGTCACCAAGTATCTCATCGGCAAGAATTTTCTCTATGTAAATCATTCATTCTTAAAAAAAAACAGTTTTGAATGGGCACTAAGTAATTTAAATGAAATCGTTTAATCATACGTAAAATTTTATTGCAGACTATTGTGCCGTTAGATATGTGATTCAATTGTACTGTTTGTTTTATGATAAACGCATACTCGTTCAGATTATTGATTTATAAATGCATTCAAGCCAAATTGTTAAATTTATTGTACAGTAAACTGAATCGTCTGTGGCCCGAAAATGAACGCTCGAACGAGAAAGATGTATCTTTGTCTTTCTGCATACATTAAATTTTGATTTAGTTTGTATAAAGTCGGTGAAGTGAAAGTGCTGTGTTTGTGTAATTTGTGGTTCAATTAAATTAAATTAAATTAATTATTAAATATTAGTTGTTGATTAAAAATATTTTGTGAGTTGTTATTAGTTTAAGGCAATTCAAATTGTGAATTAAAGTAAAAATTGTACTCAAAAGTGTTTACTGCCTGTATTTTAGAAAGCATTTAGATTTTTTATTTGCTGATTGTCAAAGTTTTGTGTGTGTGTGTGTGTGTGTGTGTGTAGTACTTTAATCATTGAAATGTACTTATAACGTTCATGTAGATTTTACAGTTATAGAGAGTAAAATTATATGGGTAGAAAATCGATATAAATTCGAAATTTGTAAACAGGATGCATCACAAAATCAGAAGCGAAGTCGATCAGAAGGTAAGTTGAAAAATGTATATTTTGTATGCACTTTATGTTTTCAAAAGAAAAAAAGCTTACGGAAAAAACCTTCAGTAAAGCTTTTTAACCTTTGGCTAAAGTTTACTTTACGTATATGTACATCGAGAGGATCAGGTGAGGAGTATATATTTTGAGGAGTGTATTATTTTATTCAAAAAATGTCAAAATGTGCGATTTTTATAAAAATTTTGATATGAGGATTGTATCTCAACAGTTTTTCGACAGTGCAATTAATTTTTCTGGGAAAGTTTTGCAATTTTTCCAGGCAAATTTTGCAATTTTTTCAATTTTTTTTTCTTAGTTTAAAATTACAAATAAAATTTAAAACGGAAGAATTGTATAAATTCAGGAAAAGCGGGGGTTTAGGGGCGGCAGCCCCCAAGCGATAAGGGCGAAACAACCTCTTTGATCTGTGTCTGCAAGGTTGACGAAGCAATTATTATTAATTAATTTACAATTCTAAGGTCAAAAATTATCAAAAAATTCACATTTTACCCAATTTTGAAAAATAAAAAATAAAAAAAGGGAAAGTTTTCCCGGAAAATGAGGTAATTTTCCGGGGAGGGTTGACTTCCTCTCCTAAAGACTATAGATACACAATCCTACATTCGGCATTTTTCGGGATATATGCTCCTTGTCTGATTTTCTCGATGTATATTCGTAAAGTAAAATAACGCCAAACCTTTTTTAATAAAGTATTCAAGCGGCGATTATTAAATTGATTTAAAAATTTAATATTCACACATTCTCCGATAGCTTTTAAAATTGCAAAGCTCTCCGCTTTTATATTTTGATCAGGCAATGTCGATCTGAAATGTTTTGGACAAATTTTTCAAATTTAGTATAATTAGTAGAGTAGTATATTTAAGAGTTTAAGTTAAACAAGCTACAGTTAGCATATTTTAACATATTTAGAATTAAAACTTAGAAGATTAAACGTTTTTTCATCCTTAGTCGGCATAAGCACATATTTTAAATATTGCACTTCATGAGAGTTGAACTAAATGAATGCTATATGAATTTATGGTAAGATCTCAAGTATTATCTTCGTTAGGTAAAGCTTTTACTGTAATAATAGTTTTACAGTTTGAGCTGTCAAATTAATTAACATTTATTTCATTTAGGTTAACAGTAGACTAAATGAAATATGCTAAAATCATTAGATTTTAAACTAATTTGTGTGAAAGCTCGTTTACCTTAATCTTGCAGCTTTTAACAAATCAACTTAACGTACATTAATGTGAAAAGTTTGTGTAAACACATTTTGAAAATTTGTTCAAATTTAGTATAATTAGAATTCCAAAAAAGCTCTGCACACTAAATTTTTGTACAAATTTGCCACAATATTTAGGAATTTAATTTACAATTCTTCTTCCTTCTTCCGCTGGCGCTACATCCCATGAAGGGATTTGGCCGCCTCAACGATGCTCCTCCAAATAATCCGATCCGCCACAAGAGAACGCCAGACACGGTGACCGAGTGTGTACAGGTCCCTCTCAACGTCGTCCATCCATCGGGTAGGTGGTCTCCCACGAGGTACTACTTTCGCTGGTGCCGACTCCAAGCCTGTTTAGTGGTCCGATTTTGTGAACGTAGTACGTGCCCAAGCCATCTCAGCCTTGGCGGTTTTATGAATCCTATGATGTCGACTTTATCGAGATCATTTCTGATCTCGTGATTCATTCGCATTCTGTACGTGGCTCCCTCTTTAATGGGACCGAGAATTCTTCTTATCATCTTACGCTCAGTTACAGCGATTTTCTGGATGTTTTGCG
Source organism: Tipula helvola (assembly GCA_963556165.1). Lineage (NCBI taxonomy): Eukaryota > Metazoa > Arthropoda > Insecta > Diptera > Tipulidae > Tipula > Tipula helvola. Next base: position 84,229,993 of record OY744482.1, on the reverse strand, counting down.
CTGTTAGTGTCCAAGACTCGCAACCAAAGGTGACAACTGGTCTTATCAGCGCCTTGTAGATGTCCAATTTTATTTTGCGCGATATATGAGGAGACTTGAAAATTTTGATATTGGCGTAAAATGCTCGGTAGCCTGCTGCGATCCTCGATGAAATGTCTACAGAAACGGAGTTTTGCTCAGTGATCAGTGATCCTAGGTATTTAAACTCATTCACCTTTTCATATTGAGTATCTCCTGAAATGAAGTCCTCACGAGTCTGCCTTCTCGCGGTCACCATGTATTTGGTCTTCGCTTCATTGATCTGAAGGCCTATTTGTTGGGCTGTTAATTCCAATGGGAGGAGGACCTCTTTCAGAGAGATGATGTTGCGACCCAGAATGCAGATATCGTCAGCGTATGCTAATAGCTGGGTTGATTTATAATACAGGCAGCTACGCTGTGCTGACGAATGACATACTCTAATGATAGATTGCATAGAGTTTGAGCTATTGGGTCTCCTTGCCGCACTCCAGATGTTATCTCGAAGGCATCCGAAATTTTACCTTCTATTAGCACCTTACATATTGAGCCATCCATTAAAAGCTGGCACATTGAAACCAATTTTGACGGTATGCCCAGGTAGGACAATACGTTCCATAACGTATTCCTCTTAATGCTGTCGTACGCCTGTTGAAAGTCTATGAATAGACTGTGTACAGGGATGTCCTTTTCATAGCATTTCTCCAGCAAAATCCTCTGCGTAAAAGTTTGATCGGTCGTTGATCTATTTGGACGAAAACCACATTGATAATCACCCAAGATCCTCTCGCTATAAGTTGATAACTTTGCTGCGACTACGTTGGCCAAAACCTTGTAGCCTGTGTTCAGCAAAGCTATACCGCGATAGTTGTTGCAGTTCAATCGATCTCCCTTTTTATGAAGTGGACATATAAGAGCCGTCTTCCACTCTACTGGGATTTCTTCTCTAGACCAAATTGTTGATATTAGCTCAAACATGCGGCAGAACAAATAATCACCGCCATATTTGAGCATTTCGTTGCAGATACCATCCTCACCAGGTGTCTTGTAATTTTTCATCTGCGATATCACGTTCCGCACTTCATCATATGATGGAGGAGGTGGTGGTGTCATCTCGACGTTAATATCGCGTTGAAGCAAGAGAGGTTGTTGCTCGAAAGGTGGTGCCTGTTTATTTAAAAGCGAGGAGAAGTAATTTCGCCACAGTTCGAGGACAGTCTTAGTGTCCATTTCCAACTCACCGGATTTGTTGCGAATAGCGCTGCTACGTGGATGAAAGTCCGTAGCTAATTCTCTTATGCAACGATATCTATCTCTCAGGCTAGAATTTTGGATGTTGCGTGCCTGTTGTTCATGCCATTCCCGTTTTTTCCGTCTACATATCCGATTAGCGATTCTCGTCACAGTCATGTAGGCGTTATGGGATTGTCTTGTTCTCTGCGATAGATCTCGTTGTCGTGCGCGATCTTTTTCCCGAATAGCACCAATACAATCATCATCAATCCAGAGATTTTTGGGGCTTGATGGATTTTGGCCTATGGTGGACTTTGAGGCATCGGTTACCGCCGTTTTGATAATGTTCCACTGTTCTTGAACGGAGTCAGGAAGTGGTTTATTTTCTAAGATTTCTGATACAGTCATCCCGAAGGTGGTTCTGGTAACTTGGTCGTTCAATGCCGCAGTGTTCCAACGAGTGATGCGCTGGAAGCGATGATTATATGTGGTTGATAGACGAAATTTTAATTCAGCAACTACCAGGAAATGGTCTGAATCAATGTTAGCTCCACGTTTAGTTTTGATGTTCTTAAGGCTAGAAAAATGTCTCTTGGACAAGAGGATGTGGTCGATTTGGTTGACCGTTGTCCCGTCGTTTGATTTCCATGTGGCTTTATGAATGCGCTTATGTGGGAAGTATGTGCTGGCAACCACCAAGTTGTACAGTAAAGCTAGCTCGATGGTGCGCATCCCGTTGTTTTTTGATGTATGGTGCAAGGAGTTTGGGCCGATAGTGCTTCGATATGTACTGCCAGCACTGCCAATTTGAGCATTGAAGTCGCCCAAAACAATTTTGATGTCATGTTGCGGAATTTTGCTCAGGACGGTTTCGAGCTGGTCGTAGAAAGCGTCTTTGATTTGATCAGGCTTCTCCTCGGTGGGGGCATGAATGTTCACAAATTTGATGTTAAAGTGACGTCCATGAAACCTGAGTGTACAAATCCGATTACTGACAGGCATGAAGTCAGTCACAAATTGACGGCATCGATTGCTAATCAAGAAACCAACGCCCAATTCATGTTTATCCATGTTATTGCTATGACAGAGAGTTAGTCCGAAGCGACTATAATCGGTGATGTCATTGCCGATTAGTCTCGTTTCCTGTAGTGCTACGAGGTCGAGTTTATACGTAGATGCTTGTTCGAAGAGTTGATGGAGGCTCTCCGGGCGGTTTAGGCTGAGTACGTTCCATGTTCCAAATTTAAAATCGTTGTCCTTATATCGTGTCCGAGGTCGTTGTTGTGAATCCAAAAATATCCGAGGCTCATGTTGAGGTTTCGTAACAAAAAAATTTTTACAGGTTGGGCTGTTAACCCAACGCCAACCTTCTGTAGAAGGACCACAGCCCTCACACTTTAGCCTACTCCTTTAACAGAGTAGTTTCTAGTGGCCGCCACGAAGAGGCAGTGTGAGCACTTGCTGAAGTTGCATGCAGTTACGGCACATGAAGCGAGTCTTGTGTTTATCCCCCTGCATACACAGCAGCCTGACCACCAATTTACAATTGTTTTGGTTAAAAGTAAAACATAATCTTCTCCATCACATGTCAATCTTCAAAAAAACAAAAAAACCTTAATTTTTTAAATGGAAAGGAAAAATTACAGGTTCCACAAATTTTATTAATAAAATGAGATAAATTGGCATTAAAAAAGGATGCGTCACACATTCAAAATTAATTAGCATCAAGATATGTATAATCAATTAAAAAATGGATAAGGATGTTTTTGTTATACACTAAATGAGTAAAATAAAATTATAAAAATAACGGCCACTCCATTGCTTATTAAGGTAAAAAGAAAATTTTTTTTCAAATCCTGAGTTCCATTTCCTTTTCTACCGATTCACAAGTTTCCTCTTCTGCCATCTGTTCCACTAATTTAGTTGGTTGTAGAATATTTTTATAAAATATGAGTTCCTCATTTAACAGCAAATTTTCCCCGAAGTATTTTTTTTAATAAAACTTTCATATCTTTGGGCTTTTCAGATTTTACTGATACATTACAGGCGGTTTAATTATGTCAGCTGCAGGCTTCTTCCAATTTCTGACTAAACATTCAGGGATTCCAAGATGAACAATATTACCAGTATCTTCATACAATTGATAATATTCTTCCGGTTTGATAATGGTCTCTCTATGTTTTACTTTTATTTTTTCTAATTAAGAAAAATCCTGTCCGGTGGCATATATGAATGTCCGGGTACAGGAAACACGATCTCGTTCTCTTTAATGTTGCACGGAGGTTCCAAAGTCAGCCAATATGAGCACATATTTATCATGTCACTGTTTTTATTCTGCGCTCCACAGCCATCACATATGGATCTAATTTTTTGAATTTGATGGCTGAAATTTGTATTTTTGAGTCTGTGGTGTGTAGCTGATGGTACTTCATTGGATCCTTTCGGTCGATGGTTTGCGGTCCAAATATACAAAATACCGCGACGACCCTTATACGATACCTAAATTAAACAGATAGAATTACCTAGTGTAGTACGCTGCCTGATCAGCCACTTTCGGCAAAAACATAGTTTTTTGGCAGTCGAAAGAAAATGTTGCGATATGAGAAAATGATAAGAAAGTATTAATCTTCCTCCTTAGCTTATGTGTAGAACGCTTTTGTCCTTAACTTATGCACTCGTAACGTCGTAATTAAAACTAACCGTGCTTGTTGATATGTTTCGCTTTTTAACTGTTCCTTAAGAACTAGACAGGTCTAATCTTATAAAACTTGCCAATCGAAGGCTCGCTTGACAGGTATTGTCGCTCTGCGACAAGAGATCGGCAGTAGTGTTTCTCTGGCACCTGGAATACAGCACAATTAAAAAAACTAATAATAAGAAATAAAAGAGCATAATTATCCGAAATCGCTGGACAAAACAATGGCTGGACAATGGCTCACGCTTGGCGTTAAAGTTTGTTGAAATACGGCCGCCCCCACGTCTTTCGGTTCATATAGTTTTTTCTTCAAAATGTCTTCTTATTACCCGCTTTCATTATTCTTATTTTGGTTGATGATGATGTTATGATACTATTATTAAGTTTGTATTTAAAGTAATTAAGTGGTCTATCGGAAGAGGAAAGAGTAATTATTGGTATCTGAATCAATTCTTGATTTACAGAAATAAATCCAGGAAGATGAGGTAGCAAATAAATATGGAATTGTAGTTACAATTTAATTTGTTATACTGAGATTTCATTTATAATTTTATTTTTCAGAGTCTTTTAATAATTTTAAGGTTGTTTCTAAAGTATAGCATGTAGCGGGAATTAATTAATTGATTTGATTTAAATTTCTTTGAATTTTTTCAAGTGACCGGAGAAACCACACTCAGCTTTCTAGAAACTTCAAGCGTCGACTACTTAGGTGTCTAGAACCGGGTCGATTCTTTAATACTAACAAACCTTTACTATTCTTCGGTTTTGTTTTGTATGAAAGCATGTACGGTGGACCCGGCGTCTTACCGGGAACCTTGCTTAGTCTTGATCGTACACTCAAATCAATCAATCAATCAATGTTAAAAATGTACATACCAGGTAGGTAAGCTTGTCCAAGGCAGTATAGATAGAGTTTTAGCATGTTGGCTTGCAATTAAATTTTGCATCAAGGTGACGAAAGCTGTCACAAAGTCATTTGGAAATTTATACAATCTCAACAATATGAAATGGAAGACGATATAGCCTCAATGACAATTCCAGAGATGTATTTATATTTTATTTCATATTTTTTAAGTTTCATGTGTCGTTCGGTTGCAATACTGTAAGGGGACGTGTTACGGCCACAGAGTTACAGGGAATAATGATTTCTCTAAAGGAACAATTAGAATGTAGAATTTACGATACAATTTTTTTTAGCAAAGTGAAAACAGCTTTATTAAATTTTAGCTCTAGAGAGCAAAACAAATTCATTGAACCTGCACTAGATTAGATGCATACACACGGGCTCTAAATTATATTTTGAAATATTCCGACATTGAAAACAACCTAACTATAAAAAATTTAAATCTGAATTTTCAATCCGTTTTGAATGTTGATGATTTATTAAATATATTGACGAGGATCTGATCTATGACGAAATAATAGCAATTAATAAACTTTGTCAAAATTTTGAGAATATTGATTCGTATGCAACCCAAAAGACTTGGGTAAATATTTTCAAATCAACCGACAGTATTACCAAAATTAAAATTTAGTTTCAAAACTCTTAAGCATTGTTGTCAAGTTATCAACAATGCCTTTGTAAAGCGGATTTTTTCGTTAATGGGGTCAACATGGAGAGATGATCGCAATAAAATGAGTATAAAATTGATGAAAGCCGAGTTATGTATTAGGATTAATTCTAATATAGACTGGAAGAAAAAAAATTTGTTGGAGTCAGCACAAAATCAAAAAAGTATAATTTTAAAACTTAATGATTCCTGATTAATGAATTTTATTTATTTTCTAATTAATAAATTATTTAAATTTAATTTTCATTTTGTCATTTAAATTAAATTTATGTATTATACATATCAGAATGAAGTATACGAATTTTGTGTAATACTCGTGAGTGGCATTTGCTTTAAAAAAATTAAATTTTTGGATATGTTTATTTTCAATTTTTTTTTCGGGGGTTTACAAAAAAAATCTCCAGGTCTGATTACCTCAAGAGTTGGCAACCCTGCCCGAAAGACAATAGAAAGGTTAAAGCTGTAGCTTAAATTTCAATTGATATTAAAAGATTCACTAAAGCTAAATTGATGAATGGAAATAATTTAAATGCCTTATTGTGAAAAATATGACCAATTATTATTTTTCTGTACACCAATATCAAATTTCTCAAAAACAAACATCTGCCTTATTATCTTAACGATAATAATAAATCACTCAAAATAAATAATGACTCATATTTATGATTCCAACCGAAAAAAACAAAAAAAAAAAAACTATCCAAGACTAAAACCAAACAAAACACAAATTTGTATAGTTTCAATACTGGCAGCATTTATGCAATAAGGCGTTGTATATCACAAAAGCGAATTATGTTTTCTCCTACACATATTTTTTCTCATGATTTTCTTATTATGTTGTGTGTGTGTGTGTGTAAACCCATGTCGCAGCTTGAAAGAGAACATCCGACCAAAATGAAACAAACGAAAATGTTTTTTTTTTCTGTTTCACTTCTCATTTTCTTTTAAACATTTTTTCGGTCTCAGTTCTATTCTGCTTGTTGCGGTGAAAGTATCGTGCCAGTTTTATGTTATATCGAAATTTTTTTTTTTTTATTGTGTTTAACCCGAAAATAAATAAGAAGTTGTCTAATAAGAATTTTTAATTTCTTGTTTTTTTTATTTATTGTGAAAAACAAAATTTTATTGTGTGCGCGCTTATCGTGGGTGATTAAGTCGAGATAGATAGTGTTGTTTTACATGAATTTTTCATTCATAAATTACGCTTAATACAAAATATTATTATTGATACATAAAAAAAAAAATAAAAAAACAAGTGAATTCTGTGGTGAATATATACGAGAAAAAAAAAAATTGATTTTTCCTTAATTTTTTCTTTTTTTTTTTGGTTTTTGTTCTCTTCGGGAAATTTATGTTTATTTTTTTTCTCTGTTGAATGAATGAAAAGCGGAAAATTTAATGAATACAAGTTAAATAAAAGCTTTTTCTAAGTTTTTTGTTTTTCGTTACATTAAAGGTTTATGTTGTTGGAAAACTTTCTATATAAATAAAGGGATATAAACCCAGCAAATATATAGAGAGATATTGTGAGTGTTTACATATTTTGTACATCATGCATCTGGTGAGTTGGTGACATTTGCCATCCAGAATTAAGTAATAAACAAAAAGTGAATCGTTGTGGGAAAAATTATTTCGCGAGTGTTTCATATATTTAGTGAAAATAAAATAAATAAAAAGCAAAAAAAAAAGGTTTAGTTTTTAAGTTTTATATAATATTTAAGTTTGTGCGAGTGATTTTTGGTTTAGTTTTTTTTTGTGCTTAAGATTAGCATATAATACATCTTACAACAACATCGTCATAAGGAACAATGGAAATTACCTTCAACAATATGATCCATTCCATGATTTACTTCTTTTTAATACAAGGTGAGTGATTTTTCATTATTGCTATATACGCAGCGCGGTTAATCGTCCAGATGATTTTTCAAAATTATTACTCAAAAATGACTAAGGGGTTTTCCAATAGGTGTAGAACGATATTTTTATGGCCCATGAGCCAATTTTTTTATATTTTTTATTACCTGCCGATATTAAATTTTATGGTTGAAAAAATTGATTGTTTTTACATATAGCAGGGCAGCTTTAGCTAGAAAAAAAAGGGATTCGATTTTTATGCTTCAAAAACAGTTAAAATACTGGTACATGGGATAATTAATTTTTTGTTGGTGTGATTTGTTTTAATGTAATTTGGTTGTCGGAAATAAGCAATTAGAATTTTAAATTTAATTTTTTTTTTTTTTTTTTTATAAAATCTAGATTTAGTAAACGTATTGAATTTACAATTTTTGAAGATCCTCAATATTGAAACTTAGTGACCCAAAGCTTTTTATTAATTAATTTTTGGATTTTCAACTTTGAATTTTAAGCAGTTTTCACCACTTGAAGTTTTGTTGACATTACAGGTCAGTGTTCACAAGCAGTGTTAAAAGAAATGTTTTTCATGATTTGATCTTTTTTCAGATCAGCATAAATTTGCTAATTTTCAAAAAATTGGGAAGAATTAATTTTCTTCAACAGATTTCGTTATTGAATCGTAATTTATGGAAATTTGATTTTACATTATTATGGCTAATTGGCTACTTGGCGCAACTCGAAACCCCAGGCATACCTAATTTTGTGAAAATTTATGTAGACCAACAGCATTGATTTTGTAAAAACAAAATCTTTTCAAATCAACAAAAATAACAATGGGAAATAGATCAGTTCTTATAAGATTGTTTTCCCAAATATATACGGATACCATATAAACGTTTTTTGGCGGATCCGTCTAATTTTTTAATTGGGTCGATTATTTGGTAATTGGTTGAGAAGAAAATATTACTCTTGCTGGTTTCAGTTAGATCAGTTTGACATAAGTGGTTTTTATATCTGAGGAAGCATGTTGTAATTAATTAATTAACATTTGTCAGTGGTCACTCCATATGTCCGACTTCTTAACTTTTTCTACTGAAACCCGTATTTTTCAGTAGAATTTTGCAAAAATGTATGTATTGTGGGAACAGGTCACACCGCTTCCATTACCAGACAAACATTATTCCATTGTCAAGATTTACGCCATTTTAGAATTAGGTTTAGATACTGGTTATTTTGTTTGAAAATTTTGCTGGCATACAATTTCAAATTTGATTTAAAATATTTCTCGAAATTATTTTAATTAGTACTTCCTACTTTAAAAGGGGAAAAACAATTAATTTTAGCAAGTTTTAATTTGAATAAGCTTTCGAGTGATTTGGTCCTGTTAATTTAATATATGTACATTTAAATTAGGCTGAAATTATCTGGTAAAACTTCTTTGATTTGTTAATATAAGGATGCGTCTATTAATTGAAAATTCACCAGAGTTAAGCACTTCGAGAAACCCAATAGTTTCTTAGCTTAATTTTTTTTTTGTACTTTATACAGGCAAATATTATTAATTAAGATTTATTAATTTTATTCGTAAAATGCAAGCAATGATCAGACTTCAAAGCAATATAGTCAAAACAAGCAATAAACTGGTTTACTGATGAGAATTGTTTTGACAATCAGTAAATTGTTTTAATTAGAAGTTCTTTTAGGTAAGATTCCAGAAGAGAAATCCTATTATTTAACTCGTTAAACAGACTGAGACATTTATAAAAAATACTATTTTGAGTGGTTTGGTACGTATAGTTAGGTAGACGGTAGTGAAAAGAACTACTGGTTAATTTGTCCGTTACAGACATGCTTGTACAACACTCAATATTATTTTTCATTAGACCATCTCTGATTTTATAGATAGTTATGATATACTGATATTCCACCAGTGATGATAAAGGAAGTATATTTTCATTGTAGAGCAAAACAGATGGAGTTAGTAGAGGCAAGTTGTTAAGAGCTCTTATTGCCTTATTTTGAAGGATTTGGAGATCACTTATGATCGTATGTAAGATGGCAATGAATAAATATATAATACATATTGTATTTCAAAGTTTTGGGGATAAATCGACCAACACGCCGTAATACACCTATGATAGGAGATATCTTTTGTTTAACTAAATTTATGTGATCGATCCAGTTAACTTGAGAATTAACTTCCAGTCCAAGATAACGGGCACAATTCACACGCTTTATTGATCCGCTGCTGCATTCTTTTTCGTTAAATATATGTTGTGGTTTGTATTTTAAGTAAAAAATGATAAAGTTAGATTTACTAACGTTCAATACAAACTTGTTTGCCCCATAGCCAGTTAGTTAAAATGGTCATATCATTTTCCATATCTTGTTTTAGTTGAAGATAGGATGATGTGCTGTAAACTAGGGTGGCACCATCAGCAAACAACTGAATTTTTCCTTTCAAATTTAAGTAAAAAATATCATTAACTTGGTCCCAAAATTGATCCTTGCGGGACCCCTGTTGAACTGTTCACTTTAGCAGATTCAAAACTACGTATACAAACAGATTGCTGTCTGTTGTTCAGGTACCTTAGTAATAGTTGTAAGGCGCTACCGGAAATTCCAAAACTAATCAACTTCTTCATCAATATATCATGATTAACGCAATCAAATGCTTTCTTAAGATCGAGAAATATAGACAAGAAGTAGCATTTTTGTTTATGAGATTTAAAGCTGCAGAACCGGTACTAAAGTTGGTAGTAAATCCGTACTAATTTTTGTTAATTAGTTAGTTCGATAAAATTGAAGTGGTCAACGAATGCCAGATGAATTATTCTTTCGTTTAGCACCAGTTCAATAGTATAATTTTGTTTGTTTCTCTTCTGAGCAGATGGGTTATTGGTAAATATTTCATTTACCAAACTCCACATTTGTTTAGGGTAACTGTTTAATCTTATCAGTATAATACTTTTTCTTAGCTTTCTTAGTTTGTTTCTTTAGTTCCAAGTTTAGACTCTTAAAGCTTTCTAAAAAACATGAATTTAGCGTATATATGTACTACTTATGCAGTTTATAGTATTTGTCACGTAGACAAATCGTAGTGTTGAATTATCGTTTTTTATAGGCTAATATTTTCACATAAGTGGTAATAATTTTAATATTATCTTTAATTGCAGAGGTGATACATTGATATATTAATAAAAAATAAAAAATATGTGATTGTGAATAAGTGTTTAAGACAAAAGCCAGCACACTGTCATACTTAACTGAAGTTTTAGTTTGGGTTAGGTAGTCAGATTTTTATGTTTGGTAAAACATTTCGGGTACTAGTTTTGGGTTCATGTTACATGCTGCGTTAGAATGTTATGTTAAATGTTGCGTTAAAATGTTGCGTGTAATGTAAAATGTTATATTAAATAAAAATATTTTCTCTCGTTTTATTTAACACATTAAAATAGAAACAGAAAATACAAAAAACTTAGGAATAGTGGTTCCAGTGTTCATGTTACATGTTTGCTGTGTTAAAATGTCATGACGACATCTTTGAGGCTAAATATTTCTATGCGTCCGACTTTTCTCAATGTTATATAGCTAATTGCATACCATAAATTTTCAATAATCATCATTAAGTGCGTTTTTTTATTCGCTATCCGGAGCTGCTATCGAGAGCTGTCATATGAAAATAGCTCCGGATAGCGGCTCCATATAAATAGGTAGAGCTAAATATTTTTTATTTCACGTTTTCACTTATGAATTGAATTAAAAATTATATTTTGACGTTAAATAAATGTAATTTACCAATAAATAGCACGTCAAATTTAAATTTGGTTGAAGAAAATTGACTGCTCCGCATAGCAGCTATCGGGAGCGAATAAAAAAACGCAGCTATTTTCAAAAAAAAAAAAAAAAAAAAAAACAAATCATGTCATATAGCAAAAATATTGTTACCAACTGGGCTACTGAGTTCGTTCGGATTTTGAAATTAAAAACACTGTACTTTTACTATTTAATTCTGTCCGCTTGCTACTGGTGGTGGCTATGACAACTGAGATTTCTTTCTTTATTTAACGATTTAAAATAAACCAAAAACTTTTTCTGCTTGCCATCGGTCGTGTTTATGAGGGACTTTCCCAAAATCGATTTTAGTTCATTTGTCCCCACGCCTGGGCAGCGCTGATTACATTTTTTTTTACATGCAAAAATAAGTAAAATCATGTTTACAAATACAAGTTTCTTGTCTAAATTAGTGGATGTCCCCGTAATTTTTTTTATGATTAATAAAATTGAGTATGTTGCGATTAATAATAAATATCAAATTTTATAATTAATTTAATCGAGATTAATAATTTAATGAAATATTCAAACACATGTTTGACCATATAAAACTACATACGAAATATTTTAGCCGCCAGTCAGCAAGCGTTGGAATTCTATTTGGGAAAATCCCTAATAACACTTAACCATCTAAAATTCTAAACTATTGCTGTTCATAACGTGAGCTTGTTGTATGATGGCCAAAATCGCCACAATATTTACCTCCAATTTTGTACTTATGTTTTACCAAACATTTGCGGTACAGGTGGAACTTGAACCCCGTTACTTTTTTGTCAAAACGAATTTTATAAACAAGTGACTATAGTCGTTCAGACTGGCGTCACCGTAATACACATAAAATGTTTCTTTATGTGATCTATACTCGTTTTAGAATATGGAGTGATCCTAGTTGCAAATAATTCATTTAAATCATTTATGATAAAGAAATTATTTAATAGTAATGTGGATATTGCATAGTGTTGAGTATTACGATTATGAATATGTTCGGTTAGTAAATTTATGTTAAAGCCGCCCACAAAGATTTGGTTTCTAATTTAAAGACATCAGATTATCGAGAAATGACAAGAAATTATTCTGCGAAGTGTGAGATGGTTTGTAGATACCATTTACATATAAGTTTAACCAGCTTAAAATCAAGGTCTCGATTAAAAAATATTGAGATGCCTCACCCCATTCGAGATTCTCGAGTATTATGATGTCCTATATAATTATCTAAGTTAAAGAAATTGATCTCTGATTCATATAAAAAGGTTTCAGTTATCACAACTATATCGACTTTTATTTTGAAAGATGATAATAATAGTTCTAGTTCACGTCAGCTTGTTCTGTAATCTATTAATATTTATATAAACAAATTATATGTTTACGTCAAACTGATTTAAAATCATTAATTGCCTATTCTTCAGTTGCTCATATAAGAATTGCTTTAAGAGGGATATTAAGTTTTGACATAAATGTTGCTAAGCAACATGGGTTTTATTTGATCCAAACAATATTCTTGGTTTCGAGATCTTTAAATTTGAGCAAGAACTATGGTTAAAATTTCCGCTACCAGTACGGCCACTTTGTCTCATTGTCACAACATCATTTTTGTCATTGCTATTATTGGGGAATCCCGACACTAAGAGATCCCGTTCCAAGTTGCACTGCTTCAAATAGTTTACCTCTGACTGCAAAGCAGTAATCTGCTTACTTTCAATAATATCAATTCTATGATTCACTTCAGTTATATCAACTTTAAAATTGGCTTTGAAATTCTCGAGAAATTTTTTGGTTTCAGCAGCTCTAGCCGTCAGTTCGTTATGATTATTAGTATTGGTCTCAAGAAGCTTACCAATCGCTTGCATAATATGAGCATTAGTTGGAGCTGTAATTTTAATAATATTTTTAAAAAACCTCGTTAGCTGCACAATTACAAAAAGATACACTGAAAACTATTAATAACTGATTACGTAATATAGATCGGTAGCCAAGAATCAGTACTTTAACGTGATTGTCAACAATAATAGTTCACAAATGACTTAACACGTATTCTGATTTTTTATATTAGGATACTTTATTAAAACGTTCAATTTATAGAGTTGATACTGTAATAATAACGAATTCGAAATAACTGCCCAGAAACTTACTACCAACTGATTATTTTACTAACTTTATTATTTTATGACTGCACATTATTACCTTCGATATTTAGATTATTTTTAAAGCAAACTCACAAGCCCAGCCTTATACCGTAAATTAAGTGTCATATAAATGTACCGAAATATTTATACTATAGGAACAGTCTGATATTTAACACTAAACTTGAATTACAAGAGATTATATTTTAATGTTCGAAGTTGGATATAAATAAATTATTTTCAGACTTAATGTACTGAATTTCGTGTTATTTCAGCAAACTATAATAAAACACTTAACACACAGGGTACACAGACAGTTATTATTGATTAATGCACTGACTTATTATTTTACCGACTTTATTATCCTGTGACTGACCATTAAACAACTTTCGATATTTAGATTAGTTTTTAAATCTCGTTATCACGGTTTGTAACTGTGAATTATGTTTGAATTATTATGTTTAAGGCCATACTTATATAATATATTCTAGCTAATTAAACTAGAAATTCGATGCACATTTGATAATGCCACTGCATTTGAATGACACAATAAATTTAGACAAACACTTATTCCAGCTTCTAAGTCTGAAGCATACATTTCTTTGTATTAGTGTGAATAGTTATTTAAGACGATAAAGAAAAATGCGTTTGGCTTTATAAAAGTTTTTTGTCTATTTCTCGACTTTTCATTTCAGTAAAATTTGATGCCACTGTTCCTTGATTAGTTTGTTAACATATTTTGAAAACAGTTTATTCCGAATTAGCATTTCATTCAAAATTCCAGACAAAAGTCAAAAACCAGCGATACGGTAAGGAATCTACTGTATGGTATTTTTAAAACAACGGTTCAAATTGATGCTAAATGTAGGATTATTTGGGTAACATAAATTTATCTGATGAATTATTACAAATTAGCGATATAGGTAGAAACCAAAATTACGTTCCCAATGTAATGAAAATTTAAAATTTAATTTTAAATTTGAGCAGCGCTTCGACAAACTTCTTGATTTGAAGGTACATTTCTGGTGAAAAACTGTACATCACGATGTAGCTAACACATGAGTTTCATTCGTAACCAATTAAAGGTTCGTAACCTTACAGGTTAAATTTTTGCTCTGTCAACCATTTTGGTTACCTTATGTTGGTAATCCTAATAATTCAACTCATTTTGCTAACTTCGTATTTTGAGTGTTGTTGACCTCTTAAATTTCGCGACACAAAAAACCCTTGATTGGATACTGTAAATTCACTTTATCAAAAAGAAACTAAACTGCATTGGTGGTCAGACTGCCTACATACATTTGGTTTTGCCTCGGAATCACAATACAAAATGGTTCTTCGTAAGCATATTGCGGCCTTATTCCACAAAAAAAAAAGTTATTACCTTTTTACTTTGCATTCATTGCAAATATTTTTTGAAGCCCGAACAAAAAAAAAAACCCAACATAATTTCCAAAAGTTGGCGATATTATTTTTAGTTTTAGCAACCATCAAAATTGGCCAATGGCTAATTATTTAACTTGAAAAACAATTTAATTTTTATTCTCTTCCAAAGTCAGTTGTTAAGAGTATTTAAAAATAAAAAACACAAAGCGTTGTAAAAGTGCTATGGTTTACTATGAAACTCTCTCTCTCTCTCTCTCTCTCTCTCTCTCTCTCGAATTGGCCAAAAAACCCAAATTGCGTTTCAATTTTTTATGTTCCCACACGATAAAGTAACAAGAAATAATTTACAGTTACATCTTTAATTCGTTCTTCCCTACTTTTGGATGAGAAGTTTTCTCTTCTACCATTCGATTTCGTACAGATCGTTTATATGCGCCACAACCTGAAAAATAATTAAATATGAATCATCAGGATATGGTTGGATTTGTTTTCTAATAAATTATCCAGATTATCAAGAAAATGTTATAAATATAGCAACTGCAGCTTATAGTGTAAAATACACCACAGAAGTGCGATTCCGGCTCAGTGATAAAATCAAATGATAAATTTGATTCGGCGTAAATAACGCAAAAAGCAGAATTTATTGTTTTTCATATTATGTCTATACATACTTTGAAATTTTATGTTTGAATTTTACCAAGAACTAAAGCAATGGCAAAATAATTATTTACACAATTATTTAATGAAGTATTCTACAAGAGTTTTGCACTAAAAGCTGCAGTTGTTATATTTATACCATTCAATGTTGAACAATTTACGATACCTTACCTCTTTACTAACGTTATTCCAAAAACGATGTATATAGAAACATATAAAGCATCAGTAAAAAAAATTTAATAAAAGCTTAATAAAATTATTTATACTGATACCCACTTAGTATGCTTATGCATTGTATACACACGTAGTATGTTCTTTTTGCTTTTCTCAATACAAATATTGTAAAAGTTTTTGTATAGTTTGCGAGAAATGATTGATGAAGTATCAAAATGTTTTTGATGGTTGACTACCGACGGTGATTGATACCCTTGGTATTTACATCTGAACTGTAACAAAACAAGCCTAATCAGCCAAATAACCACAAGCTTGATTTGATTAGATTAGAGTGCGAATGTAACTAGAACCAGGGAAACAACATTTTTCTCGTAAACCAACCTTAACTATATGCGTAAATTTTCACTAATCATATTTTTTTCTTGTCATTCGATTTGTAGTGGACATTAAATTTGATCTTCATAAACTATAGACAACCCGATACTTTGAAATGTCTTTTCAAATAAATTGAAGACATGAGTGTATAAAGGTGATATGTAACATTTTCATAATTTTACAGAAACAAGCTCTAAAGTTTCTACGATTCGTTTTAAAATGCTTGTTCTTGGTATAGTTTAGTCTTCATCCGCTTTAAATTTTTCTAGTTTTGTGAAGATTTATTGGGACAGAATGCATATACGGACATAACAACTACATTCATGTAATAAAATCAAAATTAAAAAAAAATGTTACGTATCACCTTCATCCACTCATGTCTTCAATTATAATATTAAAAATTTGCAAACTTCGAAAAAAGGGTCTCGATTTTTTAAAAGGAAGCTAAGTGTCGTTATCGAAATATATTCAACTGATGGGGGTTATTAAAAATTCCAAAATTTTTTCAATTTTTCAGAAAGGCTTTCAGAAGACAAACATGGGAATACCACAGAATTCAATATATATTCAATATTTTCCAGATCATTCGAGGTTTTGAGAAGCCCGTATACTCTTTTCAAGATATTGAGGTTATTCTAGAATTTTCAGATATTGCGAACTTTTCGAGATTATTCGAGTTTCTCTCGAAATTGCATCTTGTTACAAAATTAGTGGTTTATTGAGACTTTCCTTTTTGAGCTTACCAAGACTTGCGTATCGTCAAGTTACATTTAGTTAAGTTAACTTAAGTTTGGAGGCTGTTGAGTTTGGTTAAAAGCAAAATATACACTGGTCATCCCAAGAAAAATTAAAGTAACTTCCTATTTTCCAAGGAATGAAAAAGTGACTCTCTCATAATTTTTTTTAATTAATCGCTATAAAGTAGCAATTAAAATTATATGTCATCCATTTAAAATTAATTAATTCCAAATCGAATCAATGTAAAAATGCATAAGGATGATTTTGCGAAGGATGCGGGAACGGAAAAAGCAAGTATAGGGTGTATTTTGCAACGGATATCTGGATAGGGTTAGCTTTGGTGTTGTTCGATGGATAGCACCATTTTTTTGTAGAATAAGGTCAGATTTGTCAATAAATCAAAAGCATTTTTTTGGTGGACGAGTACCTATATTTTGCTTTTAACATGCACAGAATTTTTTCGAGAAAACTTCAGACTTTCCCAGATCATTGAAATAAGATATTACGAATTTGGAAGGCATTGGGTTGCTTTGTCTCGAGATTGTTCGATATTTTCGGAGACATCGTTGAAGATTATTCGAATATTCGTTTTGAAATGAGCTGGGTTGATATTAATCCCATGGTAGTTCAAAAATGTTGAAGATGTTCAGTAATTCTTCGATGTTGTACACATTTTCCAGATTATTCGAGATTTCTTTGATATTATTGAAAAATTGTTGGAAGTTAGGCTGGAAACGCACCAAATTATTAAATTTTTTTTTTCTTGACTTAAAGCGCTTTGCGGCCAAAATCACGTCGTAAGTTCATATTGAAACACCCAAAACAGTTTTACAAATAATTCACCAGAATACCTTGCTTTACAAATAAAGTAAGGCAACAAAACGTTTAGACTAGTTTAGTGCGTTTCCTCCCTTTCTTGATTGTTTGGTGTTAAGTTGTTATTTTATGTTGAGTTGTAGCATGATCTACGTACATGGTAATGACACAGCCTTATACCATGACAATTTTCGTAAAAGTTTTTATTAATTTTTGATAGTAACAGCAATAACTCCCGAAATCTTGGTTTATCTAGTGTTCCTTCAACAAATATTTTATTTTCTGCTCAAAAGTGCGACGTTTGTCATAACTCCTAGATTTGCTGTCGAGGGGCGAGTACCACATCTTTGGAGGCTTAGATCAATTCACTTTATAAAGTGGGACGAAATTACTTTGTTGGTCAAACTGCCTACATAAATTTGTTTTGCATTGCACTGTCAATTGAAAGCAAAGTTTTATCGGAATCATAGTGCAAAACAGGTTTTCTGAAGCATATGGCAACCTTATTCCACAAAGAAATACCTTATTAGTTTTTCACTTTATACTTATGACTTTGCATTGACTGCAAATCAAATGTTATCTTCTAAAAATATATTTTTGAATTAGAGTAATTGTCTTTCTAATATGAATAATGTGTAACACCTCTGTGTCGGATACCTAAGTATCTCTCGATTTAAAATGGCACTTGTCTGCTTGCTTAATTCGAGTTAGATTTAACATCAATGGTGATTTTTGCAAAAATTTCGATTAACTGTTTTCTTTCTTGCATTAAACTCGCTGACTACGATGAAATAATATAAAAAGAAAGACATAAGTACACTTCACGAGAAGGCAACATCATTTCTAGTTTTACCAACGAGAATAATGGGATTCAGTAAAGAACAATTTTGGAAATTTCATCCACCTCCCAAGTTTAACAACTGACCAGATCATTTTCTTACAGCTACAAAAATCTGTCTCGAATTTGGCAAGAAAACCGCATTACATTACAATTTTTTATATACTCACGGTAAAATCAATTGGCAAAAGTACATAGTGCATCAAAACGCAAAGCCAATATGATTCTGGAGAGTTTTTTAATTAAATGCCTGAATTTTCAAAAGCAGTGATGGATTTAGAAAATATTAAATTAAATTGTTTGTGTTTGTCAAATGCAGGCATTTAATTTATAAAGAAAGTGAGTTGTTGTCCCTCGAAATTTTTAGATGCTATTAACAGAATCTTAGCATACCTTAAATGAATAGTGCATGTCGATAAATTAATAACGAATAACGTTATGAATTGCAATCATACCAATTTCTTATCACATAGATTCGTAACAGATTCATATTTGTACTCAATTTTTAATTTTTATTTTAAAATTGTCTTACATTTTACGATTAATACGCTCCTCTACCGGTAAAACCATTACCATTCACCAATAAATTCTACGATTTTCCGTTTATCGGTAAAAGAATGAGATTCATTTCCAGTTTTGGCATTTAGTTAGGCCATACCACTAAACCGGTCGTAATATCCTATTGGCTAATAGATCTTTTCTAATTGGAAAATAATCAACAAATTCTTACATAATTCTAATAATCTAAGATAGGTACTCTTAAAAACATCGAGAACTCTCAAAAATTTGTTTCGGTCGATACTATACTTTATGCTGTAATGTAACTGAAAACCATGGAAATTTTGATTATTTCCAACCAACAATATTAAGAAAAGCTTATAAACTAGATTCTCGAAAATAACCAATAAACTCGAAATATAAAAAATTCTGAAAAATATCCAAAACCTACTAAATCCACTATTCAGATTTTTATGTGTCTGTAAGATATCGCAACTCAAAGCTAAGCGTAAAATTTTGCCTCGAATAATCTCGATTGCCCGTTACCTTATGAGAAATTCGAATAATCTTTTTACAAAATTCGTATGAAAACTCTACATTAATGAATAAATTCGAAAAATCTCAAAAATCTGAAAAATCCTTCGGGGAAACGGCATGAAATTGTCGAATTTTTTGTGCAAGTCAGTAACACGAAGCGAGTTAAGGTGCTAATAAAAAGACAATCAAAACGCGATTAAATTTGAAGCTCTCAATGGAGAGGCTTTTAAGATCCACGAATAACCTGACTGTTTCTGAACCTTGAGATTGCACCTGTCAAACATTGATTTATCCATGTTTCAAAAATATGTGGCGATTTATAGGTTGGTATTCGATATCCATTGAGAAGTATTACCAAAGGTAATCATGCAATATATGGGGTATTAATATAGGTAAATATTTTGCATACAAATTACATGCAAATATTTTAACTTTAATGTGCCGGTTACTATATGTATGTACTGCAAAGGTACCATATACAAGGTGTCGCATTTTAAACTACGCACCTGAATATTTCGTCAGGGGAGCCACTAATCCAAAACTAACTTTTACATACTAAATAATATGAAATAATCAGCAAATAATGAATTTCAATGGAGAATATACAAACACAATACCAACTTGGTACCTTAGGTCGTGGTGCCAACAACTTTAAATTAAGTAATTTCCCTAGTCTTTTACATATTCAAAACTACTTCGATGACATTTATGTGGCCCGTAAAGATTTGTAAATTCAAATTCCACTAAAACTACCCCTTTCATTTTTTTATTGCATTTCGTTTGAATCAAATTTGAAAATTTAAATTTTCTAACCTTATTTAGATTTAGAATTCATTGTCTTATCACTTATCGAGATGTATTTTCATATTAGTCTTATCTGTGCTAGTGGTGTTCAGAAAACTCCAGATTTTCTGTTTGCCATTGAAGAATTTTTTTTTCCGTCCAAAAATGTATCTTGGTTTTGGTGATGTTATGCAAAATTACAAACTTCGAGCTCTATGAACCTTGGAAAGAATAATTAAAATTTAATTAGAAACTTATATTTTATCACTATTAGCTAGGATATTTAAATAACAGTAATACTTAGTTGTATTTTTAAATTGTTTAACATGATTCCTTAATATAAGACCCTAATATTATAAAATGACGTTTAAGATCTTCATGGTAATTTTTGACCATTTGCATTAAACAAGTATAAAATATTCAGAACAAATTAAATAATATTTAATAAATTTTGATAAATAAATGAAGTTTTTATGGCTTTTGGACAAAATTTGCATCGATCCCTTTTCATAAATGTAGACACATTCAAATTTTCCATCGGTTGTATTTTGAATTTTTTTCTTCGTTTATTTTATTCTTTAGATATACGATTTTGCCAATGCTTCTCCTAGTTTATGCAAAAATATACAGCGTCTTTAAAGCTTATGCTTATTCCATAGTTTAATTCAACTTCAGTAGCAACCCAATTTTTTATGCCGTATTTTGCTGGCTTGTTGAGCATGTCGATATCTTCTAGTATTGCGATCATCGAGTCTAATGATTCGAGATATTGTTTTTGGGAGGCGTTACAGCTCGAAAAATAGGCCTACCGGTTTCAGCACCATAAACTTTCTGTGGACTCATTATTGGAACTAAATACGCCAGCGAGTATTAAAAATTTAATGTAAGCCCGTTATGTTGTCACATTCAGCTTTTCAAATAATATTCTATACATCTTATGTACTTCTCGATTTGTTTTTTGAAGAATTAATATTCTCGACGTATAGCATAACGAGTTATTTCAGGTTGTAATGACATATTTGTTACTCGCGATGGACGTCGAGGTGAATGATGCAACAAGTAGAAATGTGTAATATTTTGTAAAATAATACAATAGGTAATTGAGGAAATATTCAAATTATACAAATATATTCTAAATTCTTGATCCTCAACCTTCAATGTAACATTTTGCGTTATAAGAAACCTACACAAGTTATTACATTTTTTTTAGCATTTATTTTTAACGACAAATAAACCTATTCCATCCTATTTAAAGTTAAATGTTACTTCTTAATTTAGCATATAACAAATAGTTATAAAATTCAAATTTGTCACGTAAAAAATTTTGAACTTCTAATTTTTGTTGTTGAATTTCGGGGAATCTACTTAGTAGGTTTATTGTGAATAATTGCTGAAATTAGAATTGACTTATAATTACAGCCATACCCTTTTACTTCTAACAAACACACAAATAAATATTTCTTGGTACTGATTTTGGTACTAAGAATTTTGGTGCCCTCATTGAAAGTTTTTTTATAATTATATATATTGACTCTAATGCTCTATATTTGCGGATAAAAACTCAATCTAGGAATTAATTTCTCATCTATTCATTTGCTATCCTTTGGTGACTTTCAAGTTTTTTATTGGGACTCTCCCTTTTTAATCTGTAAATAGCGTAGATTACAATATAAGGTATGTATTTCTTACTAAAATATTTTTGTAGTCAGTACTTACTCTATAGCTTAGAATTTATGTTTAAATAATCCTGAATTAATTATACGAAAAATAAAAACGGTAGTTCTATAGCTATAAAATTGAAACAAGTCGCATCCAAGAATTGTATCTTTATACTCAGAGACATGATCAAACTTTCTAAGATCGTAAATATATCGAGTACAATTATTAAATGTAACCTCAAGTATACGTTTTAGGGAACTATCACATTTATTATAAATTACATCACAATAGCTGAAAATGGGTACAACCAAGCTTATAACTAAATAAATTCGTAAGTTAACAGGGCAACACTTTTTTATCAGCCTAAGCGTGTACTAGCTATAATTAACACGCTGGCACAAGGAGCTCACATGTTCGTTCCAAGTAAGATTTGGGTTCAGTATGAGCCCTAAATTGTTTATTGTTGGAACAAATGAGATGATATCACTGTCCAAATAAAGCACAGGTCTAATATTAAGAGAAGTATTTCTAGAAAGAAACAATGCTTTACTTTTACCTGGATTAATTGAAAGTGAATTATTTTTGGCTCACAAAGAAATATTTCTAAGGTCAGAATAAGGTCGCATGACAATTTCATTCAATTCTGGTAAGTTACCACCAATATACAGTTGGAAATGGTCAGCATAAAGGTGAAACCGACAATTTCGGATTTGCCATCAAGTATCAAGTATCCCACCGCAATACAAGAATGATCATCACCTCACCTCACAAACCGCTTACGATTACATAAATATGAATGTATCAACATAATATCAGAATTGGAAAATTTATAATACAAATACAGCTTATGTAGCAACTGGCTATGATTAACGCATTAGAAAAATCCAAGAGCACCAAAATAGCCATCGAATTTTTACAAAGAAAATTAAATTTATTAAGGTGCTCCTGAATCCGCGCAATTGCATAACTATTTCCAAGATCTTAGATAGAGCAGGCTAAATTTGATTGGAAGTATATCGCCAATACCAGAAGTAACATCCTTTTTAGGTAGTGGTGTGATAGAAGTTATCTTCCATAAATCAGGGAACACAGACTTTGTCAAACATTGATTTATGATGAATGTTATAAGTGGCAGGAACAGGCCAATAAATAATTTTAATACCTTGAAGTCTACCATATCACAAGCTTTTGATTCTGATTTAATTGCACGAATCGCAAACTATTAATATCATTACTACAAGCAGGAGGTGGGTTATAAATTACCAAAATTAAAATTTTACCAAAACTTCCGATAAGTTCAGATGATAGATAGATACTCTACTTTACCCAAGGAACCAGAGAATATTTTTTTAACCTTTAAAGTGGCCCGACAATAAAGACCAACCCTACCCCAATGATTATTTATCGATCAGACAGTAACAGTTTATAATTAATTATCCGAAGCGACTTGTTAGAAATCTTACTACTAAGCAAAGTTTCAGTCAAGGCAATAATATCAAATTGATATGTCAATAAAATGTTTTACTAAGCTGCGTACATTCAAATTACCGCACTTTAAACAAGAATTATATACCTGCAAATTATCACCTGAGTGTCGATTACAGCTGGTATCCGAAATTTCACACGGGGAGTTAGAGATGCCCGAAAATTTTTGTTGTCAAATTTTCTAACCAAAATACCAATTGGCCAAGTAGCAGAATCCAGAGCCTTAGCACGCAATTCTTCCTTAAACCCCAATTTAAAGCACACGTATCCCAAATCATTCAGATTATAATTCTTTGGGACTAATTTAGTAATTTTACAGTTAGCTGTATCTAAACAGGTTTTTTCCATAGCTAGGATGTCGTCCTCAGGAGTATTAGGAACAAATCTTGAAAGATGTATCCAAAACATTGGAGTAACCGTTTGTGTACCAAAATTAACCGAAATATTTTTAGTATGCCTCAAATAGGTTTAGAGATTACGCACTGTGGAGTTTTAACTTTAACTTTACTAGCATTTATATATTTGCTGGGTCGATCCAGAGCACCACTGTGAGAAGCAAGTGTAGTTAATGCTGTAACAGACATAATGGCAATATTTTTTACCACTTCAGCAAAAGTAACACAAGCACCGAAACTAGTAGGACTGGAATATACTTAAAGAAGATTTAACCACAGCTGCGGATGGAGGTAAACCAGTACATGAAAGTTGATTACAATTATTGATGACACCAATATTATATGTTGCCAATCAATTTAAATCTTCATTTACTCCTACAGAGGAATTTAAAGGCATACTTATATGTAGTAACATTAGTCAATCTCAGCTGAGGTAAACAATCATCAAGTAAACTTCATCAAGCAACTTCTCAATGAAGGAATGCTGAGCATTATTATCACTCAATTTATGGTTCATTAATTTAAGAAATGATTTATTTTTTACAAGGCCACGGTAATCACAGCCGAACCACATGATATGGTTTCTAAGCTCCTCAAGCTTTTCAAGCACTTCAGTACTATCCTGCTGAAAATGTTTAGAAATATTTTCCCGCTCATTTTTGGCGCAATCATAGTCCAACACCGGACTTTAAACATTCATTAACATTGATGCTAGATATCGCCCAACAAATTTGAATTTGTAAGAACGAGAATTTAAGGCACGATCACCAAGCGTGGAAATTTTATTCGGACCAATTTAGACTTACAGGACCACGACTGTTGAGCAAGTTTTTGTTTCATTCGATAACTCGTTGGAAGAGTTTGCAATTTTTACTAACTGAGTCTCGTATTCTAAATAATAAAATATTAACGTGTGTAAGCATGAAATTACGTGCGGAACTAACTCAAAAAGTACTGAACCAAATTTGAGCGCGGTTTATTTTACATGATTGTGGCATTTAGGAGTCAGATTACGGGATACATTTTAAGATTCCATCATGTTCTATTGCGGTATATTTTGCAATCAAAATTCATATTTTGTTGTTGTTTTCAATATAAACTTTGATCTGATCCGAAACACTAAGCGAGGCTTCACTGTATTATCAATAACCATAGAATATTTGAAGAAAACGCTTTCATATGAGATATAAATAACTTATTTCTTTCACCCTGTTAAAGATAGCCGAAAGTCTCCAGCCGAGTCGATAATGCAGATTACATTATTAACATTCCAGCCGAAAATAAAAAAACGTTGTGGTTATCAGCAGAAAGTAAATAGGATGCATGGATTGTAATAAAACAATGTGTTAATAGTCTTACGAGGCAAAAATTGTCTAACCTAATCGAGGAAAATATCGGAAAATCATAAGAATTCACAAAATTGGAATAAAATCAACCTCTAGAGTGTATATTTGAAGTTAAATCCCTTTTATGGGATTTGTCAGTAGCTAACAGGGAGAAAAATGCACTTTAAGTTTCCTGTGGAAAATCTCGGAAAATTCGATTTTCCAAAAATCGAACATGTGTATACTGTATAGCATCCGCCTCTAGAGTGTTATATCTGGAGATGTATTTTATTGATGTGAGTTTTTCCCTGCGATAGCTATTGACAGGTCGCATCAATGTAATCCATCTCCAGACATAATACTCTAGAGGCTGATTTTATTCCAATTAAAATATTTTTTTGGGTTTCGCGATTTTTCCACTATTTTCCAAGAGGAAGTGGAGCCAGGTTTTGCCATATAAGAATTAACAAGGGTCTTCAATGCTATTCATGCATCCTTAGTAATTTTTAGGCTAACCAATACTGATTGATATGGACTTCATTTTTTATTTTCGGCTGGGATAACACAATCTGCATTACCGTTCGACATTCCACTTTCGGCTATCTTTAACAGTATATTTATTTCGAAGGAACTTTTTAACAAAAATTTTTAAATGTTACATTTAAACACTTAAAAATATTGAACACAAACAATTATTTGCCTGGGGTAGCTCTAAAATAAATTAAGTGAATGGCTGTAACTAATTGGCTAACACTTTTATTTTCACTGTAATTGTTCTCGATGAACTATTCGTTATTCTTCCCATGACGAAAGAGTATCAAGGTTGGCGCTGAGCAGGAAAGGCATCTCGTTTAGTTATTATTCTGTGGTTAGTGTGTGATGTGCTCCAAAATTGATTGACTTAAAAATCATTTAGCGACTATTACAGATCGTGTTAAAATGAAAAAAATAAAATTCACAAAATCCCTACTTAAATATATGTACTATACAGCTACAAACAAATAAGTATAATTTGCACCTAATAATGAAATTTAAGCCCAAAATCTGATTTGACATCAAATCAATCCTCTCACTCAGCCAAAATATAAACCCAATTTATATTGAAAAATATCCAATTTCTCTTTATTCCAATTTTTATGTAATTCGCCTAAAGGTGATACGGTTTAATACTATTCCTAATCTTTAACATCAAAGTTAATACAATTTTTAATACTACATAAAACTTTAACATTTAAGAACAAAAAACCGAAAATCTATTAGATAAAAATTTATATCTTTTTGTATCCGACATTGAAATATAATCTTTAAACTTTTAACCTCGATAAATTTTTATTTTTTATTTTATTTTTATTTTGTTTGAGTAATTTAAAGAAAACGAAACTAAAAAATCGAAGAAATTTCCCCCATTTTCACAATTTAATTAATTATAAAATAATAAAATTAAATATAATTCAATTGGATTAAATATTAAATTTAACCAATTTTCATTTTTTTTTGGTGTGTGGGTGTTTATGCAGCCAACTAGTTAGAGGAAGGGTCAAATCATACAAAATAACAAAGAAGTTAATATGGTTTTCGGTGTTTTGTTTAATTTTAAATTAAATTAGTTTAATCTCGATTAGATTAGTGGATATATAGAAGCTATATGTATAGGATACTATAAAACATATCATTCTCATTCTCCAAATAATAATGTACCCAAATAGATATACAAAAACAGATATACACAAAAAAAGTAAATCTGTTAAATATCGGATTTAGAGACACAAAACCCAACCTAAAAAAAAAAAAAATAAAAAAAAAAGATAAGAACAATTCAAATTGAAAATGTAAAATCCAAACGCAAAAAAAAAACCAATTTTCAATTGTACCAATGTTTTTAAGATTAAAAACTGTCGAAAAATAAACACAGCCATAAAAATCTTTATCAAACAAAACCATAAAACTTTAACCGAGCAAGATAAATTTTTCATCGTTTATGTTTTTTTTTTCGGCTTCCTACTAATAGTACACATATAGTTAGATATACATATATAGTATTTATGTAGATTTATATAGATGGATGTGATACACAAATGCCGAACAACAAAAAAAAAATAAATAAATTTGGGAAATGAAGAAAATGTAGTTTTCCGAAATGAAATACCACACAAAATATAGTCATATATCAAACAATTGGTCACATAAAAAGATGCGACGAGACGTTTACGCATTTTATTTCATATATACAAATGGATTATTAGTCGGTTTTGAAAAATACAAAGTAGACAAATATTTCTTTTCCTTGTTATTTATGTACTTTATTTACAAAGCAATACTAATTGTAAACTATAAATAGACTTACCAAATGAGTAAACCGCAGTTTATCATATTACAATGTATATAGAACATTAAAATTCTGAGTCCCATTCTGTGTCAATATCAAAAATTAATAAACAAGAGATTTTGCATACGTGCGACATAAATATTTCAGCTAAGTATATTACTGCCGAATAGGCTGTTAATTAAACATAATAATACATCCCCTATTAGATATTTTTTTTTGTAGGTATAAAGCTTTCATCGCATATACGGTTCATTATTTTAATAGATTTTATTCAGAAATTACTTAAGCATTTGATTGAATATGTACATAATACATGTACATATACTTACATTAAACTTCCAGATTGATTGAACGCGAGGGCGTTCAAAGCATATCAGATTTACATACTCACAACGAAATGTTTATGTATTTATTTTCAATTTTTTGTAAACAATAATTTACTTTACATTAAAATAAATGATTTTTCCACCCACACGTTTCAATTTATACATGTAATGGAATGATTATATATGTTCCCTACCAAAAAAAGTAGTCCTTCTAAAAAATTGAAACATTCCGAAAAGAAATAAAATTATTAACGTTTGGGAGTGAAATGTACATACATATGTTTGGTAATGCAACGCAAATACAACTTTTATGAACGAACAATTTTTAGTTACTTAAAAATTTGTTTAAGAAATTTCAGAAATATTTTCCAAACTTATTCTTGTAAAACATTTCAATTTCAAATATAAATCCAATTTCATGAGAAACAAATAAAGATTTTTTATTTTTTTTGCTTAATACACAAAATAATATTCATAAGAAATCTAGTCAAAATAAACAAATCCGAAAATTCTAAAGAAATGTCAGATCAATCACGATGGGTACTGTAAAATTTTATTTAAACAAATTTTTATAATGGCGGAGCCTTTTTAAGCACCATTTTAAACAATTTATTTATTATAAATTACAATTACCAAAACCTCTTAATTAGTTATGATTTAAAATAAAATATTTAGTTTTTTTAAAAAGTTTATTATGCCATTGTCCATCAATTAAAACAAATTTTTTTAAATATAGGTTTAGGGCTCTTTTATTTTAAAAACCGACAAGCTTGTACCCGAGACACGAGCTATTAACGTGGGACTACGTACAATTGAGAAAACTTTATATGCACAGTTTTAGGCCCGAATTTATAGTCGTATAACTATTCCTATTATTATAGCAACGATTTTCGAAAATCATTTCAAAATCATCTCTTAAATTCGATACGAATTTCGAATTTACTTTCTTGTTTTGGATATTTTGGCTGCGGTCGAATTCTCGGGTAAATCATTTACTGCGGTAAATTTAGAATTTTAATGTTCGTTTTCTGTTAAATTACGCATTTTTTTCTATTTTTTACTCGTTCAATTCTTATAACAATAAAGAATAAAGTATCTAAACGTAAAAGATTTACCTTTTTTTATTTCCTTTACTCTCCAGCAAAAAAAGGTAAATGCATTTACCGAATTTTGCGGATTTACTCGAGTATTCGACCGCAGCCTTTGTAGCAATGTTTATGGTGATGGATTTTGATCACTATGCATTGTTATATTACAAACAATTCTTATAGTGAGGATTATGAATACGAAAACTGTTACTATATCAGCTCTTATAGTTGTAGCATCGACTATAAATTTGGGCCTAATGTAGCTTTGCAAAATTAAAATTTTTATAGGGAAACAATTTTGATATAATATTTAAATATGTAGTATTGAGCCACAATTGTATAAAATTAAAATTATTTAACGGTTTAGGGCTCTATACTGATTTATTTATAAAAGGAAAATTGTATTGGAAATAGTTTTTATAAACGCTTTTGAAAATGGACTCGAAATGAGTCCGAAAGCTCAAGTTAATTTAAAAAAAAAAAAAAAACAGTATAGAGCCCTAAACCGTTAAATAATTTTAATTTTATAAAATTGTGGCTCAATAATATTAAAATATCAATCAAAGTTTTTTCAATCATATAAAATCGAAATTTGGGAACCTGCCTGTCAAAAATATGAAAAAATGGTTGAATGAAAATTATAAATTAGTAAACATCATTTTCTACTCCAATGCCGAAAGGAGAAAGTCTACTCAAAATCACGAGAATTGAAATGTCTGCAGCATCAATAATGCAGTTTTCAAAAAATTCCAATATCAATTTATTTTTGGAATAATTAACCAAGAAATAAGTGAAACAATTCAGGGGGGATATTTGTGAATCCGATTCAAACGTATTCGAGTCTTCGAAGAATTAGATTCTAAATTGAATCAGATTCGTTCATTTCTTATTTAAATCAAATACGAATTTTATAATTCGAAGAGTCGAATACGTTCGAATCGAATTCACAAATACGCCCTCAGGACATCAATCCCACAAAACAAAATTTGAGTTTCCTCCGTCGATGTATTGAAGAATGTATATCTCAAATTCTCAACTTAATTGTGAAGAATTTTTTCAACGATCAGCAATTATTTAATTTCCATTTCAATAAAATCAAGGTAAGACAAATGGCCAAATTTGAAAATATTTTATTAAATAGTGTGAATGAGGTTTCCAATAATTTAGTTACTACTGTGGATAAATGGTTTGTTAATTTCACAAATATCGATCTGTCCCTTCAAGTCAAAATAATTTTTAGTTTAGGCAACAAATTCTGTCCGCCAACCATCGGTATGATAATACTACATATGTACATCCAAATTTCTAAAGATAATTCAATACCAATCCAAACTAAAATCAATTCAATTGTAAAAAAATTTAATGAATCTGGAAATATTGATATAAATACAAAAAAGAACCTTACAAATTATAGGGTTTTCTCTACCTTACAAATTATAACTCGGTTATTCCTAAATTATACAGATCGCCAAAAGTTCATAAACCGAATGTGTCGAACAGACCAATTATAAGCTCAGTAGATGGTCCAACATATGGTTTATCAGCATTTTTGGGAAATATTTTGAAACATAGTATAGGAAAAACCAGTTCGTTTATAATTAATTCGGAAGATTTCAAACAAAAAAATAGTAATATTACTATCCCTCAAGATTTCCTTTTATTGTCGTTAGACGTATCGTCGTTATTTACGAATGTTGATTGCAAACGTGTTACTAACATTATAATCAACAATTGGAGGAGTATAAAGCAAAATTCAAAAACGAAATTAACGAAAGTCCAATTTTTAATGGCTTTAGATATCGTATTAAATAATTCAGAATTCTCATTTAATAATAAAATTTACAAACAAATTTTTGGCTTACCAATGGATTCGCCTATTAGTTCTATTTCGGCAAATTTAATGATGGAATATGTAGAAAATTTAGCACTAAATTCTTTGGATTTTCAACCATTATTCTACTATCATTACTTAGATGATATTATAACGGCAATCCCAGTTGACAAAGTTGATGTTTTTTTTGGATGTTTTCAATTCAATAGAACCGAGAATTAAATTCACAATAGAAAAAGAATCTGATAAAAAAATTTCATTTTTGGATACTCTTTTGATACATGAACCTAATGGCAAAATTTCTGTGGATTGGTATCATATAGATACATGGTTTGGAAGATACTTAAATTTTCACTCTTGGCTCCCGTTTTCTTACAAAATTAACACAATCAAAATTCTTACTCATAAAATTATAAAATTTTCAAATACAAAATTACATTATAAAAATTTTATTTTATTAAAAAACATTTTAGCTCAAAATCATTACCTTGATAAATTAGTAGATGTTACTATTTGGAAACAAAAAAAATGTTATAGAAATTCTGTAGGTATGGCCGATAATAGAAACCAAAATTATTTATCTATCCCATACGTAAAAAATCTTTTTGAAAAAACTAAACACCTGTTTAAAAATTATAATTTTAAGATTGTGAAAAGACCAGCATCGAATTTGAATACAACTTTGTTTTCTAAAATTAAGGATTCAGTTCCTCTAAAAAAAAAGTCCAATGTTGTCTATCAGATCCAATGCGAATGTAACGTAACGTATACTGGACAAACGAAACAATTTATTGAAAAACAGTTGTATCGACATAAAATTGCAGTTAATCGAGATTTAAACCAAAATAGTGCTCTCACTCAACATTTAAAAAACACAAATAATCAAATAACTTTAGATAACGTTAAAATTTTGGAATAGCAAAAAATTTTAGGGAAAGATCATTGTTGGAGATCATGCTTATATTGGTAATTTTTATGATTTATTTATCTAAATTTGGTTGTTTGTCTTATTTATAATTGATTCATTATATTTTTGTAAAATGTTTCAAATTTTATTCATATTTTGTAAAAGCTTTTTTCGTAAAATTTACCACAAGTTTTTTTGTTACGGTTGGAAAATATTTTTCTAGTCTAAACACACGAATTTTGATTTCTAAGGAAAAACTTTCAATTTTTTGGTTTTGTTTTTGATTTATTTATAAAAGGAAAATTGTAAACCCTAAACCAATATTTCAAAAATGTTGTTTTAATTTAAATTATTGGCTCAATAAAATAAAAACTATTATAAACCTCCTGATTGAAAAAACGGAGACAATTACCGAAAATCATTACCAAAGATTCTT
Organism: Tipula helvola; assembly: GCA_963556165.1. NCBI lineage: Eukaryota > Metazoa > Arthropoda > Insecta > Diptera > Tipulidae > Tipula > Tipula helvola. Next base: position 84,198,088 of record OY744482.1, on the reverse strand, counting down.
CGGATATATCAAAAATGAATACGGCAATCACACCAAGAAAAACATAAAGTCGTTCATGAACGAGCATTTTCATCTGGCAAGGCTCTGGCACATTTCCTGCTACACTGTAGAAGAGAAAAAGTGTTTCCCAAAACTAGGAAATTACAAAATAATTGTAATATAAATAAGAATGTTTTCCAATGTTTGGAAAAAACATTTATATTCGGTGTAGTAAACGAAGAAATTACCGAAGCTATAAAAGCAATAAAAACAACAAAAAACAGTTTGGTTTTACTTTATCTGTTTATTGAAGACACCTTACCGGTTTACATTTATGAAGAGTTTTCTGAACGAGCAGCAGTCTTTCGTAAATTTTTGTAATATCGATCTTCCACTTCACATCAAATTTGTTTTAAGTTTAGGAAATTAATTTTGTCCATCAACTATTGATATTGCAATACAATTTTTCAAAATTATCTCAGATGTTGAAAGTGCAATTTTCGGTTTGAATGATAATGATCGCATTAATATTAAAAGAATTTTAAAGTACGTAAAACAAACAAAGTAATTTTTAAGAGACAACCCAAATATTATAGTGATAAGAGCAGAAAAAGGGAATACTATCATTTTAACATTACGGACAGATTAGATGGATAAAATGAATTGCTTATTAAGTGACACATCCGTACAAATAACTAAAGATAATTCAACACAAATCCAAACAACAATAAACTCTATATAGTAAAAGATTGGGAACATTCTGGCAAGCTAGATTTAGAGACAAAGAAAAAACTCACGAGTTATACTCCAGTGATTCAAAAATTATATGGCTTACCCAAAATCCATAAACCAAATTTACCATATATGCCAATTGTAAGTTCCATAGCCGGTCCCACATATACTTTATAATCATTTTTAGACAATATTCTAAAACCTAGTGTAGGGACAAATACATTTTTTTATTCATAATTCTGAAGATTTCAAAAATAAAATCAGTAATGTAACCATCCCTCCAAATTTTCATTTAATCTCGTTAGATGTCATCTCTTTATTTACTAATGTCGGTAACCAAATTGTAAAAAATATAATTAGTCAAAATTGGAGAAATTTAAAAATAATTTCTAAATCAAAATTAACAAAAATACAATTTTTTACTGCTTTGGATATCGTTTTAAATAATTCAGAATTTTATTTTGATAACAAAATTTACAAACAAATTTTTGGCTCACCTATGGGTTCCTCAATAAGTCCCATTATTGCAAATTTACTAATGCAAAATCTAGAAAATTCAGTTTTAAACTCTTTAGATTTTAAATCATTATTTTACTATAGATATGTTGATGATATAATCACAGCCATACCAATAGATAAGATTGAATATTTCCTACAAGCTTTTAACTTAATAAACAACAGAATAAAATTCACTTTAGAAAAAGAATTAGAGAACAAAATTTCTCTTTTGGATATTCTTTTGATTGATGAAACAAACGGCAAAATTTCTTGTAATTGGTACCATAAAACTACTTGGTCTATTAGTTGAAAACTAATATCCGGAAAAATTAATTAATAACATATTTTGGAAAGAAACTGAAACCATACATTATTTGGCCATTCCGTTTATTAAAAATCTTTATGAAAAAATTAAACTCCTTTTTAAGAATTATAATTTTAAAGTTGTAGGACGTGCAGTCACAAATTTAAATGACAATTTTTTTTTTTTCAAAAATGAAAGATGTAATCCAAATATAAATTCAAACATTAGTGCACTTCACAGCATTTGAAAGATACAAAACCTTTAATCAGTTTAGATGACGTCAAAATTCTCGAAAAGCTAAATATTTTAAATACTTAAAGGTAGGTTTTAGATCTGTTACACAGAAGATTTTGCGTATATTGGTAATTCGTATCATTGGTTTAGCTAATGTTTTTGTCTCATACAATTTATTTTGGATAAATGTACAACCTTTTTGCATGAAAACCACTAGAGTACAAATTTATTTTCAAATAGGCTAAGCGTTTCTAGGCTAAATGGGTTTGTTAAGGTAGCTTTGCAAAATTAAAATTTGTATAAAGAAATAATTTTAATATAAGGCCCGAATTTATAGTCGTTACTACAACTATAACTACTGTTATGGTAACAGTTTTCGTATTTATAAACCTTACTATAAGATTTGTTTATAATATAACAATGCTTATAGTGATCAAAATCCATCACTATAAGCATTGCTACAAAATATCTAAAACAAGAAAGTAAATTCGAAATCCGTATCGAATTTTAGACATGATTTTCAAATGATTTTCGAAAATCGTTACTATAACAATTGCAATGGGCCTAAGTTTTTCGTAACGCTTTTGAGAATGATTTCGAATAGGAATTGAAAGCTTAAAGCTGTAATTAAGTTTTTTTAAATAAAAGAGCCCTAAACCAATATCTAAAAAATTTTGTTTTAATTTTTAATTATTGGCTCAATAAAATAAAAATAATTGTCCATCAATATTTAGGTTTTAACACTAGAAGTACCGACCGCTCAAAATGACCGGTTGTACGTTTATTGAACTCATTTTATTTTATTATGATATCAAGATAACTTTTAATATGATAACAAAGTATTTTATAACTCATCATAAATTACCGAAACAATACTTACACTATTTCAATAAATGTACGTAACCGGTCATTTTGACCGGTTGGTACTTCTAGTATTAAAAAGTTCTAAACAAATGATGTTTACTACTATTGCTGGAAATCCTTTCTACTTAATTGCTAATTAGGCAATTTCAAAAATTGGAAAAACCATTTCGCATACCGAGAATTGAGAGTAGAATAACCGCACATTTTTTTTTTTTTTTTTTTTTTTAAATCAATCATTTATTGGCACCGAATTTATACATTTTATAACAAAACAAAAGATTTTTATACAATCCAATAAGATGAATAAATTATTCCCTGTGCTAATTAAAGCAGTATCGGGAGTAATTTTTTACTAGCAGGTACCTTACAGTTGTTTACATAGCTTAACATTAAAGCAGAATCTTAAATATAAAATAAACACAATTTAAAGTAACTTAAACATAATTATATATATTGAATGCAACGACACAATGGTTACTCAAACGGGCGAAAACCCTCACTAATCATATTCCCCTAATGAGTGCTTCAGCATTTTGATACTCAAGACCTAGTAACCAAAATTTAGTAGCTCTTAAAAATTCTTTATAGTTGTTTGATAACGAAATTTGCACAGGCATATCATTGAAAATTTTTGGTGCAAGATAAGTATATATACGATCCTCGAAAATGTTCTTTAAGTGGTTTTAGGACGGCAAGACAATTTTTCCGAAGCTGATAACCAGGGCTGGAAATCATAAATCATACCATACCATAACAAACCGCCATACCACGGCATGTTGAAGAAAACCATACCATACCACAAATCATGCAATTCGTTTTTCGGTTCCTCATACCGCATTATAAAACGCGATTAATTTTTGTGGTTTGCGGTTTAAAAAGATATTATTATTATATTTTAAAAATCCAATTAAAATAACGTGAAAATAAAATAATCCGACAATCCTTAAGTTTACTTTTGGTATACATAATAATCTAAATTTTGAATCGAACGCACCGCACCTCCAGCAGTTCAATAATATATTTGTTACATTGAACGCACCTTACAAAATAAGAATGTTAGAATTAAAATCTTTATGAGATTGTTTTTGATGCATTTCCGGAACTAAAGCTCCGAGATGATATTTCGGAAACTATTCTAAAAATCGTAACAGTTTTGAAACCTGTTATTCTGTAACGCTACAGTTGCAAAACAATCAACTTGCTTTAAGTTAGGCTTTCGCTATTTGGACAATGTATTATGAATCGAGTTCTACAATGAAAACCAAACCTAATAACTTTGTTAGCCAAAGCCATTAGGATCCGAGCGGGTAAACTTTCTACAGACACCGAAGCTACCTTGGTTAGGTTACCAAACACTTTTATCAAAATAAATTAAAAACAGAGCTGTGATTTATTTAGGAAACTTAACCAAACGACAGAAGTGGCGAGGAAGACATACTGGAGCAACTGAACAAAGTGTTAATGCTGTTGTGAATGAGAGTAATACTACTGCTACTAGTGTTAATCTTAATGTTGAGAATGTTTTGCAATCATTTAATGGAATTCAACGAGAAGTTTCTCAACCTTAAAATTCATTTTGTCTCCGCATTAAGATCTTACAATGACCCCAATTTATTAGATGATAGTTTAATAATTAATTTGAATGAAAGATTCAAATAGAAGATTTATTGTATTATGAAATTCAAAAGGCTGTTGTATGAAATTAAAGTTTTTCTTTATTTTTATTTTATTGTGGTATTTCTTTATGTGGATTATTAAAAAAACTACTGCAAGTTTGTTTTAAATTTTTAATAGAATATATCATACTGAAACCATGGTATATCATCCATACCATGGTTTGAAGCTTGATCATACCATCAACGCATACCGTACCACGGTTTTACATCTTGTGAAATCACCAAACCAAACCACACAATATTTTTCCGTGGTTTCCAGCCCTGCTGATAACTCAGTAGTTTGAAATTTAAATTACCACAACGCCGGAAAAAAATGCTTATAATACCTTATATATAAAAATATACCGTACTGGTAAAATATTTGAGATCCGGAAAAGAGGAAGTGACGGCGTCAATCGTGACTTACGATGAAGTAATCGAACTGCATGTTTTTGGCAAATAAAAAGTGATCTGAGATTTTCAAAGTACATTCCGCCCCATGATACAATGCCATATTTAATTTTAGACTCGACCATAGCAAAATAGTAAATTTTAAGTATGTACGTCGAATGGAACTAATGGTCTTAGTAAGTACATTTTCCGAATGAAAATAATCATGCTTTTGCACAACTGATTAATATGAGGTTTCCAATTGAAATGTGTGTCCAGAACAATTCCCAGGTATTTGAATTCGGTTACTTTTTCAATTGTTTGAGGTTCGACGTTACTATTCCGCGAACCTGGATAATTTATATTTAATTCTGGTGTCTCCAATGTACCTACTGTTAATATCGTATATTTCGTTTTGGAACTCAGTATTAGCTTGTGCGTTTATCATCGTTTATTTTAATAGATAGCTCGACATAACATATGTATCGCAGCAATAAACTAGTGCCATATCGTCAGCAAAAGCTAGAGGAAAACCATTTAAGTTTAGTGAAAACAATGAATTTATGTAAATTAAAAACAAAGAAGGGCCTAAAACTGAGCCTTGTGGAACTCCCGCATTTATGATTAATTGATTGCTGTTGACATTTTTAATCTTTACACTTTGTTTTCTTTCTTTCAAATACGATTTAAACCAGTTTAACGAGGCACCTCTAATGCCAATTTGTTCCAATTTCAGCAATAGAATTGAATGATCAACGCAATCGAAAGCTTTGGCTATATCTATGAATACTGCGGCTGTCTTTTTATTGTTATTAAGACTAGAATAAATTTTATTGGAAAACGCAAGAAGAGCGTCCTCGGTGCTTTTGCTAGAAATAAAGCCATATTGTCTGTCACTTAAATAATTTATTTTAGTTAAATAATTGTTCAGACGAATTTTGATCAGATTTTCGAAAATTTTGGAAAAACACGGAAGAATTGATATTGGACGGTAGTTAGATGGATCTTGTTTGTCTCCTTTTTTAAACAAAGGAACAACAGACGCTACCTTTAGAGCTTGGTAGTGGCTTTTAGTAGTGGTAGATGTGTGTATTTAGTGGCCAGGTGAGTGTTGTTTAGTTTTTTATGAAATTAACGTCATTTAATTTTCTTCTGTCTATCAAAAGTGCTTCTATGTTAAAAATCATTAAGGGAGAACACCACTGTGAGATTTTCAAAAAATTGATTTTTTTTGCCTTTAAAAAATCCTTTAGACCCTCAAAAATATGATACAAATTCGGGTACAGCTAAAAAAATTTTTTTTTAGAAGGTTTTCAAACATTTTCCTGAGAGCTCTTTAAAAACTTTAAACGCGTTTTTCTCGAAACCGTGTTTTTGAAATCTGCACGCAGCAGAACTCAATCAATTTTTGTTCAATCGACTTGAAATTTTAACTGTAGCTTCTTAAATAGATTTAAAATCGAAGTACCTGAGTTTTTTCTTGATTCATTAAAAATTAAAAAGATATACAACTTTTTAAACGAAAATTATAGTCGAAAAATGAAACTTTTTCTTCAAACTTGTCTCTATTTTTTGTTTTTTCGAATTTTTTAATTTCCTCAGGTGCTTCGATGCTAAAACTAATACATTTCATGAAAATATTTTATTTTTTGTTCCAGGAACAAATTTAAGACACTTCTACTGCGTGCAGTGGAGTGACTCGAGTCAAAATCACTTCTACTAAAGCTACTCTTGCGCCGCCATTTTGTATTTCTTTTTACATAAACAAATTTTTTTGTTTAAATAAATATATGGCAAATATAGCCTAAATGTTTTTTTTTTCTCTAAACCCAACCCATTCCAAAAAAAAAATACCAAACTAAGCACTTGAAAATGGTAGGATCCCTTAAACAACCGAAAACATTTTATTTATTTACTTTTTTTAGTAACAAACTGGAAAAATAATTTATCTTATTATTAAATATGGAAATATTTTTAAAAATTGACAAAAGAGCAAGTTGGCTCGAAACTAGTCTTTTTAAATAAATAAAAATTAAAAATTGTCACTATAAGAAAAAATAAAATATTGTATTTATTCAGTTTTCCCTCGTAAATAATTATTTATCCTTTATCCAAAAAAAATATGTTACTCCATAATCAAAAACAACAACAAATCAAGTCTCACAAAAATTATTTTGTTTGTAGAATGACAAATCTCAACTCAAAAGCAAGAGAGAAGTATATAATACGAGAAGAGAAACGAACATAAGCACCAAAAAATTCAACCGATTTCACCCGATTTAATTATTTTTGATGCTTACTGTCCTAAAAAATGCACAAATACTATTAACAAAATTAATACAACACAACCATACAAATGTATACTATACATCGTGTACGAATACAAAATTTTCAATTCTCGTGTCTCGGTTTGCGAACAAAATTTACGTACAGATGTATGCTTTGCATTGTTTTCTTTCATCAAGGGGCAAAATACGTCGTTAATGCCTAATTTTCGCACTTTAAAGGAAACATTTCGTTTTAAAATAATAAAACGTAACGTTTTATAACGTTTGCAGAAAGTCCGCACTTAAGGGAATAATCCAAAATATGTGACGCTACTGTTTTCAGGAGGGGCCTTAAACAACCCTAGGCGTTTTAAACGAATTTTTATGTAATGATTGCTGCTAAATTGCGCGAATCCATTCAATTGGACAGAATTAAAGCAAAACACCGAAGCAGACTACAATTTTTGTTATCTTTCCTTTATTTTAATAAAGGACCCCGCACAAACCTTATGGGAATTGGCTCTCGGTCAAATTGGCTGAATTTTTAATATGTTGTATATTTTATCATCCTGAACAAAAGTCTCCATGGGCACAAAACTCCAAATTCAATATTTTGCGCGACCTCAAAAACATAAACTTATATATTTAAATAATTAAAATATGCTTTTGACATCTATAAATAGTATTAAAAATTAATAGTTTTGTATCGGATCTGTGGAGCTTCGGAGCTCCGTAGCTGCCAAAATATTGAATTTGGAGCTTTGTTCCCATTGAGACTTTTGGTCAGGATGCCGAAACGAATAACATATCCAAATTTCAGCCAATTTGACCGAGAGCCAATTCCCATAAGGTTTGTGCAGGGTCCTTTATGTTACACTACGTAGACTGACTACTTTCGTCGGGACACGCCCTTTTATTTGTTTAAGATGAGGCTGGAGTCTCAAATAACATTTTCTACCCCTCTTTTGTTTATTTTTTTTGTTTTTTTCATTTTTATACCAATACAGGGTGAGGAAAAAGTATGGAAATCCTTAAAAATCTCGAGGAGTTCAGTCCAAAAAAAAATTAGCAAGGTTTTTCTTAGGTCATTTTCAACAAGTGTGAGCTTGGTTGTGACCTTGACCTTCATTTTCAAGGTCATTTGGAGTTCAAAGTCAGTTTTTTAAATTAGAACTCCTATTTTTGATTACAGAATCGAAAAGAGCGATCAATTTTACGTCCGAATATGTATTTTCCATGACCTCCCAAGATCATTTGAAGGAATTTACATTGCGGGGTGAAAGTATGAAAACTCCTAGAAATCTCCTAGAAAACTCCTAGAAAAAAAAATAAGCAACGTTTAGTCCTAGGTAATTTTCAACAAGGAATTTAACGGTGAGCTTGTTTGTGACCTTGATCTTGATATTCAAGGTCATATTGAGGTCAAGGTAATTTTTTATAGGGAAACTCCTATTTTTGACATCGGATTCGAAAAGAGCGATCAATTGTACGTTCGAATATGTATTTTCAATGACCTCCCAAGGTCACCTGAAGGAATATAATGCTTATGATTTGCTACAAATTGCTTATGATAAAAAAATTAATTCTTTATTTTTAATTTTTTTTTTTTATAATTTTCTAGCAAATCATAAGCTTAGCATAGTTCTGTGATTTAAAATTTTTATTTTTTTTTAAATTTTCATAGCAAATGATAAGCGTTACAATTAAAATATATTCTTTCAGGTGACCTTGGGAGGTCATGGAAAATACATATTCGGACGTACAGTTGACCACTCTTTTCGAATCCGATGTTAAAAACTGGGGTTTCCCTATAAAAAAATGACGTTGACCTCAAAATGACCTTGAAGATGAAGGTCAAGGTCACAACCAAGCTCACCATTATATTCCTTGGTGAAAATTACCTAATAATAAACCTTGCTCATTTTTTTTTTGGACTGAACTCCGCGAGATCTTTAGGGGTTTCCATACTTTTTCCTCACCCTGTATGTACATATATATATATTGAAATTGTGTATTGACTAAATCAAACGACTCCAGTTTCCAGTACTTAGTTTCAGTCGAATCTTATAGACTGCCTTATGGTTTCTTCCAATTAAAATTTTACTACATATTTTCGGGTGAATTTGTTTTTCCAACTCTATACGGTCCTAGCCACGGCTTGGCAAATTTGTTTAAAGGTTATTCATTTTGTAACCAAACAAAATCGTCGATTTGAAACTTTTGTTCACGGGTACCGTCGACATAATAGATTTAGATTTGGCTAAATGTTCCTTAGCTAGCTTAGGCATGATTTTTGTAATTTGAATTTGAAATCACATAAGAAATCTGCGAAATTATACAGTGGTTTAAAATCGTTTGTGAAAGGTAATGGTAGATATGCTAAACGAACGTCCAAATATTAGTTCATACGGCATAAACCCTGTAGAAGTATTTGGGGTTGTATTGTAACCAATTTTCCCAATCTGCATTCGTTTCATCGACAAAATGACGTAGATAATCCAGTAGAGTTCGATGCAACCTTTCCATTTGTTCCAGTGATCCATTTGTTTGTGATTGAAATGCGGTGGTATTTGATTTTTTAATTTTTAGCATTTTGCAACAATTTTGCATATATATAACATATTACTCATAAAGTTAGTTTCTTGATCCTTTAATACTGAATGTAGTACACGATAAATGCATAGAAAATTCCCTACAAATGTCTTAGCCACTGTTTCGGCTTCCTGGTTTGGTAATGCAGTTGCATTTGAATATTGCGACAAATCATATTGTATTGTTAATATGTCCTTATTTTCCTTCTGACAACTGGTAGTGGTCTAACAATATCTAAGAAAATCTTCTCGAGAGGTGTGGATGATGTTGTAGTTACTCTCATTGGCTGTGTATGTTGTCCATACTTTTTATTTTGTTATCATGTCAACATGCAATTATGGATAAAATTTTCAATTTTCTCATGCATTTTGGGAAAATAATAATATTTTCTAATTCGATTGTACATCCTATGAAGACCCTAATGACCTCCAATTGGTGTGTCATGAAATTCTTTCATAATTTCTTCTTCCTGTTGCGAATCAAAAATTTCTATTACTGTCTATTGCTGATCGTCTTTAGCTGAATAGTTACTGGAAACAGAACTACCAGCATCCGCTACATTATCATTATTAGATCCTACATTTTTTGACCTTGCAAGAGTCAACATATCTATATCAACTTCACTTAGCTGCTAGAGTAGGCGCTTGATTTTCGGCATCGGAAGAATCATTGGTTGAATAACATCGCTGGAATGCGGATTCGACATTATCATTCAACTCAATTCGACTAAGCGCATCGGCGTTAGTATTCAATTTTCCCGGAGTGTGAACCACTTCGAAGTCATGTTCATCTAATTGTAATCTCCATGTAATTTGACGTTTTTTGGGATTTTCATGTTATATAAATAAAGCAAATTTTGGTGGTCTTAATTATTCAAAACTTCCTTCCGTAAATATAAGGCCTGAAGTGATTAATTAACCAAATAACAGCCAACAATTCTTTATCGGTGATATCGTAATTTTGTTGTTATGTCAGTGGTCGCGCAAAACGTGAAAATCCTTTAATGAATCGACGATAGTGTGGTGTAATTTTAGATAGATCAAGATGGACTCCTTCGGTTCCAATAATATGACCTAGATATTTTAATTCCTTTTTAAAAAATTGGCATTTGTCAGCGTTTAATTTCAAGTGATTTTTACGAAGGCATTCAAATACTTCCGTCAATTTTCGATTGTGATCCTTAGTGTGTGACCCTTTTCCTCTCCCCACCCCCCAGTTTCATTCATTAAATTTTGTAAGGTTGCCGGAGCTCCTTTTAACCCAAACGGCATTCTGGTGTATTGATAGTGCCCTTGGTTCGTGCTAAAAGCTGCTTTCTCTTTATCACGGCCATCCAGCATTACTTAATGATATCCACTTATTAAGACGAGAGTTGAAAAGTATAGTGATTTACCAAGTTCGTCAAGTATGTGTCCAACATATTTGGTAAAGGAATCAGTTTATCGATAGTAACTTAATTTAATCGACGAAAATCCACTACCACTCGCCATTTTTTACTACCATCTGCTGATTTTTTCGGCACAACCAATAGTGGAAAATTCCATGGGCTTTCCACTATGTTTTGTGCTAACATTTGGTCAACTTGTCTGTTGACTTCTTCCTTTGATTGTGTCCGGTAATTGGTAAGGTTTCTGCTTAATGGGTTGAGTTCCTGGTAGTGTTTCAATTGTATGTTTTACTACATTAGTTGCTGCTAATACATCTCCTTCGAGATGGAATACATCATTATAATCTCGACATAGTTCCAATACCATTCGCTTTTCTTCTTTCTTATCAAATTCAAATTTTGTCGTGTCAATTTCTACTGGCTCTTCAGTAGTATTAATTACAGAAACATTTATTATATAATTTTTGGCTTCAACAATTGAGTAATCAACATATACGCCTGGAGAAATCTCCTGTTTTAGATAATAATTAGCTTACAAAATTTGGGGTGGGCTGTGTCGTCTGCATCGCCGTAAATGTTTCGCGTGATAACGTTATATATTATCTGCCACAGTTTCTTTGCTCCGATCAGATGACGCGTTCTCTCGTTACAGTGCGTTCAATCATTGTAATTCGCTATTTCGTAGTTTGTCATTTTAATTAAAAATTATGTGGATATTAACTTAAAACTCCCACCGTTGTTTCATAGGATATCTGTGTTAGGTATATCCTAATTTGTTTATGGTTGTATTATTATTACAAAAGGCGTCAACCCGATTAAAAAAAATTATATTTATTAACAATAAAATTGTGCCGGGAAAAATTTGAGTGAATCTTCTTGATTTTTTTATTTTAAATATTTAGATCCAGAATATACCAATTTTTTTTATTTTGCTGTTTGATTTTAAGGTAACAGGAAACATGACATTTTTCAGAAACAAAAACACCTTTTTTCAACAAAAATTTAATAAAACATAAAAGCGATCATATTTTATAAATTAAGGGTCCATTCCCTTTTACATGAGCCAATTTAAAATCTGTTAAAAAGGTTTTGAGAACGAGAACTTTGAAAATTTGAGTTTTTAAGAAATTTGTTTTATTATAGTTTAAGGATTGGAAAATTGTAACCAGTAACTTTAATTGAGATTTATTCTTACATATATTGACGTCTTACAAAAACAATAAAAAATAATTGCGCAAGCACTGGCCGTCCTCCCGCACATAACTCACCCTTCTCAACAAACGTAAAATTTTTATCAAAACTAAAAGTTTTTATTTTTGTAAATATATCAATTTCTTGATAATATTTACTACAGAGCAAATAAAAAACGTTAGTCAATTAAAATTAATGTTCATTATTAAATTTAACCAAAAAAAAAAAAAAAATCCTTAACAATTTTAAAAGAACCACCAAACGAATAAAGATAAGGGCCTCTTGTTTTATTTCTTTTCTTATGTCTGAGATAAACTACAACAATATAAGAGTACAGCAACCAAACCAAAAAAAAAAAATTCGTTATTCAATTTTTCATTGAGTAAAAATTTACTGAAGAAGATGAAAAGTTTTCTATAAATTATTAACTTTTTTTTTTTCTTGTTCTTAAGATACAAAAACAAAAAAAAATTATTATTAAGAATAAGACGAAAATTATTCATTTTGCTTAATAAATAATTTTTCATTTTATTATTTTTCATTTGTTTTCGTTTTTTTTTTTTTTGTGTGCCGTTTTATTTAAAGAAAATGGAAGTAAATTATCTAATGTAAATGAATGAAAAATTTAACGAAAGATAAGAAACGTTATTATAAATTTCCTATTGTCTGGGCGGATTTACGTATTTACATACATTTATATTGTTACAGTGCTTCTCGTGTACTGAGTGAGGTAGCTGCTATATGGTTTACAAATTCCTATAACTTTACGAGCGAATTTTTTATCTTATTTTAGATAAAATTTTCATTTTAACATGACATTAATAACGAGATTTTCTCAACATGTTTATAGAAAATACCGCATGCTATTATATAAATCAGGGCTGTTTAACTGGCTACCCTCGAAAGTAGTACGTTGCCGTATATAAAAAAAAATATTCCAAAATGTATGTTAAATTAAAATGTAATGTTGGGGTTACGCTGTGTAACTGAACTTTTAATTTTGATTGACCAGCTCTGTTTATTTACATATATGCTCATACATACATGTAATCAATATTTTTAAGGATGGAGAATAGTTTTTTTGGTAAATAAATTTTTCCTAACAAAATCATAACAAATTATTTCTATTTCAATAGTTTTTAATTTATTTTATGATTCATTTATTCATTCAGAGTAAAAGGATGTATACGATACAGTAGATCGTTAGGTTAGAATCGATTTATGCTGTATATTTTGTTTGTGTGTCAAAATATTTGTTATCATTAAATGTCAAATAATTTTTCGATATAACTATAAGCTATACAAATAGCAGGGGGTCATGTTGGTCAATTTTATAATGCACAGGTTTACATTTTGAAAATTTTATATATACATACATATATGTATGACATCTAACAAGCATAAACATTTTGTGCATTTTAATTCCACACCACAATATATTGAGATATTAGGTGATGGTTTACATATTGGATATTACGGTTTCTATCGTATTTATTAAGTGGTACCTACCCATTATGAATTTCAAGTGGTATTAGGCCATAATCATTATTGACGTTTTCAAAAATTTGTTTGTTTTAAAATTTTTGATCAGTTAGTAATCAGCTTAAGTTATACATCGTATCAGTAAGTCAAAAATTCTCTGATATAACAATGATTAAATACGCCATTTTTACAGCGATTTAGAGTAAATTAAGAGGTATTAGTATGGTTCATTTAGCCTAAAATGTCGTTTTAAAAGTGCTGGTAATTAAAATAATAAAATTTTACAAATTCACTTAATTAAAGTGATTGATTTAATATCTTCTAAAGCTCATAAATCTAAACTCAGAAAGCACCTAAAATTGCAGTTTGCCGAAAGTCGATTAAAACAAAAAAATCCAATACAGCATATTCCAATGTTTTACGTTAGTAGAGAAGCTTTTAAAAGCGCATATCAATACTCGGAATACTTTTTTCATTTCTTGTATTATTAAGACCATGCAAAGTATTTCTCTATAGTTCGACAGAAGTACCAATTAAACTCCGTATTTAAATTTCCTATCGAAGCAAAAAATGTGTAATCTGACGTTGCAAAAAGAGTCTTTCCGAAAATATATTTATGTCGGTTTCGATTCACCCAAAAAAAGCAATCTGTTGGCAAAAGAGTGACTTTTATGTTGTCAAATTGTTAAAAAGAAAAAGTAATCGGTCGAGCAACATTTTTGCTCGATCACAAATCTCGATTTTTTGGCAGATTTACCCCTCTTTTACTAATACCATCAAGCAGTATTGTCATTTTGGGAAAAATTCCTTTTTCAAAAATGCCAACAATAATTTTTACAGACGTCAAACACATGCACATATAAGTAAAATCGGGCAGTTCAATTGTATTGTTTGATTCTTAGAGTGTTTGAAGCGTCTTCACAGACCAAAATTTCATACCTACAGAAGTAAGTCATAACAATACGTTTGTCAAATTCAGGAGTCTGTAAGCGTTCTGGCTTGAAATCCGCTAATGGCAGAATATTCTCTACGATTCATGTTATTAAAAGTCAGATTGTGCATTTTTAGTAGTAATAATATCAGTACTTCGCTCATTGATGAGTATTGAATCTGCCAACTGTTGAACTAAATTATGGTGTTTGCGTCAGTTTATTTCCCCTATAACTCATTTTGATATCCTCCTTCGAATGAGTTGAATAACATAGTGTTGGGTGGAGTAAACAAAAGCATAAGTCTCACCATTCATTATGGAAAAGCTCAAATATTAATCACCGAGGGACTTCTCTAATCAACTATATAAGCTATTCTGAGCTTCAAATACTCGACCGACAAAGGCTGTGAGCCAACATTTGTTAACTCTGTTCGACAGGAAGTAATTGTCATCAGTTTGTGCTCCATGCCTTTTCTTGTGAAAACTTTTCTGGATATTGCGGGACCTTTTGATAATACTTTGTTTGGTACGATTACTTAAGCCTGTACTAATTTTGATATTGATCGCTCAATTGTTAAGTGGATCGAATCTACGCTTAATACCCCTGTTATGGTTCTCACTTCACCGAAAAATTTCATACAAATCAAGTCACATTTGCATAGTATTTTTCGGTGAAGTGAGAACCATAATAGGGGTGTTAGTCTCGCATTGTTGAGGTGGAGCCGGATGGCCTATCTTTTTCTATTAAGCTTGCCAAAGGCTGTCCACAGGGTTGTGTTCTCTCTTCTCTGATGTGGGTTTTGGTTATTGATGAGCTACTGTTTAAACTGAGCTATGCTGATAATCTGGTTGTTACTTATCCGATTTGTTGTCTTATTCGATTTAATGCACCAAGTCTTACTTATAGTGGTGGAATGCTGTATTGAAAAGGGCTAACACGTAAACCCTTCTAAATTCAATCTAATTGTCTTTACTAGGTGTAGGGATATTGAAGCTCAAACGATTGGAAAACGATTTCTAGATCCGAGCATGTCAAGCATCTTGATGTCATCTTGGATAATAAACTTTCCTGGAATTACCACCTTAATTGTAAAATTCCGAAAGCTACTACTATAATTACTATATTTTGACAGTGTAGAATAGCTTTTAGGAAATCCTGGGACTTAAAGCTTGATTTACATATGCGACGTGCGACGATTCGATGGTTCTCGCAGCAATTTCTTACAAAAATATCCGAGCTACTTGCCTTCTTTTCAGATGGCTCTAGCTCTGAACTTAGTTAAGGATTTTGAACTTAATGCCCTCAATTTGAGTAAAGAACGTTTGGTAGTGTGGGTTCGCATTGCACTATTTTTGAGGCGGAATTAATAGCACTGACATATAATGTCATTGAGGCTTTGAATTTCCCTGTTAATTACCAAAATATTTTTTTCTGTACGGATGGGATAACTGTACTCAACTCATTGAATAATTCCAAACTTGTTAAGGACTGTAAACATTTCATTGACCTTCTTTATTTCAACAATAGGGTGACGGTATTCTGAGTTCTCGCGATTATCACTAGTCGAACCAACCGCCTCCTTTTTTTCACAGCGGTAAGAAGGCTATACAAAACTTAGTTTTCAAAGAGTTAAGGCTTCAGTGGCCTGTTGTTTCTGGCTGCCGTGAAGCGAAACATTTTCAGTTAGTTCACTAGGCTTGCTTAACAAAGCTAATCAAAGTCCTTAAGGGCCGGTTTCATGATCATCTCCATCGCTTAGGTCTACCTCAGGACGATATATGTATGTGAGGACATTCTTGAAGAGGAGAATAGTTTATTCACTTTCTGTGCAGCTATCGGGCTTTTAAAGGGGTTCGTTCACAGATAGTTAACTGCTGTACTATCGATGTTAGTATACTGTATTCCCACCCTAAATTGATTCAATTTACCAAGGTAGATGTGCTCGTCTGTGATGTGTGATCGAATTCTGTTTTTGCACCAAGGGCACGAATGTAGATATCTCACGAGTGTAGATAGTAAAAAGTGGAAATTCAATAACAAATCTAAAGAGGTGACAGAACTTCGGTACGAACTATTATGTGCAAACGTGAACACGTTTCAAATCAACTTAAAGTAACCTCCAAAATAACTTCCAAATCAATAGCTGAACTCCAGCTTAAATCAAACTCTCAAGTCAACCACCAACCTCATCGCCGAACTTAATCCTCAAACTGCATTTATCAAAAATAGGCAAAGCCGTTCTCCGGGTACCGTTGCTAAATAGAAAGGTAAATAGATTCACAGAGACGTACGGCTTTTTTTCGGACTCAGGAAAATACAAAACATCGGGAACGAAAACCATTTTTGGTCATTTCTGGCAGGATTTCAATAACTTGACTAGACCGATGTTAACTGGGATCGTTGAAGGTATAAAACGAAGAGAAAACTAAAACGAAGAGAATATTGAGAAAAGTCTCACATTTTCAACTGAATGAAAACAATGTCTACATGAAAGGTGATAAGCCTATACAAAACAATTAGCGACGATCAAGTATAATTAATGATTGCCGAACCATCAATTATACTTCAAATGGACTACTCAAGAAAGTCAAAGCTACTAGTATCCAATCTGTCCACTACAAAATTGTACGCTCTATCCAAAATCAGCAAGCCTGGCAACCAAATGGTATCAATTGTAAGAAAAAATATCGCAGAATAACAGATTCTCTTTCTGGACGTCATATTAGAATTCGTGGCAACAAAATATTGATCTTCTGCTATTAAATAGTGATTTAATCACATACCTCGTGATGGACTCTATCTATTCTCTCGGAATTACATGGCACAATCATGGCTTGTGTTGATGATTTAGGCAGTTCTTTGAGTATTTTTCATACACCACTACACACGCATCCAATTAACTTTTGAAAATTGTGTTAACGTTAACGTTAATTTTAATTCTAGTGAGTCTTTTAACTTTAAAAAGAGAGACTATCATGCTTTAAATGAGTTTCTGGACAAACTTAATTAGGATCGCTATAAAACAGGTAATTTGGACGCTTATATTGACCAGTTTTACAAAATAATGGACTCGGCAATTGAACAATTTATTCCTCGGTCGCCTGTAGTTTTATCAGCACGTGGCCATGGTCTAATCATCACCTCTCAGGCTTAAAAAATCAGAAATCTAAAGCTCATAAAAGGTAGGTATAAATTGAATCCATCCGTCATAAATTATGAAATATTTAGTGCTCTTAGAGCTCAATTTAAACTTTAAATCATTTCTTGTATAATTTATATATTGTTGCAATTGAGTTGAATATTAGAAACAATCCTAAATGTTTCTGGACCTATGTTGATTCGAAGCGGAACTGTAGAGGTATACCCTCGCAAATGCTGCTCAATTCTGTGACTGTTAGTGATCCACATAGAATCATTGACATGTTTGCAGCACTTTGTGAAAATGAGTATGTCTATTCTACGAAAGAGGATATCGATTTTGATTTTAGTAAAAATTGAAACATTCAAATTCAGTTTGCTACCGATGACGTTCATGAAATGTGAGTATGAGTGGTGGCCGGGATAAAATTCACCCTATATGTTAAAATAGTGTGCTAATGTTTTGGTTCAACCGCTGAAGTACCGTTTCAATTGGAGTTTGGCGAATGAAGTATATCCTTCAATTTTGAAATTCAGTTTCTTTAAGCCAATTCTCAGAGAAGACGAAGATTAGATATCGAAAATTACCGAGGTATTTCTATCTTATCGGCTATTCCTTAATTATTTGAAGCGATGGTTAAAGATGATCTATCTTTCTCTTAATTAAAAATTCCATTTCTGAAAACCAGCATGGGCTTTTCTCTGGACGATCAACTGTGACAAATCTTGTTTTGTTCATACATTTTTTGACTTTAGCATTAGAGGGTGGTGACAGTGTTGAAGTAGTGCTTACTAATTTTAGTAAAGCATTCGACAAAATTGATCACGTCTTACTTGTAAAGAAACTGGAACAACTCAAGTGCGATGCCCTTCTCAAAAGTTTTCATGATCTGTATTCTCTAAAAGTCCTCTTCATTTGTCGTCTGGAATCCTTACTATAAAAATTCCTCTAGCAAACGCTCTTAAGTACGTGCTACCGCCATATTTAGGCCGATGCGTGTTACTAAATATTGAACCATTGTTCGTCCGTAGATAAGTTTCATGCGCAATTTTCGTGCGCGACATTATAATTGACTGAATTGATTGTTCAGAACTACTCTGAACAATCACTCAGGCGATAACTCAGGCACCGAGACCTTGAGATTAATCTCCGCTTCCATTTGCCGAACTTTGGTATGTCGGATCCAATTTTTAATTCAAGTCGTGTATTTAATAATGTTTCTGCCGCGTGTTCGATTTTAATTTGTCTAGAAACGAATTTAGAAGTATTGTAAACAAATTTTTACTATGCTAATTTGAATTATATAAATTGTATTGATTTCATGTTTTACTTTTTTATAAATACCATAGTTGTACAATAGTACTGTTGCGTAAACCCGAACCAGTTCTAGTTCAGACGGAAAACTTATAAACAATCTTTATTGCCAATCTATCTATTTAGATTTCTGAAGTTGCTCAATAGCCAAACGTGATTAGATTTTAGATTCACAATGGAAAGTATGAGGAGAACAAATGAAAAGGAACAAGGCGAACTGCCTTGTCCACATTCAACAAAAACGTGAAGGTTAAGGCGTTGATTTGAATAAAAGTAATCAAATCGCAAGCGTAAATGCGAATTTACATGAAAATGACGGTAGGCCAAATACCTAAATCCCATTTAAGAAACAAAAAAAAAAACATTTAAGAAATTTAGAAAACAACTTTCTCGGGACTCTCAGATCGAGGGTCTAAGATAAATTAATGTAAAGGATAGTCGATAACATTAAAGAAGAAATGGAAAAGAGGAACAAAAAGTCAAACTTACGCCACTTTTTGGGCACTATAAAATAAAGTTGCCTACAAGATCGACTGCAAAGATTGTGACAAAATACGTACATCGGACAAACGAGGAGAACCAGTTCTGAAAAGTATAAAACACATGTAACCCGCATTAGATCCAACAACTCTGAAAATTCATCCATCGCCAGACGTGTTTTAGAACCCGGTCGTATTGTCCTTGCTGCCAGTCTACGTCTAATGACACAGGTGGAAAACCAACACTGTCTGACTGAATTGTACAAATACAAACCAAATTTATTACTATTTTCTATCTTAACGGTAAAATTCAATTCTAAGCATTTAAAGAACCGTCAAATAAATTCTCATTTCAGATGCTTATTTAATTCGAAACAGATTAACTCAATTCTTATTCAAACTGCATCACCGTTGTCAAGCGGTTTGGCTAGTGAACGCTTCACCATACTCCCATATGCTTTATATTTATAGAGATGAAGTGCGAACCAGGTTTTAGTGTCTTTTGCCATTTATCATTTGCCTTTAGTTTCTTTTGCCAATAACCAATCGAGTGGATCAAATATCCTGAAAATTTTGGCAAGCAGTTGTCTTTTAGTTGGCGCGTAAATGAAGATGTAACCTCAATTCTAACTAAAACTTATCAATTATTGCGGTTTCCACTGGAAAACAAAAGTATTAACTTCTGTCTGAACTTGGCTGTCCAAAAGCACTTTTCAGTTCGAGAAAGCTAAAAAAAATCAGTTCAAATGTTGATTTAAATCAGCGCAGACATTTTAGTAAAAATTAATAAACGTTTTTTGTTTGGTTTTATATATAACAAAAGTTTCAATTGTTTCTTCTTCAAAGGAAAAAATTAATTAAATTCTCTAAAGTACATTTATTTTATCAGTGATAGTGTAGTGCCTCTCTCAATAATAGTGTTGGTGATTAGCACATGAGTTAGAGTCTCTCAAATGAATGAGCTCAAAACTACAAAATATAAAATGAAACTAATGTCAATTGGTTTAAAAATTTTGGTATACGATCTAAACCATTACACCCTACTGAAGGATAAGTTAGAGGAGCAGAAAACCGAATTTTTCTTATTCACTTTGGATGAGAATAAAACTTCGCGACACATTCTATTTGGTCTACCATCCCTTCTAGTTAACGAAGTTGAACAGTATATAAAAGATGCGGGGCTTACTCCGACAAAATTGTCCAAGGTTACAACAAAGAACAGATCTGATGCCAGCGCATTATACTTTGTTTCTTTTCCAAAAACTACATCCTTAAATCACTTAAGAAATCACAAATATATTGGTCACATTGCGTCTTCATGGGACTTAACTCACAGAAAACCGGAGCGGCTCACTCAATATTTAAATTGTTTCATGTTCGGGCACACATCTTCGAATTGTAACATGAAAACAAAGTGTACATTTTGCAGCCTTATCTCTTGGATGGTGTGGATTGTCCGACTAAATAAACTGAATCTGAATATAAGTGTGCTAATTTCAGTGGAAATCACACAGCCAATTCAGTATTATCCCCAATGCGTAATGAATTTCTGCGACTTAAAGAACATGCCAACCAAAAAGTTCTATATAAATCTACGCATAAATTTGATATTTCATCTCATAACTTCCCTGCCTTAGCTGGGCAGGTTTCCATGAATTCAAACTTCGACCAGCCACATTATCAGTTCATCTCCAACACACCAACCAATGTCCAGTTTATTCTTCAGTAATCCATCGCTATTTAACCAACCGGCTGGCGGAAATCTAAGTGGTAATAAATTATGTAGTGCAAGTGAATTGTTGTTAATTTTGGAAAATATAATGAATGGTCTCAGGAGGTGTGAAAGCCCGGCCGAACAAGTCTGCAAATAATATTCTAAAAGTTTCTATTTGGAACGCCCATAGCGTCAAAAACAAAAAACATGAGCTTATTTATTTCTCGACAAATACGACATATGTAGATGTTCTGCTAATCACAGAAACCTTTTTAACTCCAAATTGGCGGTGGAGTTGCAATTACTATTAAAAACTCAATCAACCACTCAGTGTTTTTTATATTAGCATTGCAAAGTATTTAACAATAAAAATTAGTTGTTGTTATGCCCCGTATTCAAACCATCCAAACTTCAGAAGCGATCTTAGTAGGCTTACGAATTCTAACTCACCTTATATACTTGGAGGAGATTTTAATTGTTGTCATTCCTATTGGAATTGTAGTAGATCTAACAAGGGAGGACGTTTCTCTACGATTTCCTAATGTCCAGGTCAAATTGCGTCTTACATTTCCCAGTCTCTCCCACATGCCATCTTTCTAATAGGTACAATAGCACACTCGATTTTTATCTGCCTGTTCTGTGTTTTATCAATATATAAACATTTCATTCCACCACAACCACAAAGTAATTTAATCAAAGTCGCAGATTGGTCTACTTTTAGAAACTTTATTGACAGAAATTCTAAGGCAATTGATTCTGAAGACAGTGAATTAAATAGAAATAAAATTGATGAATCCATAAATCAATTCACAGATTGTATTCAACAAGCGGCAGATTTCTCTGTTCCTACTATTTCTTCATCATCAAAGTATCAACTTATACTCTCGGATAAAGTGCTATCCTTGATCAAACTGCATAATGTTAGGCGGAGACAATATGGATGAGAAAACGTGACCCATTCTGTAAAGCTTTTTGATTGAATCAGGTTATAAGGCAAAAAATCTATGAAATTGTTAATGTCAAATGGCAAAATAAACTTGAACGGCTCGTTAAAGGATTTAAATCTTACTGGCATGCAATTAAACATTTAAAAAAAAAAATATTATGCGATTTCTCCATTAAGCAATCCCCAAGACAACAGCAAAATAATTGCCAATTCAGGCCAATTTTTTCCAAAAATCATACGAAATCTTATCGGGTATTACAGATTCCGATGATATCCGCCAAAATATTCAGTGTATTAGCGATTCCATTGAACCCGATGATTCTAAGTGTAATGTTTGAATTCAAGAGGTTAAATATATTATAAATTCCAGCCGCCCATCTAAAGCTTCAGGTCCAGATAAAATTCCAAATATTTTTATAAAACACCTGCCGGAATCTGATTTTGTCTATCTGACCCAATTATTTTCCAGCTGTGTTAAGCGTTCCTATTTTCCCAAATCGTGGAAAATGGCCAAGGTGGTGGCGATTCTGAAACCGGAAAAACTCCCGTCAGATGTCAATAGCTACCGACCTATCAATCTATTGGATTGTTTAAGTAAAATTTTTGAATGCGTTATCAAAAACAGGTTCAATTACCACACCGAATCGAATTATTCCCCAACACGAAAGACTTTATTTTGAAAAGGTTGAATTACTTTTACGCTAGTTTTCTTGGTACAACCCCGTAGCTGCATACCACTCTTCATTTTTGTTTTTAACATGCTCTTTCCAATTGAGTTTAGCATCAATCAAGAGTCATTCCTAAATATTTTGCCGTATTTGCTTGTGGAATAGGTTGCGAATTCAGTCGAACAGGTAACCAATTAACATTTTTGTTGGTAAAGTTTATTTGTACAGATTTAGTTTCGTTGAGTCGAAGACGCCATTTCTTCGTCCAATTACTCAATGGGTTGACTCCTCTATGTTGTTTCCAGTTGCCAAGATTGTAGTATCATCTGCAAATGTTGCTATATTTGTTCCTTTTGTGTTTGGCACGTCTCGCGTATAAAGTATATAGAGTATCGGTCCCAGAACACTCCCTTGCGTGCTACCTTATTTAATATTTGTGAATCCTGTTGGCATTTGGGAGTATGTGAATGTTTATCTTTCATATAGAAACTGTTATGTATCTTTCAACATACAATTATATTTCATGTATATGTACTTGTTTAAATGTAAATAGAGTATAAACTCAGAGTAACAAGTTTCCCGTTAATTAGCTTTAAATATTGCATCTTTTTTATTATACGGGAGCTTGTGTTTTAGGAATTCAAGGTGTACACGTTTATGATCAATAAACATATTGTAATCAAGACTTCATTTTGTGTAAGATTGGCAAGGAGGATGGGATCGGTGCGTGTATAAAACATACACAAAATAATAGAAAGAAGAGTCAAATGACATGTTGGAAATTTTAAATTTTTATCAACGTCATGTCAGCTGTTAAAAGTGATCCGCATCTAGTTGAAGTAGAAATTAATTCTATTTCAATCAAAGTGGAAATAATTACAGGTGCTTGTGCAACGGTGATGGAGTTATCGGTGTATAAAGAAAATTTTCCAACGTTCCACTTGAAACTGTAGAATCCAAGTATAGGACCGTTACAGGTAAAAAGTTTGATACCATTGGAACAGCCGGAGTCGTAATAGATCTTGCAGTTATCATATCAGATAAGAAGTTTACCACCTTGATGGGAAGGAATTGGTTAGACCAGCTTCTGCCAGGCTGGCGGAAAAATTTTGATGGCGTTTCTTCGGAGGTGAAAGAATTCGGAGTGAACCATTCTCTTTCGTGGGACAATTATTTTACGGATGGATTAAAATTTAGGTATCCTGTCGTGTTTTCAAATAATATTTCCCCAACGGTGATGTTAGAAGCGGCAATCGTGTTGAAGGAAGGTGTAAAACCCATATTTTGCAAACCTTATTCCATGCCATTTACAATATGTTTGAAGGTGGAGGAAAGATTAAAACAATGGTCAGGAATTGAGTCTTGGTTCCGATGAGACACAGTGATTGGGCAAGCCCAATTATTGTAGTTCTGAAGAAGTACAGGGGAATCAGAATATGAGTCGACTTTAAGGTCAGCGTGAATAGATGGGTGCATTTCGAGCATTATCCCCTACCAAACATCGAAGATTTCTTAGTGAGTCTATCAGGATGTAGCGTTTTTACTATATTAGACCTGACTGGGCCATATCAGCAGGTTAAGGTGGCTGAAAATTCAAAAAAATTGTTTATCATTAATACTCACTGGAATTTCCAGCGCACCAACAATTTTTCAGAGTATAATAGACGAAGTTCTTCGGGGAGTACCAAATACAACTTGTTACATCGATGATATCATCATAGCTGCAAAGAACCTGGTGGCATATAAAAATAATGTGGCAGAAGTGTTCCGACGTCTAGCGAGATACAACATTCATGTAAATGAAAATAAATGTTTCTTTCTCAGGCAGAAAGTGGAATATTTTGATCATAATATCTGTGGTCAAAGAATACTACCAAGCCCACGTAAGGTCGCTGCAATTAGGAATGATCCGTAACCGAAAACTATTACACAAATGAAGGTATTCCTTCGGTTGGTGAATTATTACCGAAAAATGTCGAGTTTTGTGCCTACATATTACGATTTGCGGACATCATTGATTTTTTGTTATCATTTGAAAAGAACTGCTGCAGAATTACCTCGAATTTTTGTCATAGGTCACGGTGAGCATGCTCTTATTAAATCGGTTGTTTAATAAATTCAAAAGTGGACGTGGAAGACCACCAAAAACGTTTGAAGACAGTGAATTGCAAGTATTGTTCGATGAGGATGAAGCTCAAACCCAAAAACAATTCGCGGATCAATTGAATGTGTTACGGGAAGCCGTCTCCATACGTTTAAATCTATGGAAAATATCCAAAAGCCGGGAAAAAGGGGTTCCGCATAAACTGAATGAAAGATAACAGGAAAATAGAAAAACCACTAGCGAAATGTTGCTTGCCACATACAAAAGAAAGTCATTTCTCCATGGAATTGTGACTCGCGATGAAAAATGGATCTACTTTGAGGATCCAAAGCGCAAAATGTGTTGGGTTGATCCATGACCACCATCGACATCGACTGCAAGGCCATATCGTTACAGACGGAAAACAATGCTCTGTATTTGGGGGGATCAGAAGAGTGTGATTTATTTTGAGCTGCTAGAACCTGGTGACACCGTAAATACTGAACGATATCAACAACTAATGATCAGTTTTAATCGAGTTTTGCGTGAAAACGACCAGAATATGATAAAAGGCACCACAAAGTGATTTTGCTTCATGATAATGCACCATCACACAAAGCAAAAGCGGTCATGGGGACGTTGGAAGTACTTAATTGTGAAATACCTTCACATGCGGCTTACTCGCTAAACTTGGCTCCGTTCGATTATCACTTATTTGCATCGCTGGGCACGGGCTTGCTGAGGAGCACTTTACTTCCCTGCAAAATGTACGAAAATGGCTCGATAACTGGTTTGCCTCAAAAGAAGAACAGTTTTTATGGATTGCCAGAAAGATGGAAAAATATATAACTAATAACGGGCAATACTTTGAATAAAATACTCTTAATCATTATCATACGATGAGCGTGTACTTTTTACTTAAAAATTCCGGTTTCATTTTTACACATCTGGTCAGTCGGTTCGATAGGAGCGATTTATCACAAGCTACTGTTGGTTTGAGCAATTTAATTAGAATTTTTTTATCACTCTATAATTGCCTCCAAATTGGCGAACTATTTTCTCCAATTCAGACACAAAATCACACAAATCCAACCGAAAAAAATGGATTTTCGTCCAGAAAAAGTTTAACTGAAATATCTTTTCTGCATTTGGACCAAGCAAAAGATATTTCACTTACAAATTTTTGGCCTGCGTATTTTTTTGTTAGTCTAGTGAGTGTTTTGAGTGAAATGACTTGCTACCCCAGCGTGTTTTGGTTAGACTGATGCATCAAATTTGTCTGATAAATCTCAGTGTTTTTTGGAATAAGTCTGGAAAGAGACAGTTTAATTTAAAAAAAACACGAATCACATACAATTGATAACGAAATTCAACCAAAATATTTTTGCTACGCGTGAATTAACCAAATCCTCATTGTTCATACTATAAAAAAATCTAATCCATCTGAACAAAGCATAATATAGAATTCACTTTTTTACAACAATGTTGCCTGGAACTCCTTTCTGGTCGTTGTCAAAAGGAATTTGAGTCAAAAGTTCATAAGAACTCTACTCCAAATAGTTTTGACTTTAAAGCTTATTTAGTTTCTTACTTGAGGGGAATTTTAGCCTTAAAGTACTTTCCATCATCGTTTATGATTGGGATAATTGAGACTGCGATACTCACGGCCTTGATGCGACTATGATGCCGTTTTATTGGGAAGCAGTCATCATTTAGAATCATCGCAGAGAAAACTGAGTTTGTATTAGCCGCTAGTTTAAAGCGCACTGTATTTACATAAATTATTTAAATTCTACTTAACATATTTGGTGTACAAAAATCAATTACTTATTGCGCGCTTATCAATCCTCATTTCCCTGACCTAAATCTTTTATATTATGTAACATGTATACAAAAAAAAAAACATAAAAACATCAAAAATCGATTCTGTCGTGATTCCCTATATACATATAACTAACCACACTTTCGCGTTTCAATATCACTCAAATATGTACATATAATACAATATGTATAAGCATATTTTTGATAAACCTCTATCGGCCAAATACATACATTTATACACTTGTACATAATATAAATAATAATAATAATCATTAAACATGTTATTTCAATTTATGTTTTTTTTACCATACGGACTACACACATATACGATTATTTGCATGAGTCCACTAATTGCGAGTAAATTGGAAACAAATTATAATTAAAATTGTATTTTAATTTAATAACAACATAATTTTGTTATTAATTTTAATTCCCGATAAATATATTATTATTATTAATTATTTTAATCAATCAATTAATGGTTTGAATTTTTATTTGTATTTTTATATTTTTTAATTAATTTTCTTTCGGCTGCGCGGAATATTGTTTCCTTCGTTGTCATGATTTAGAATCTAGATTATCATGTTCCATCAAATTATTGGTTTTGCTTTTTGTAAATTACGCAGTAATTATGAGATATATGTACATACATTTTGTATACCTATATAGTAATTATGTAATTTAATTATTGGGTATAATATATAATGTATTTTAATTTGGTTTAGTGGTAGGACGTTTATTTGTATGGTGTTTAATTTTATTGTAATTTATATAAAATTATTTTATTTTTTCTATTTCTAGGTAAATGATGTTTGATTACACATTGGATTATAAAACATCAGTTAAGTATGTATTACTTATGTATAAATCAATAAAGTCATTATACTAATTGTAACACTTTATAAGTGTGGTATACTTAATACAAATTTCCTCTACAAATCTCTTAATTATTAAAAACTTAAGCGTTTTAGTGAGACGCCATAAGAAGCAATGAAAATATAAATTCCAGACATAATTGTATGTTATGTAATTATTTTAATGAACCATCATGTTACATACGTTATTTTATTTTTTTTCGTATAATCTGTCTATCCAACCGACGAAATGTATTAATTAAAATTTTCCATTTTCCATATAATTACGAACATCTATACATCACATAATTTAGGGTACACCAAATGAAAATAATTCATGTATGTAGATTTTAAATAAAACAAAACAAAACAATACAAAGTAATTCATTAATTAAAAAGAATGAAATTTCTTGTTGTTGTTGCTTTATTTTAAAAATATACTTATGTGTACATATTACTGCAGATGTAAAGCTACGAAAAAGCTAACGTTTCCTTTTTCTATTCATACCTACCTTCATATATGTATAATAAAGAAATGCATTTGAATAGGAAAATATAGTTCGCAATGATTCCAAATGCCATGCAATATTATGTTCCTTTTGAAGGGTTCTGTATTTGTGAGTTTATTGTAGCTGTGACTACAAAATGATTTTCTTTTTTGTTTTTGTTTTGTATCGTTTTTTAAAAGCTTTTTTCTGCGTTTATTAAAAAAAATTTCAGCTATACGAGAGCTTATGTAGCACGAATACACAAAGAGTTGAAAAAGATTATTGAATTTTAAAATTTGTTAATCCAATTCTCGCAGATGACGCAAAAATGTAGAACGTGTCAGTGGTGATATTCGTCTTTCTAACGGGGCGTAAAAACCAGAATTTATATAGTTCCCGATAAAACGACACAAAATGAAATGACACAAGACGATAAAATGACACTCGATACAAACAGTAAAGTATTAAATAAAAAATGTATTCCTGAAAAAGGATTTAATTTTGAAATGTTTTGGAGAAGAGAGCGATTTAATTGTAAAATTAGAACGGTATTTCTGGAGAAGGAAGATTTAATTTTAAAATAATTTATTAGAAGTTAATATCCGAAAATTATAAGAGAATTTAATCCAGTTTCGAACTGATGAGCTTATGATTATGAAAAAATCAATCTTCTCATCAGGCCGCGGCGACTGGACTGATTGTACCTCAATTTTCATTCTATATATCCACTTTGAAACTGGATTAAATTCTCTTACAATTTTCGGATATAACCTTCCAATAAATTAAAAATTAAAACATTGTAAACCTGTCGGCTATCACGGGTTGTTGAATGATTATTTCTCGTGTAAATAATACTAATATGCTTCAACGTGTTAATCTGTAAAACACATTGAAAATGATCTTTAGGGTCGGTTGCATATTTGCTGATTACACGAACTAAATAATTAATTCAAGTTTGAGTGAAGAGTGAAGTAGAAACACAAAATTATTAAAAATTGGCTATGTGACGAAGAAACAAAAAATTGTAAGAGAATTTGGTTGTATTAGTATAATTCGCTAATTCAACCTGCACAGTATATTCTGTATATATATAATGAAAATTGTGATACATTCAGTCCAGTCGCCGCAGCCTGATGAGAAGATTGATTTTTTCATAATCATAACTCATCAGTTCGAAACTGGATTAAATTTTATCATAATTTCCGGATATAAACTTCAAATAAATTAAAAATTAAAACATTGAAAACCTGTCGGCTATCATGGGTTTTTGAATGATTATTTTTCGTGTAACTAATTTGCTTCAACGTATTAATCTGTAAAACACATTAAAAATGATCTTTAGGGTCGGTTGCATATTTGCTGATTACAGGAATTAAATAATTAACTTAAGTTATAGTGGAGTAGAAAAACAAAATTATTAATAATTTTAAAATATTCTGGAAAAGGGAGATTTAATTTTAAAACTAAAATGTAACGAAATGTTCTGGAAAAGGGAAATTTAATTTTAAAGTTACAAATGAATTTTTGGAAAAGGAAGATTAAATTTAAAATATTCTGGAAAAAGGAGAATTAATTTTAAATTAAGAATGGAGATGTTTTTATTTTCAAAATTCTATTGGAAAGGGAGATTTGATTTAAAATTTGAATGGATGTTCTAGCAAAGAAAGATTTAGTTTTAAAATATTCTGGAAAATGGAGGTTTATTTATATAATTAGACCGGAAATATTTTTAATTTTAAAATATTCTGGACAGGGAGATTTGATTTAACGGTAAAATGTAATTTCTTGAACAAGAAGATTTAATTTTTAAATACATATTTTGAAAATTTCATTTAAATTTAAAAACTAAACCTCATTTTTAAATTTAATTGAAGTTTCTGGAAAAGTGAAATTTAATTTTAAAATATTTTGATAAAAGGAGATTAAATTTTCAAATTAGAATGGAACAATTTTTAATTTAAAAATATTATGGTGAAGGGAAATTTAATTTTAAAACTAGAATGGGATTATTTTTAATTTTAGTGTATTCTGGAAAAGGGAGTTTTAATTTAAAATTAACATGTAATTTCCGGAACATGAAGATTTGAGTTTAAGAAATTCTGGAAATTCATTAAAAATTAAAATTTAAACCTCGTTTTAATTTGGGAATGTTTAATTATGGAGATTTAAATTAAAAATTAGAACGGACATATTTTAAATTTTTAATTATTCTGGAACACGAAGATATAATTTTAGAAATTTAACGCAAACATTTTTAATTTTATATATTCTGTAAATGGGAGATTTAATTTTGAAATATTCTGGAAAATGTTTAAAATTTTTTGGGATATGGAAATTTAATTTTAAAGTTAGAATGGAATATAATTTTCATATATTCTGAAAAGGTAGATTGGATTTTAAATTATAAAGTAATTTGTGGAACAGGAAGATTTAATTTTAAAATATTATTGTAATTCCATTGAAATTTCAAAACTATTTCCCGTTTTTAGATTTAAACTGAGGGAAAAGGGTATTTGAAAAAGAAAGATTTCATTATAAAATTGGAAGGAGATATTTTCAATTTAAAATATTCTGAAAATGGGAGATTTAATTATAAAATTAATATGTAACGAAATATTCTGGAAAATGGAAATTTTATTTTAAAATTAGAACGGAATTTCTGGAAAAGCGAATTACATTTTTAAATATTCTGGATAGGGAAAATTTCATTTTAAAGTTAGAATGGGAATATTTTGAATTGTCATATATTCTGGAAAAAGAAATTTGATTTAAAATTAAATGAAATTTGTCGAACTGGAAGGTTTAATTTGAAAATATTTTGAAAATTCCACTCAAATTTGAAAACTCAACCCCGTTTTTAGATTTAAAAGGAAGGAATAGGCATTTTGGAAAGGGAAGATTTCATTATAAAATTGGAATGGAAATATTTATAATTCAAAATATTCTGAAAAAGGGAGATTTAATTTTAAAATTTCAATAAAAATATTTTTATTTGTACATATTCTGGAAAAGGAAGATTTAATTTAAAATTGGAACGGTATTTTTGGAGAAGGAAGATTTAATTTTAAAATATTCTGGAAAATGAAGGTTTATTTATATAATTAGAACGGAAATATTTTGAATTTTAAAATATTCTGAACAGGGAGATTTGATTTATCGATAAAATCTAATTTTTGTAACAGAAAGGTTTAATTTTTTAACTAAACCTCATTTTTAAATTTAATTGAAGTTTCTGGGAAAGGGAGGTTTAATTGTAAAATATTAATTTCTGGAAAATGAAGATTTAGTTTTAAAATAATTTGGAAATTCATTCAAAATTAAAATCTAATCCTCGTTTTAATTTGGGAAGGCTTAATTATGGAGATTTAAATTAAAAATTAGAATGGAATTTCTGGAAAGGAAAGATTTAATTTTAAAATTGCCACGGAAATATTTTTAGTTATAAATATTCTGGAAAAGGGAGATTTAATCTTAAAGTTAGAAATGAATTTCTGGAAAAGGGAGGTTTTATTTTAAAATTTTAATGAAAATATTTTTATTTATACATATTCTAGGGAGATTTAATTTGAAACTGGAACGGTAATTCTGGTGAAGAAAGATTTAATTTATCAATATTCTTTGGTGCTTTAATTTTAAAGCTAAAATAGAAATCTTTTTAATATTAAAATATTCTGGACAGGAAGATTTGATTTAACGGTAAAATGTAATTTCTGGAACAGGAAGATTTAATTTTAAAATACATATTTTGGGAATTTTATTTAAATTTAAAAACTAAACCTCATTTTTAAATTTAATTAGAGTTTCTAGATAACAAAGATATAATTTTAAAATATTTTGGGAAATGGATATTAAATTTTAAATTTAGAATGGAACAATTTTTAATATAAAAATATTCTGGAAAAGGTAGATTTATTTATAAAATTAGAAAGAAAATATTTTAAAATATTTTGGAAATGGAAAATTTAATTAAAAAATAATATTCTAGAAAAGGGAGTTTTGATTTAAAATTAATATGTAATTTCTGGAACATGAAGATTTAATTTTAAAACATTCTGGAAATTCATTCAAAATTAAATTCTTAACTTCGTTTTAATTTTGGAAGTTTCAATTATGGAGATTAAAATTAAAAATTAGAACGGACAAATTTTTAATTTTAAAATATTCTGGAAGAGATTATAATTGTAGAATTTTAACGTAAACATTTTTAATTTTATATATTCTGAAAATGAAAGATTTAATTTTAAAACTAAAATGGAATTTCTGGAAAGGAAAGATTTATTTTTAAAATATTCTGGGCAAGAAACATTTCATTTCGAAATTACAACTGAACCATTTTTATTCGGGAAAAGGAAAATTTAATTTTAAAATTGCCACGGAAATATTTTTAATTATAAATACTTATTCTGGAAAAGGAAGATTTAATTTTAAAGTTATAATGAATTTCTGAAAAAGGAAAGTTGAATTTTAAAATATTCTGGAAAATGGAGATTTCTTTATATAATGAGAATGGAAATATTTTTAATTTTAAAATTTTTTGGAAAATGCAAATTTAATTTAGAAGTTAGAATGGGAATATATTTAATTTTCATATATTCTGGAAAGGGAGACTGAATTTAAAATTAAAATGTAATTTTTGGAACAGGAAGATTTAATTTTAAAATATTTTGGGAATTCCACTTAAATTTAAAAACTAAACCCCGTTTTTAAATTTAATGGAAAGGAAAAGGGTTTTTGGGAAAGGGAGATTTCGGTTTTTGGGTAACGAAATATTCTGGAAAAGGGAAATTTAATTTTAAAATTAGAACGACATTTTTGAAGATGCGAAATTTAATTTTTAAATATTCTTAGAAATGAAGAAGTTAGAAATGAATTTCTGGAAAAAGAAGGTTGAATTTCAAAATATTCTGGAAAAGGGAGATTGATTGATATAATTAGAACGGAAATAATATTAATTTTAAAATTTTTTGGAAAATGAAAATTTAATTTTAAAGTTAAAATGGAAACATTTTTAATTTTCATATATTGTAAGGGAGATTGGATTTAAAATTAAAAAGTAATTCGTTGAACAGGAAGATTTAATTTTAAAATATTTTGGAAATTCCACTGAAATTTAAAAACCAAACTTTAGATTTAAAGGGAAGGAAAAGGGTTTTTGGAAAAGGAAGATTTCATTGTAAAATTGGAATGGAAATATTTTAAATTTAAAATATTCTGGGAAAGGGAGATTTATTTATAAAATTAGAACGAAAATATTTTAAAATATTTTGGAAATGGAAAATTTAATTAAAACATAATATTCTAGAAAAGGGAGTTTTGATTTAAAATTAATATGTAATTTCTTGAACATGAAGATTTAATTTTAAAACATTCTGGAAATTCATTCAAAATTAAAATCTTAACCTCGTTTTAATTTTGGAAGTTTCAATTATGGAGATTAAAATTAAAAATTAGAACGGACAAATTTTTAATTTTAAAATATTCTGGAAGAGGGAGATATAATTTTAGAATTTTAACGTAAACATTTTTAATTTTATATATTCTGAAAATAAAAGATTTAATTTTAAAACTAAAATGGAATTTCTGGAAAGGAAAGATTTATTTTTAAAATATTCTGGGCAAGAAACATTTCATTTCGAAATTACAACTGAACCATTTTTATTCGGGAAAAGGAAAATTTAATTTTAAAATTGCCACGGAAATATTTTTAATTATAAATACTTATTCTGAAAAAGGAAGATTTAATTTTAAAGTTATAATGAATTTCTGAAAAAGGAAAGTTGAATTTTAAAATATTCTGGAAAATGGAGATTTCTTTATATAATGAGAATGGAAATATTTTTAATTTTAGAATTTTTTGGAAAATGCAAATTTAATTTAGAAGTTAGAATGGGAATATTTTTAATTTTCATATATTCTGGAAAGGGAGACTGAATTTAAAATTAAAATGTAATTTTTGGAACAGGAAGATTTAATTTTAAAATATTTTGGGAAAGGGAGATTTCGGTTTTTGGGTAACGAAATATTCTGGAAAAGGGAAATTTAATTTTAAAATTAGAACGAAATTTTTGAAGATGCGAAATTTAATTTTTAAATATTCTGGAAAAGGGAATTTAATTTTAAAGTTAGAAATGAATTTCTGGAAAAAGAAGGTTGAATTTCAAAATATTCTGGAAAAGGGAGATTGATTGATATAATTAGAACGGAAATAATTTTAATTTTA
This sequence comes from Tipula helvola, assembly GCA_963556165.1. Lineage (NCBI taxonomy): Eukaryota > Metazoa > Arthropoda > Insecta > Diptera > Tipulidae > Tipula > Tipula helvola. Next base: position 84,163,855 of record OY744482.1, on the reverse strand, counting down.
AAATTTTTTGGAAAATGAAAATTTAATTTTAAAGTTAAAATGGAAACATTTTTAATTTTCATATATTGAAAGGGAGATTGGATTTAAAATTAAAAATAATTCGTGGAACAGGAAGATTTAATTTTAAAATATTTTGAAAATTCCACTGAAATTTAAAAACCAAACCCTGTTTTTAGATTTAAAGGGAAGGAAAAGGGTTTTTGGAAAAGGAAGATTTCATTGTAAAATTGGAATGGCAATATTTTAAATTTAAAATATTCTGGGAAAGGGAGATTTAATTTAAAATTGGAACGGTAATTCTGCAGAAGAAAGATTTAATTTACCAATATTCTTTGGTGATTTAATTTTAAAATTAGAAGGGAAATATTTTTAATTTTAAAATATACTGGCAGAAGGAGATTTGGTTTTAAAATTAGAATGGAGTTTCTGGAAAAGGAAGATTTAATTTTAAAATATTCTGAAAAAGTGAGATTTAGTTTTAAAACTAAAATGTAACGAAATATTCTGGTAAAGTGAAATTTAATTTTAAAATTAGAACGGAATTTTTGGAAAAGCGAAAATTAATTTTTAAATATTCTAGAAAAGGGAATTTTAATTTTAAAGTTAGAAATACATTTCTGGAAAAGGAAGATTGAATTTTAAAATAATATTCTGGAACGCTATTTCTGGAAAAGGAAGATTTCATTGAACAATATTCTTTGGTGATTTGATTTTAAAATATTCTGAAAGAGGGAAATTTGGTATTAAAATTAGAATGGAGTTACTGGAATAATAAGATTTTTATAACTAAAATATAACGGAATATTCTGGAAAGGGGAAATTGAATTTTAAAGTTACAAATGAATTTCTGGGAAAGGAATGTTGGATTTGAAAATATTCTGTAAAAGGGAGATTTAATTTTAAAACAAAAATTGAAAAAAAGCGAGATTAGTTTTAAAAGTAGAATGGATTTTTTAGAAAAGAAGGATATCATTTTGAAATATTCTGGAAAATGAAAATTTATTTATATAATTAGAATGGAAATATTTTAAATTTTAAAATCTTTTGGAAAAAAAACATTTAATTAAAAATCAGAAAGGAATTAATTTTAAAATTTTCTTGAAAATGGAAATTTAATTTCCAAATTACAATGGAAATATTTTTAAATTTAAAATATTCTGGAAAAGTGAGATTAAATTTTCAAATCGGAACGGAAATATTTTTAATTTCAAAATATCCTGGAAAAAGGAAATTTTATTTCAAAATTAGAACTGAAATATTTTTAATTTTAAAATATTTTGGAAAAAGAAGATTTAGTTTTAACACAAAAATAAAATTTCTGGAATACTAAAATTTAGTTTTAAAATATAAAAAGAGATTTAATTTTAAAATTCGAATAGAGTTTCTAGAAAGTGAAATTTTATTTTAAAATATTCTGGAAAAGGAAAGTTTTATTTTATATTACTATATATCGGAATTTCTGGAAAAGGGATATTTTTAAATATTCTGGAAAAGGAAGATTTAATTTTAAAGTTTGAATGGGAATATTTTTAATTTTAAAATATTCTGGAAAAAGGAGATTTAGTTTTAAAAGAAAAATGATATTTCTGGCAAAGGAAATTTTTGGTTTCTGGAAAAGCAAGATTTAATTTTTAGATATTCTGGAAAGGGGGAAATTTAATTTTAAAGTTAGAAATTACTTTCTGGGAACGGAAGACTAAATTTTAAACTATTCTGGAAAAGGAAGATTTAATTTTAAAATATTAGAGTAATCGGAAATTTATTTTTAGAATTAAAATGGAATTTCTGGAAAGGAAAGATTTAATTTTAATATATTTTGGAAAAAGGACATTTAATTAAAAATGAAGGAAAATTTAATTTTCAAATTACAATGGAAATATTTTTAAATTTAAAATATTCTAGAAAATGGAGATTTAGTTTTGAAACACAAATGAAATTTCTGGAAAAGGTAAATTTAGCTTAAAAATATTTTGGAAAAGTCAGAATAAATTTTAAAATTTGAACGAAAATATTTTTATTTCAAAATATTCTGGAAAAAGGAGATTTTATTTTAAAATATTCTGAAAAAGGTAGATTTCCTTTTAAAATTTGATTCTAAAATAATTCGATTTTAAAATATTGTGGCAACGGGAGGTTTAGTTAAGAATTTGAATGGAATTTCTCGAAAAGTAAATCACCCTACACTGTGTTACAGTTTGTGTACAAACAGAAATCTACTCAGTCAATTAAAATGTTTGATTGTGTCATTATCGCATCCTTTGTTAAGATATCCACCAATCACTCATACGTCTAAGTCTCCATTAATTAAATTAACATTAAGCAGATGAATCTGCTCTGATTGTACCAATGTTGTAATGTCAACCAAAATACAGTATGATGATGTGTATCTTTGAAATAATCATGGAATTTCTATTACGAGATAAAATAACAGGGTGTTTGTTAGAGTACGGTAAATTACTACATTTCAACCGGCCACCCACGTTTAATAAATAACCCACAGTGGTCTAGCAAAGGGGTAAAAGATGGCAAGACACCTTTAATATGATTATTCTGGATGCACATTTAACACATGTTTTCTTCTTGCAAATAAATCGTTTGCTCCTGTTGTATCCAAGGCCATAGAGCAGCCTTGAGTCTGTCGATAAAGACCAAACTTTTTTATTTATTTTGAGAGGAATACTTATATTGTGAACGAAGCGTATAGTTCGAGTCACTCCGAAATGCATGAGTATTTGTGTATTTAGTTCCTTGAATTCCTCGTGGCAACCGCTGCATTCAACATTGTTTGTTTTGAATGTCCACTTCACCAGCATAGTACCGTTGTAGTGTCCGTCGAGTCAAACGTAACAAGCTTTTGTTACTGTTTTGTGAATAACTCCTTCTTGAATAGTCTTTGCCAAAAACAGAGCTCCACACAATTCTAATCAGAGCACCAATACTATTTTTTGAACCACTTTTGTAAGCTGCATTGAAAGCATCGCAAACTTCATGAGATTATCAGCAGTAATATCCCAAGAGCATTGATAATTTCCCGAAATAATTTTATTATATTTTTCGAAAGCACGTTGCTTGGTAACAGCCCGAAGCCGTTAGGCTGAGGGCTGTTACCTAAAAGCAACGTGCTTGAGAAAAATATAATAAAATTATGAGGTATTTATCAATGCTCGAGGGGTATTCGACGAGAAAATTTTTTGCAATTTTATTTTATTCTAGTAGTAAAGCTGCTAGATTGTAAATTGTTCTATGAAAGTGTCATTTTGAAACAGTATTTATTGTAAAATAAAACTATAAATTCTTTTCATCTAGTAGCCAGAGTATGTTTTTCTAAAATAGCAAGCTTATTAAATCGGTCAATTTCGAGTCACGTGTACAAAATACACCAATCAAACTAACATTACACTGATAACATCCCTAGGGAAATTATCAGTGTAATGTTATTTTGATTGGTTTATTTCGTACACGTGACGCAAAATAAACTGATTTAACAGGCTTGCTATTTTAGCAAAAAATTTTCAGTGTAACTTCCCGGCACATGAAATATTTTTTAGTAGGCCAACGCTAACACATCACCAAATACGTCCACACTTAACAATATGTCGAAAGGGGTTGCTGTATTAGATCGAATTTTGAGATTTACGTAGCCGTATAGAGGGTTTCCGACAGCTTCTGCATGATTGCTGATTTTATTTTCTATCGTAGTGCAACCTGTTGTGATTGTTGTTGTTATACAGTACTGAAAAAAAAATTGGTCAAACATATTTCATTACAAATTGTCGTCTTTTTACCGTTAGAAAGTTAGCACGATAATAATAACAATTAAAGTTGTGGTTTCATTGTAAAGACCAAAACTTTACCATGTTCCAAGAGAATTTTCAGAATTCTTGTCAAATCCGTTTAAAAATAAGGAAATTCTACATTTTAGAAAGTAAACATTCTGCTCAATACGGATGCTGACGTTAATTCTGATGCTTATGTGGAAGTTTGATTATTAACAAACACACCTTCGGTAAAATATAATTATGGAAAAATCTGAGTATGTCCCAATCAAAAAAAATCTACTCTCTACAAATTGCATTGAGGTCAAGTGGAACTAAATCTGCTGTGCTTCAAAAATATAAAGAAAAAAAGTATAAGTTGTTTGGACCAGAAATCGACCTTGCTACAGCTCCTGACAAGGGAATCTATATAAGGGAACAGTTAACACTCTACAAGTCAACACTATTTCGTGAAGCAAGGAAAACCAGGGAAGAATTTAATTTAAACTATTTGTTGATTACTAGTACGGAGATTCGCCTAAGAAAAGACGACAATACCGAAGTTTATATTGTCAAGACCAGAAACGACATTCCTAGACTAAAACAAATTTTCTCTAAATGACGACCTTTAACTGTAATTCTGTTAATATTAAAATTAATATTAATTAAAAGCCATTTTTCTTCTTTTCTAGATTTGAATTATTGTTGGTTGTTTATTGATGGGGTGTGTGCACCTCAATGACCGTTACTGATGTTTTTGATATAAATAATTGTTTTGTTGTGCACCATTATAACAATCTCAACTGTATTGACAGCGGACATAATTATTTGAATGTCGTCTTAGTAAACGCGAGAATTATGAGGAATGAAATCGTAGAAATTGAACTACTGTTGAACTCTCTGCGAATACAAACTTATATATTGGTTGTTACGAAGACTTGTCTTCGAGAAGGTGAAGAAATATTTTACAATTTTCCTAACTATAATTCATACCACTCGGTAAGGAATAGTGGCCTGGCGGGTGGGGTAACGTAAACATTTCGGTCACTCAAGTTAATGGGTTGGAACTTCAGAAGATTAGTATCACAATTTTAAAACTGAATAATTATAATCTGAATTTGGTAGCTATCTATAGATTTAAAAAAACCTTATTAGATATTTTCTTCCCAAAATTAGAAATCTTGTTGGATTAAAATTGCCGGTGATTTTAACATAAATTTGTTAGATTTGTTAGACAACTCATTAGGATTTGTTGTTCTCAATAAATTTGATCCAGATTAAGGGACTCGCTTATCTCTTACAGATTAAACAATTATCGATCATGTTATAACGAAATATAAAAATGCAACGTACAAAGTTCAGAGAGCTCACTTTCAGATCATCAAAATATCATATTCCAAATTAAACCCATCCAACACAAATCTGACTCTGCACGCCCGATAATGAAAACGGTATTAGATTATAATTGGTTTATTAAAATTTTTGACTGGACTTCAGTTACGCAAACAACTTCATTTAGTGGTCCAGTAAATCAATTAAAAATAGCAGTACTTGAGTACATGTAAATATTTCGATGAATTCGGGTAATTTCCCTGATTCTTTAAAAGTAGCTAGGGTAACCGCAATTGTTAAGGCTGGCGATAATCTGAACGTTAGTAAATACCCTAGTAGTTTGGAGCTTGTTCTTTACCATATACTGGAAAAATTCCTGGTTAATAACCAAGTAATATCACCCCACCAATTTAGATTCTGTGAAAAATTTGGTATGGTGTCGGCTTGTCTCAGTCTTTCAGATAATGTAAGTAAATTGATTGAGCAGAAGCTATGTATATGTGTCTTCTGGATATGAAGAAAGCTTTTGATTCAGTCGACCACGATTTATAACTTCATAAACTTTCCAAACTGGACTTTCCTTTAACTCAGCTAGATTTATTTAAAAGCTATTTAACTAATCGAAAACAAATGGTCGTGATTAACAATGTGGTTAGTGGTAGTGAGCCAAAAATAGTCATTAAAGATGTACCTCAAAGATCGTTGCTATAGGCCCAACATATTGTTTCGAATTTTTAATGGTTTGATGTTGCTGTTTGCGGATGACATTACTGTTATTTATATAATGCCAATACAATTGAAGACTTATATCGGCAAATGCAGGAGGACTTAAATCTTATAGAAATATGGCTTTCGCAAAATCTGTTAGTTTTGAACACATCAAAATCAAAATACATTGTGTTTGAGAGTACAATTTTACCTCTTGCTTCTACTTCATTCACCCTCAAATATAATGACAGCGTGATAGAAAAAGTGCAGCAGTTTAATTACTTAGGTTTATGCGTACATTCTAAATTTAAATGGTCGGCTCATATCGATAAGATAAAATCTAGAATAACACCATACATGTAAGTATGAGAAGTTCCAAGAATACCTTATCAAAGAACGTAATGCTTGCCTCTTATAGTGTGTACATCTTACCGCTCCTATTGTATCTCAATCCTGTCGGGTCAAATAGTCAAGTATATAAAATTAACGAACTATTGATATTACAAATAATAGCATTGAAATAAATAGTAAATGTCCCTAATAGGTACTCTACAGCAGAATTATTTAATCAATTTGGTTCCTTAACATTTTTGGGGGGAAGACAATTACTAATGCTAACTTATAAAATTATTCATGAACATTATAAACATAATGCACCCCTGGTACAAATTGGAGAAATTCACGAATATGACACGAGAAGACGGTCTCACCGTTCAATTATTGAGTATCTAAAATCAAATTGAGGTGTAAACACGTCGTTTAAATATATGGATCTAATTTTTCAATTCTAAACTAAGTAGGGCTTAATTTGGTATAATTAGTTTAAAATAAAACTATAAACTAAATTATTTAAACCGCCAATTTAATTAAGAACCCATTAAAATCTACCCACAACTCTCTCGAGTTATAGATAGATTTCCTTATAAGTTGTAGTAATTTTAATAATATAAATAAAGAAAAAAAAAATAAAATTTCCCATTTTCAAGAATTTATATTTTTGGTTATTTTCGTTTCGTAACCGAAATCCCCATTTTTCAGAATTTATAAAAACCAAGATTTTGTAAAACCAAGATTTCCCGTACAGAAAATTGTTATGCGATATTTTGTCATGCAAGATTTTGAGATACAAGATTTTGTGATGCATGATTTTGAAATGCCAGTATTTGTGGCACACGAAAAGTAGTACTTATGGTTGGTTCATGGGAGCGATACGAAATCCCGCATTATAAAATCTCGCATTACAAAATCTCGCATTACAAAATCTCGTATTACAAAATCTCGCATTTTCAAAATTTCGCATTTCCAAAATCTTGCATATTATTTTTCAAAAATCTTGCATTACAGTCTTGTTAGGTTGGGTATGTAATCTCGCATTACAAAATCTCGCATTTCAAAATCTTACGCGCGCGATTACATAAATGTACGGGAAATTGTTATGCGAGATTAAACGTATGAGAAATTGCAATGCAAGGTTAACTATATGGAAAATGTATGATAATTAAGTAGGCTGATAAATAACAAATAAGTGAATATGTAAACGTATCATGTCAACATGTTGTACATATGTAATTAAGAAACGAAAAAAAAATCATTAACACATATTTAGTTTGAATTAATTCCAGAATAATTAAATATAAATTTAATATACTAAAAGCTATAAGATAAATAAAATTTAAAATAAAAATTAATTAATAATAAAAAATTAATAAAATACATACATATTTAGGTTATTATGAATATTTCCATTTACATTACCTCGTCTAGCAAAGGAGGAAAAAAGTTATTTGTCGATGGCTATTGCTACCATCTAAGCCGAAACACCGAAAAAATGTATAATTGGGTTTGTAGCAAGCAAAAAAGTCAGTTATGTAAATGGCGCGTGGTAACTCGTGTCGAAGGAGAAGAACACGAAATATTAAAATGTACCTCAAACCATTCCCATGAGCCCATAGTACACGAGAATACCACGAGATACCATCTCATATATTGAGAGAATCAATCATAAATACACCAAGCCACTCACGTGTGTATCTTCCTACAAAAATGGACCAAACAATTAAAATTCAACGAATTCGTGCTAATAAACCTAAGGAACCTGAAACTCTTGAAAATATAATAATTCCGGAAAATCTTCGTCACATTGAAGGAGAATTATTTTTATTAAATGAAGATTATTTTGACGGCGACAAAATTATTTTGATGGGGAGTATTTCTTCTTTAAAACTCTTTGCTGAATCAAGTTGTTGGATTATGGATGGAACTTCCAGTTCCATCTATAATGCGACAAACTTTTTTCAATACATGGACGTATTGAGGGAAAAATAGTTCCGTTGATTTTTTGTTTAATGAGTAAAAAATCTAAAAAAGTCTACGATCGATAAGACAATTGTATCGTCAGCCAAAGTTTTTTTCCAAACGCATCGTTTAAAGGATGCCTCTTTCACTTTGGCCAAATAATATGGCGCAAAATCCAAAAAGAAAGACTAGTGGCAAAATACGGAAATGAGGAACATTTTTCAATTCAAATCAGGATGATAAAAAGTATAGCCTTTGTACCACCAAACGAAGCTGATAATTATTACCAGAGCTTGTCTAGGAAATTTAATGACGAGGACGTGAGAAACGTTGGAGTTTGGCTTAAAAAAAATTATATTGGAGAAGGCAGTCAACGACCCAGAGAGCGTAGAAGCTTGGCACCGCCGTCTCAAGATAATTGTCGGAAAACGTCACGCCGGTATATGCAATATATTGAAAGATTTGGGAAAGGAAAGCATTTTACCAAAGGCGCAGATCGAGAAAGTGCAATGTGGTGAAAATATACCAAAAAACAAAAAACTTAAAATGAAAAAAAAAAAAACAGATTTTTTGCAGCGTATTGCGCATAATATTTTATTGGGATAGTTTTATTAATAAATTGTATTTTAAATACAATTTTTAAATTAAATTATTGTATGAAAAAATTAAATAGATTATTTTTAAAAACATTAACAAGTAATGCAAGATTTTGAAAATGTAAGATTTTAAAAATGCGAGATTTTGAAATGCGGGATTTTGAAATGCGAGGTTTTGAAATGCGAGATTTCATAATGCGAGATTACATACCCAACCCTTGGTTCATATCTAATATTTGAAAATTGAAGTTAATAAGATCCATTTATAACTTTTGAATGGGCTATACGAAATTACTGAATACAATGAAAACAACAACTATGGTTAACAAATTAACGGTTCAATTAATCAGAATACCTTATTGATTAATCATCTGAAACATTTCTAATTTGAAGTATCCCATACCAACCTTTTGAATGGATCATTTAACATAATTCTTTTATAACATTATATGATCTATTTCTGTATGTGGAAATCAAATCTGTAGTAAAAAACTACCGGTTGAAATATTCGGATGGCTTTAGTTGAAACAAAAAAAAACTGTTATTAAGGAAACATATTATTTATTTCGGATCATTCTAGGTCATGAAATGTTTTTCATGATTGAACAGTATTTTTCTGTATATATAAAATATTTAAAAATGTATTTGTGTTGTTCCTATTTCATGTTAACTTTTACTATTTAGCTAATACTTAAACCATTTTCGTGCTGACTTGTACTAAAAGTAGAATATTAAAGATATAAACCATTGGTGTTGTCATTGCATTTCGTGCTAACTTTTCGTGCTCACAAACATGTCTTTTTTTGCTAAAATTACAAAACTTTTCAAAACAATTGGCTTATTGTTTCATTTTAAATACATTTATGACCCAATTTTTTGAAAAAAAATGTACCTGCATTTTAGGGGAAAAATGTAACGTAAAAACTTTGAACCAAATTAAGAAGAGAAAGCAGATTTTATTTTTATATATTCTTTGAAACGAAAAACTTGAACCATTTTAATCTAATTTACAAACTCATTAAAAGCTCTTTTACTGCAAACCGTCTACAATAAAATATTTAGTTCTTTTTTTTGTGTGTAACACTTAAACCAAAATCAACTAAAATTAAATGTCATTAAAAATAGTTTTAAACTCGATGCTACTAAAGTACATTATGTACATAAAAGCATATAAACTATTCCCACAGCAAAAAATAAAATCTTTCTCCTTGGAAATGGTTCCACATAAAACTTACTTTTAATATAAATTCAATTTAATAAAACCATGTATTTTTTGTATGCTGTGTGTTAAATCCCACCAAAAAGCCAAACACAAAAAAAAGCTCAACTTTTAATGTTGGTCTTAATTTCATTCATATTTTCCTTTCAAATTTTTGTTTGGTTGTTGTCGTCGATGTTTTTTGCCCTCTTTTCACTTTGTGCGCTGTTGTTGACATTTATTTTATCAAAAAAAAAAAAAAAACAGTAAAGCGTGTTGCGGGAAAACAAACTTCATCTTTTGCTTTATAAACATGTACATATTGTATATATATACGTATACATATATGTATACAAAGAAAATGGTTTTTCCTTTTTATTTACTTTTAAATTATAAATAAGGAAAAAATAAAATTTAAAAAAATGTCAGCTTGTATACGGTTTTCGTAAAAAGTAAATTTACTTAAAACATTCTTTGTTGTTGTCTTGTTTAGATATGTATACAAACTTTAATCTGACACAACAACACTGCAGAGCTTTATCGTGCGTTTTATAATACGAGATGTTTTAAGAAAATAACATATCGCTATTTAATACGAAAATCTAAAATTAAGAGCTTTTTTGATAAAAAAATTATGCAAAGTTACAAAGGTTCCCACCCCAATTCACGAAATACTATACATAGCTATATATTTATAGGTAATGATATAAATATACAATTGTTTGCTATGTGATTATCGTCGACTTTAAAAATGGGAAAAAAATATTAAATTATATTTATACACATGTTAATACCGTATCATGGTATAGTAATTAAGTTGCCTTACCCGTACCTATCAATTTACTGGTAAAAATAAACCATGTTAAACGAATATAATTCATCTGGCCTTGTGTATATATATGTACGGTTACACAAAAACATTTTAGGTTAATCTAATTCACGTGTTACTATGTAGTTCCTTATAAAATAGTGAAAAGCTCGTTACTATACATAGTTTATGACCTTAAGCGCGCGCGCACATGGCATACATATTGAAAAAAGTTAATTTTAATTAAACCTTTTTATTAATAAACAATATATAAAGTACATAAACAAATTAATCATAAGTTTCATCGTACTCCCGTTGCTTTTGTACAAAATAATGAAACTTTCCGTAGAAAAATAACTTTTTAAATAAATCAAATGAGAACAAAACTATATTGAAGAACAAGTAGAAAAAAACAAAAATAACAAAATGAAAATTTAAGAAAACTATAATTAATTTCACAAGAAAAATTGTGTGTTTTCACTGTATAAAGCGCCATAACAAAATGAAAGCAAATTGTATTAAAAAACAAAAAAAAAAAAAGGAAAACCTTTATTTCAATTATTATGAAAACAAATAATAAAGTAGAAATGGAAATTATAGCCTGAACCCTGAAGCCTTTAATACAAAAAAAAAATAGTTTTTCCAACTAACATTAATAACAAGGTAATATTTTATTTTTTTGTTGTTGTTGTTGTTCAGAGGGAGGAAATTGGAAAAAAATAATAAAACATCTCAACACAAAACAAAACAAATTTTTATTCGGTTAAAACTTCTATCAAAATTACATAAAGCTTTTTAATTTTATTTCTGTACAAAAGTTCTTCTTTGACTATTTCAATATGATTAACAAATTGCGCTACTTGAATTTTATTGCTTTTAAAAGCTTCGTCACAAACGTCATTTCATTTTTAATATAAAAGCTTTAAATTGCCGTTTTAATTGTTTTACAAATCGTTTGGAATATGAAATATAATGAGATTGGTTATTATATACCAATTCTGTTTCAATAAAACAAAATTTAAAACCATACGATACAGATTCGTTACAGTATTTTCTATAATATATTGTATAATACACTTTCCTGGAATAAAAGCGCCTCTAATAAATAAAAAAAAAAAAAATTTTAAATTTAATATAGAATAAACCAAAGAGCGAAAAATGTCTATTACAAAATTATCCTCAAGTAAAAAATGAAAATTAAAGAAATAACGCCCCGTAATTAAATCTAAAATGTTCAAAAATTATAAAGAAACAAAAAAATTGATTTTGTCCTCCACACCCCCGTAATAGGAAAATCGAAATTAAATTTATTAGAAAATTGTCTTAAGTTGGTGTGAAATTAAATTTATTTTTTGGTTAACTGTAGGTTTTTATTTTTTTTTTTTACAAAAAAAGTGTAAAGCTTTAGGGATTTATTGGAAAATAAAATAAAAAGTTTTTAAGGTCGGACAAGATAAATGAGGGTTTGAATTAGTAATATGGAGTTATAGTATGTTTGTGTATTAAATGAAGTAGCCGCTTCATAAATAAAATATGTACGAGTTTGCGATATATCAATGTATATGGCCTCGAGGCTATATGGTTGACACGAAATACTGATGTACTAATTACAGTAATAACATGTTTATTTTATTCAATATTATTATAACAATAAATGTTTATTACACAATAAAATATTCCCCCCGTGGAATTCTATATAATTTTGACCATAAACTAATATTTTTTTTTTAACTTGCTCTATATACAACCAGAAATTCCCATTAAAAATCAAATAAAGATTTACGAGATATCAAAATCAAGATAAAAATATTATTTTGATCAATATTTTATCTTACAAAAACAAAAAATCTAACAAAACAACGTAATAAATCTTAATTCATCAATATTATGTGTCTGTGTGAGTGTGTGTACGTATGTTAGTATAGTCCGTATATAAACATTAAATGCATCCTTCTTCTAATATATAACTTAACCAATCATTTTGTATTTTTACTTACTTAAACTAAATAATATTGACATTATATTCAAGAAAAACTGGATAGAAAAACCAATAAATTTCAATTCAATACTGTCAAAGATTTTTTCGAATTATATATGTATATACCACCACTTAAAGATATGGTTATATCTCAAAATAATTTTGTTGTTAGTCTTTTATCCCATTTCTATAGTAGGAAACGAGTAAAAAATTTTGAAAATATTATTAAAATATCGACAAAACTTTTTTCTTTTTTTCCCCTATTGTTTTGAAAGATTTCTGAAACTACCAAGGTTAGAAGCATTAAATGTGGTGAAATAAAATTGAATATGTACCAGATGTTCCATAATATTATCTTATATAATAAGATGTATTTCCCGATTGATTTAAGAATATATAAAAATAATAGTTTGCATATAGTGGTGTAACTATACATTTATTGGGCTTCCCCACAACATTTTTTTGGGCCCCTAAAAATGGTTCTTGTACCTATGAACAAGTACAGCTTTTAGTGAAAAACTATTTCTTCAAAATGTCTAATCTCGCAATCAGATAAAAGTATCTGATTTCGAGAGTAGATGCCATGAAACATTTTTAAACTCAAAGCTTTGATGATTTCTAATGTGGTTTTCGATTCAAAAAAAGCAATCTGTTCTCAAAGAATTGATTTTGCGCTGCCAAATTATTCAGTTTGTCAAGAAAAAATAATTCGTCGGGTAAAATTTTTGTTCGATGTCAAACACACGCACATATACATTATACAGATATAAAAACGGGCAATTAGATTACATATATATTTTGATCTGCAGAGAAATTGCTTTTTCAGAGAGGGCTAGAAGATGAATAGAAAACTACCTAAGTTTATCGATAAAGCATCACAAATTTCGAATATAATGTCAAGAATTTCGAAATAATTTTGCTAAAATGTTTTATGAGCATAAATTGTGTATTTGCAATAATTCAACAACTTTTAATTTTAGAAGCTTTCAATTATCGAAGGGGTACGGAATTTTGAGTAAATTTAGAATATTTCTTCTCCGAGTTCATTATCATAAGCTTTTAGATTTAAAAACGTTTCAAACCAAACCATTTTACTATGAAACTTGATAATATAAAGGAAAATGACATTTTCAGATAAATTTAGAATATTTGTTTTCAATGAGCTTTAAGCTTGATAATTAGTTAATAACTTTTGGGTTTCAACTTAACATTTGTGAGCCTCTTCATAATTGTAAAAATTATGTTTTGCAAAAAAATGTCAAGAACTATTAGTTTTAAGAGCTTTCAATAAAAAAAGCTTTTTAAACCAAATCATTTTACTCAGAAATCTGATTTATAAATGGTAATGAAATTCGGGACAATTTAGTATGTTTCTTCACAATGTAAATTATCAAGAGCTTCTAGTCAAATCCAACCATTTTACTAGGAAACTTGGTATTATATATATATATGTACATATAAGCTGTCGTTTATCGAAGCTTTTTGATTTTACTCCCAAAATTGGTATTAAATAAAGCGACGGAATATTGGGATACAGTTAGAATATTTGTTAAGAATGCGCTTTAGGCTTGATAATTTAAACTTAAGGTTTAAACTTAACATTTCTGAGCCTTTAAATAATTTCAGGTTTTTGTTACAAAGTTTTTTATGCAAAATTATTTAATTAAGAGCTTTTAGTTTTTAGAGCTTTCATTGATCGAAATAAATAATTTATCCCAACATTTCGTTACTGTTTATAGCGGAATTTTTGGATACATTTAGAATGTTTATTTTCAATGAGCTTTAAGATTGATATTAAAAATGTTTTATGAAAATAAATTAATTATTTGCAAAATATGTCGAACATTTAGTTTTAGGAGCTTTCGCGTATAGTAGCTTTCTAACCCAAATCATTTACTTTTATTCTGAAATTTGATATTACAAAGGAAGGTGGGATTTTGAAATAAATTTAAAATATTTGTTTTAAATTTGCTTTTAGCTTAACAACTAATTCATACTTTTTGGGTTTGAACTTAATATTTTGAGCTTTTTAATAATTTCAGGTTTTTATTAAAATATTTTATGAGCATAAATTATGGGTTTGATACAATTGTCAAGAGCTTTAGTGTCAAGAGCTTTCACTAATCGATGCTTTTTAAACAAACCGTTTTACTCTGAAATTTGAATAAGTTTTAAGACCTTTTCAAATCCAACCATTAGACTTTCTTTTATATCATAAAGAAAGGTGGTATTCTCGGATTAATTGAGACTGTATGTTTTCAATGAGCTTTAAGCTTGATAATTTATTTATCAAATAAATCCTCGATAATTTTGAACATTAATCATGTATTTGCAAGAAATGTCAAGCACTATTAGTCTTAAGAGCTTTCACTTATCGAAGCTTTTCAATCCAAATCATTTTACTAAGAAATTTAATATTCCAGGGGCAACGGAATTTTGGATAAAATTCAGAATATTTGTTCTTAATTTAATCATTTCCATTTTCGAGCGTTGCTTGTGTAATAAAATCAATTGGTTTACTCAGATTTAATATTATGGATGAAACAGAACGTGATTCATTTAAATGACCTTAAATAAAACGAAACATCTTGCAACTCTATGCTATGACGATTTCTAAATATATTAATAAAGCATCATTATGTGAATATCAATTCGAAAGATTTGGATATTGTTATGAATAATTTCGGAAAGACTGTTCAAATCTAAAAATCCACGAAAATTTCGAGAAATTTCGACAATTCATTAATTCATTAATGTTTCTAATGCTAAAAAGTAAGTTAAGGCTAAGCTCAACAAAATGATATGCAATAAGAACAGAACCCTCGGATCTTATCGGATAACTTTTTAAATATCGAAGGGCTCTAAAATTCTCGAGTAACATCGAACTATCAAATACACCCTAAATTCTCAAACATACTCGAATAACAATAGCTTGACACCGAATCACCGATTAAGTTTAAAACATCACACACCTCATTTCGATTAAAAAGTGATCAAAAGGTAAAACTTGAGACAAGCGGATATGAAATCGGGAAGCAAGAGTTTCCAAAGTTATAATCTGGTTTTTTAAAATTTCCTGGAAATTTACCGTTCTGCAAAATTGAAAAGGCGGTCTTCTTTATGCTTAATCTGAGCTATCTAACCTTAAATTTGAACTGGTCAACGAAACCTCATGAGTCCCAACCATCGTGCCCCCCCCCCCCCCCTTGCGGCTGCGGGTACTTAGTTATACGCCACTGTATATAAATATATGTATATATGCATATACTGGAGTTTGAAAACGGCCAAATTTAGTGCTAGTGATTTAAATACTACATTCATCTCTCGAATATATCTATTAAGAATACGTACAATTTCTTATATTATTGCGTACCCGCATATATGTATATGAAACTGCTGAACCATAATTTGTCAAATTACTATGATAAATAACCAGAGATAATAAAGTTCTATACGTAATACGTTTATGAAAATTAATCACAATAAAATATGACTCTTGGTATATATAGTACAGTGATATGATTTATTAAATTAGCTAACTCAATATATTTATGTTTAGAAACACGACGAATGTACGGTGAACTTTCAATATCAATCATCATTTCGCTCTTTTTTCTTTTTTTCCATTTTCCATGAGGAATAAATGGATGAATTACGGTGATTTTTATTTTAATATTCGGGAAATATTTCTTTTATAAACAGGGAGAATAAGCTTATTAAAGTATATAAATAATCTTGCTTAACAGTCACGGTACAAATAGAATGTAATATTTACTGTAATAAATTTCGGAAATGAACATTTGATGCGGAAGCTTTTAAATGTGACATTTGGTATATAAGTTACTTATTTCGCGTAAAAAGTGAAAACATTAAAATAATATTTGTGAAATGTCTAAAATATGTGATACTTGTTTGAAAAATGTCACTAGAAAATCTAAAAATTGGTTCTGCTATCTGGCTATGTTTAAATTGCCGTAAGGGATCGAACAATTCTTTAGTTGTTGATGATAATGTTATCGGAATTAAAAACACAAGTGGTAGTGCTCAAAGTTTGGATGACCTTGGTATAAAGGAATTCAAAGTCAGCTATCCCGTTAAATTTTTTGTGCAAAAATATTTGTGCGGCCGGTACGTGATACATACTATCTGGGTTCATTGCTCTCCCTCCTAGATGTTTATTGTAGCCAGTACTGCTACTAGAAACACGGTAGCATTAATTAGTAAGGACTTCGAGAGGGCAGTCTCACTCCCGTATATTCCTAACCCTGCCATGACTTCCGTTTTTATTTTACTCATACGAGTTGCTGGGAATGGAGAGTCACCTGTAGGTCACCCAGCTTTACTACAGGAGGGCTAAATAAAACTGGAGGGTGCCTGTTATCCAGAGTCCGCATACTTTGTACTGATTAACCAATCAGCCATTCATCCTTCGGCATATGCTGTTCCACCTTAGATTAGGGTTTTTTGTCAAGGTTTTCTCCTTCAGCGCCGTACTTTAGCCTGTTCCAAAAGGCCACATTCTGCCTAATGGTTTCAGTTACCAGTGGTTGGCCCGAGGAGGCATCACGTACACTTGCGAATTGTGATCAGGTTACCCCTTACACAATTGTACCCATCACGCGCTGCCTAATACATGACGAGAACAACTCACATGATGCGCACCCTACTGGTAGGTTACGGAGCTGGTAGATTAATCTACTTACTCTACTCAACTTTGGTCCCCTCCTCCAATAGACGCCAAACTACCAAAATATTCCGTCTAAGTGGGACGATGTTCCTCTTTTAATAATAATCAACATAGCGGGTACAATTGTTGTAAATATACTATCATGTCGTCAATTTTGGTTGTGTCAAAGTCACTGATATGATTATTATAGACATCCAACAATGTGATATGAGAACACATTTCAGAAAGGGCAGCGAATTCATCCAAAAATTTTTGCTGTTAATTTTTATCATTTAATTTTAATGTCTGTACCAGACATACCGGCCCACTTGTCAACAACGTTGACACAATTAAATCTAATAACGAGAGTATAGGATATTGATGAACGTTGGAAGATATAGTGCTCCGACTTACTTGCCTGCTACGATGTTCCCTACATTGCATCAAAAGTGTTAATTGGTAGTTAGTGGGTAAATTTTCGAAATTGGTCGTTCTATGCAGTTAGATGTAACCTTGAGTGTAACATCTCTTGTGAATCTGTCAGATCCTGTATGCTTCTCAAAAATTTTCATCAATGGCCATTTCGATGGAGGAAAATTCTCGCTTTTAGTAATACAATAGTAAGCGACTCAAATAGTCTGTCACCGACCGGGAACATTGATTTTCATTTAAGTTGAGAACGCTTGCTTCAGGACCAGAGTTAATTGGTTAGGCAATTGGGATCATTATTTATGGGACACAGTAGTTGTGAATTAAGAACACCTTCTATTTGGGTAAGTACGGTGCTCATTTCCTCGTAGGTCAACTTATTTTCTCCTATAGTCCTGCGTAGATGGTATTTTATTGATTTTATACACCCGCCTCCCATAAGCCGCCGAAGTGAGGTGATCCAGGTGGAATAAAATGCGAAGTTGTTCAGTCATTGGCTAAGTACTCAGCAATTGTCGACTGTAATTGTCTCATTGAGGTGGCTAGACTTTAGTTCCGATGATGCACCGACGAATTTAGTGTCATTGTCACTGTAGAGATCAATTATTTGTCCACGTCGAGAGGTAAATCTTTTAAATGCTGCAATAAAGGAATTAGTGGTAAGGTCACTTACGATTTCTAAGTGTATCGCCTTGATACAAAGACACACGAAGACACCGATATAACCCTTAGATTTTCTGTAGCCTCTGCCCTTTGACATTCGTAGTATAATCGGACCTGCATAATCTACTCCAGAATCTAAAATGGTCGACTTCTTGTAATGCGTGGAGAAGGCAGATTTCCCATTATTTGACTTCTCGTGTTGACTGCATAACGGAAGCATGTTGTACATTTATGAATAAATTGTCGTACCAAATTTTGTCCGTTAATAATACAATATTGTCGTCATGAACATCCAAGTGTTTGACTAATGCCACTATGCAATATGTTGCTATGTGTTTGAGCTATGATCATCTTAGTGATTGGACTATTACGAGGCAAAATGATGGGGTGGTTACACCCAGAGAAATCGAAGTATCTATTATTCCTATAGCGGATTATCTATGCAAAAATTAAGTATGAAATTCAACTTGACCTATCACAGGAATAAGTTATACATAAAATGAATGTAACATGCATACTTAAATAAGTAATCATTTCTCATGTCAATTTTGGAATGAATTGTTAAAAGAGTCTAGGCAGTTTTATGCATATTTAAGCATGATAAACTCCAGAACACAAAATGAGAATTCGTTCATCATGCCTATGATGGAATAAATTGTTCAAAAATTGGGGCAGATTGGTGCCTATTTCGGATGAATAATCATTCATCATTCCTATTTGGGAATTAATTTGCCGCTTCATCCATATTTAAGCATGATAAATTCCAGAATACAAAATGAGTATTGGTTCATCATGCCTATGATGGAATAAATTGTTCAAAAATTGGGGCAGATTGGTGCCTATTTCGGATGAATAATCATTCACCATTCCTATTTGGGAATTAATTTGCCGCTTCATCCATATTTAAGCATGATAAATTCCAGAATACAAAATGAGTATTGGTTCATCATGCCTATGATGGAATAAATTGTTCAAAAATTGGGGTAGATTGGTGCCTATTTCGGATGAATAATCATTCATCATTCCGATTTTGTAATTAATTTGCAGCTTCATGCATATTAAAGCATGATAAATTCCAGAACACAAAATGAGTATTCGTTCATCATGCCTATGATGCCTATGGCAGATTGGTGCCTATTTCGGAAGAATAATCATTCATCATTCCTATTTGGGAATTAATTTGCCGCTTCATCCATATTTAAGCATGATAAATTCCAGAATACAAAATGAGTATTGGTTCATCATGCCTATGATGGAATAAATTGTTCAAAAATTGGGGTATCAGACCGATCTGAAAACTTTGATCGCAACATAATATACGGGAATAGATAGCCGCTGCATAAGCTGAATTGGACGCATCGCAGAAGCCATGCAGCTCGCAATATTGTTGATTCGTATGATTGTTTAGCCATGAGACATTGATTTAAGTTCTTCTCGGTATGTGAGCAATGTTCCTTTGATATGTTCTGGGATGGGTGGTGCCACCCAGAGATTTTGTAAAAAGATTTTCGCAGTAATGATACACGGGGAAACCCAATCCAAAAGGTCAAAGAGCTGAGATATGTCAGAGAGCATTCCTCTTTTGGTTATGTCCTCATCATTGGACATGGAAATGTTGTAGCTATGCCAAGTATTTTTATTGAATCATCGTTGGAAATATCCAATAGTGATTTCGTTTCGTGTAATTCGCTCGGAATAGATCGCAGAATATTAGCATGATTTGATGACCATTTTCAAAGCTGAAATCCACCAGATTTCACGAGCTCAATCAATTCTGTTTTTAGTTTTAGCGCTGCCTCGATCGAATCTCCACCAGACATTACGTCACCAACATACATCTCGTACCGAACACTTTCAGATGCTAATGGAAATCTTTGTCTCTCATCGCGAGCTAATTGCATGACTGTTTTGATAGCTGGATACCGAGCGCTTACGGCGCCATAGTTTACCGTATTTAAGCGAAGATTAGTAATTGGTTCATCAGGAGTTGACCGCCAAACAATTCGTTGAAAATCGGTGTCATCAATGTTCACTTTAATTTGCCGGTACATTTGTTTAATGTCGGTTGTGAATGCAACCATATAAGTGCACCAACTCATGAGTATGGAAATCAGTTCAGTTTGAATCGTTGGTCCCGTCATTAATTTTTGGTTCAATGAGACACCATTTGATGACTTTCGAGAGGCATCAAATACCACTCGAAGTTTAGTAGTTGTACTGCTCTGCTTGAACACAGAATGATGTGGTATGTAGAACGCTCGATTAATGTTAGTTTGTGGATTTTTGATGATTTCCATGTGCTGTTGTTCTAAATAATGCTTCATGAAATTGGTGTACTCATCACGAAGCTGTTTGTTTTTACGAAAACGTTTTTCCATCGACAATAGTGCGGCAGTCGCTCAATTTCGAAAATTGCCAAAAGTCGTTTCATTGGGTCTAGAATTATCAAACCGAAGATTAACGATATGTTTAACTTCAGGTGATCTTTTGTGTGTTCTTGAATACAATTTTTCAAATGCTTGGTTATTTAAGGACTGAACTCTATAGTCGTTAACTCCTCAATCTCCCAAAATGATTTCAATTGATTTGAAATATCGATGCACGGGTGAAATTTCATGATGCTAGTAGATGGATTGTCCTTCAGTGTTGTATTTGATGCATTTTTTGAAACTTTTACGTTTTATTAATACTACCTGGGAACTTATTTTAGTTAGCTTCAAAAAATCCAAAATTTTTGTTACAGTTGTAAACATACCAATCAGTTTTAGTTAGTTAGTATTTAGTTTTAATAACATGGAAACTAAAAAACCGAAAAAACTTATTTTTAACCCGTTTTGCAAAAAATTAGAAAGTACCAATAATACAACAAAAAATCTTTTTTTAACCGGTTTGCAAAGAGCTAAAAAGCACCAAAAATACTGAATAAATTCTACCACCACTTTTTTAATTAATAAAACACACAGGACGCTCCTTGACTTCAATATACATAAGTAGATTTATTTACTAATACATTCATTTCCACTATTCCACTATAAGCATAATTTATAACTACAAAAATACAATTCTTGCTTAATACCTTAAGTATCAAGCAGAACGCACTGACTTAGCGAATTATATTAACTAAAAAATTCCTTTTGTTGTTTTTTTTTTTTTAATTTTTGTAATTTGTGTAATAATAATGGTTTTCAGGAACCTTTTCGGACTCGTTTTAGATACATTTTACAAAAACTAATTAGTTAACATTTGGTCGCATAAAAACATTTAGAATACGTACCAAATAATCCAAATTAAAATCATAAAGAACAAAGAATCCGTTTCTGACTGGCTTTAGATATCTTTACAAAATCTAATTAGTTATAATTTGGATACAAAAAAACCTCTATAACTCATTTCGAATAATCAAAAATTAAAACATTTAGATACCGTGTTAAAATAACTAGTTACAATAAAACCAATATGAACGCAATTTAATCGTTTTTTTAAAACTATGGTTTCAGATTGCTACTTGGAAATCTTCCTGTTTATAACCTTTCCATAAAATGTATAAATTTGCACTTACATTGAAATGCTTTTTTAACGTTTAATAGAATTATTGGTTCTTTACAATTTCCTTAATAGATCAATTTATTATTTACCAATGGAATGATTCATATTTTGTAGTATGTATCTGAATTTAGGGTTATGATAATAAATGCCAAACATTTAACAATTGAAGATGAAAGTATTCAAATTTATGTTATATAATAAATTCAACTTTATCTCTCTGGATGCATACAGGTTGTTTATATTTTGAGGTTAAGTAGCTTTGATTCGAAATTCAGTACCCCAACAATTATGCACCCCAAATTATCTATATTTAAAATTTTTATTTTTTTTTTTCTCGTAGGTAGTTGTCCCTCATTCAGCCAGTAGCCACTCACGTATTCATGCCCACGAAACAAATTTTAAGGAAAAAAAATATAAATTTAGAAAAATCAAATTAAAAATAGAAAGTTAATAATAAAAAATGTCAATTTTAATTTGATATTTGATATTTTATAATAAAAAATAAATTTGGAAATATGGAAAATATAAAATTTAATTCAATTTTATTACAACAGCAAAAAATAATTAATATTAGATATCAAGTAATTTAATTTTTCTCGGAAATTTATGGTATACACTCGTACGTGAAGCAAGCAAATTTACATTCAATTGATTTTGGGCGGCATTTTAATTGACTAATGGCAGATTATATGCGATGGGATGAGTTGATGTCGAAAATATCTAAAAATTGTTGACGAGGCTTAAAATTTGACGTAGCTTTTATGTAACACAAAAACTAAATGTGTGTGAGGTATTAAACCACACAAAAAATTTATTTTTAATTTTTTTAAACTCATAAAAAACTTATCCCACTTAATTTACATCATTAAAGTTAAACCGCTGTATAAAAAAGCGTAAAAAAAAATGTTTTCTGTCCACATAGCGCGCATAATACATTATGATAATGTTCCCTTTGATAAAACGTTATCAAAAGTTTAAATTAAATTTAAAAAGCTTAGGCAAAGCTTTTGTGCGCGTGTGTTTATTACAGATACATGTAATAATAATGTCTACATAAAATATTATCTCCTACCAAAAACCATTCCTATGTATGGAACATAAAAATGTTATAATGTGTACATATTTTATTTCTTAGCATTTTTCAAATTTTTATTTTTAACTTAATAATAATAATTTTAATGACAAGGAATAAAGAAAAATGATTTTTATTTCTTGCTTTTGTTTCTTCTTCGCCATTATCTTATGTAAGAGTACATATTTTTATATGCTAAGGTGTACTGTAGTGAAAAATAAGCTCTCGTTGCTGTATTGTGTATTTCCCAGCGATGTGTGTATACAAGTACATTCAGTACATTGGAAAATGTATAAATAAGAACAGAACAAAAATGAAAAACTTTATTATTTGAATTTATTTTACTTTACGTGGATTTGATTCATAATAAAAATAATGATAGCGTAGATTTTCCGTTGTTTATATATTTATAAATAAATAAGCTTTAAAAATGTAATGCTATGCCTTTTTTCCATCTCGTCTGCATACAAGGTATGTGTACATACATAAATATTGTTTTAATTCGGATTTTTAGTAGATTTATTACTAAATTTGGCATTTGCTGTACAAACCATTAGTTACACGTACAAAGGGAATCCGTCATGTCTTTCGGTATGTAAAAAATTTACTGAGCTTTTCCCGTTGCATAAAAAGAATCAACACTTGTTTTTTATGTCCAGTGTATAGCATTGCAAATTGAACAAATTTCCTCACATTTATTTGTGGAATTATCTGGTATGTATGTTGCTGACGGATTTAGTTTTTTATTTATTTATCACACAACTAAAAAAATAAAGAGAACATTACGAAGCTAAAATCAACATTTAATGCGCTCCACTGTAAAAAATGGATATCGCGTGAAAATTGTCGTGTTGCACATTTGAGAAGAATAACAACAATAACAAAAATAAAAAAAAAATAGTTCAACATGAACAATATAAAAATTAATTTATAAATAAACGAACAAACAAAGTGTTAAAAAATTAAATTTCGTCAGTTTGTCACATCGAGGTTACATTTTTTAAATACGATTACATTGAAGGTTTGAAATGTTATCGTTTTTATATATTTGTTTGTTTGTCTTTTAGTTTGTTGTGGTCAGATGTTTCCATCTATATAACCTACTAGTTCTCCACTTTGCGCTTGCATAGTCTTCTCACGGGAAGAACTGAAGCTATGGATTGTAAGTTGTAATTTCTGTGAATACTTCTCATGAATTTGGCGTACTTTTATTTCTAAAAATATTCAGTTTACTTATGCTGTTATTTGATGTGTGTTGTTAGCGGTGTTTATATTTTATTTTTATTCGTTTTCGTCTGTAAATTATTTTGAGATTTTCTGGTAATTATGTCTTTTAATGAGTATTGATTAAAAATGTGATATTTGGAGCGTATTTGTTGATATTTCTTACATTCGTCAAAATTATGATCATTGTCTTCAGTTGTGTAACATGTAGGGCATCCAATTTTTGGCCAAAAAGTCATTCCGGAATTTTCGAATTTAAATATTCTCGATTCCGGAATTCCGGAATTGATTTTTTTTAAATAATCTCTGAATAAAAATTAAAAATTAAAGTTTCACAAAAAAAACAATTTTTTTTATTTCATTTAAAATATTACATATTTTTATAATTAATGCTCATATGTATGAACGATACTAAATCGCAGTTACTACTTACACAATTTTTAGAATTAAAAATTTTAAATTATATCAGTCCTACAGTAAATTCTACAAATTCTATAAATCCTATAAATTTTTGTAAATTTGATAAATTTAATAAGTCCAATAAATTCTATAAATTTTTAAATTTTATGAATTTTATAAGTTCTATTAATTCTATAAATGCTACAAATTCTATCAAATTTATAAATTTTATGAATAATATAAATTCTTTAAATTTTATAGATTCTTTGAGTTCTATTAATTGTATTAAGTGTATAATATGTTTTATAAATCCTACAAACTCAAATTTGACTTGTTTTATAAATACCACAATTTCGATAAATCCTATAAACTTGTACAATTCTATAAATTCAATAATTTCTATAAATGTTATAAATTCTATAAGTCTTCTAAATTATTTATATAAATTTTTTGAATAAATTTGAAACTTTAGTAAGTGCTTTAAATTCTACAAATCTCATAAATTCTTTAGTTCTTAAAAATTCCGTAAATTTGATAAATTTTAAAAGTTCAATAAATTCTCTAAATTTTATGAATTCACTAAATTCGACAAAGTCTATAAATATTATAAATTCTAATATTTTTATAAGCTCTATAAATTCTATAAATTTTATGATATTTATAAATTATTAAAACTACACAAATTCTATAAATTTTATAAATTCTTAAAATTTGATAGATTTTATGGGATCAAATTGCTTTAAGTTAAATTATTTTAAGATTGTCAGTTATATAAATTCTACAAATCCAAATTTTACTTATCCTAAAAATTCGATAATTTCTATACATTCAATAAATTTTATAAATTCTTTGAATTTTACAAATTTTATAAATTCAAAATTATAATTCAAAACAACTTTAATAATTTTATTAATTCAATAATTAATTTCTATAAATTTTATAAATTTATTAATTTCTACGAATAATGCTATAAATTCTATAAATACAGTTTTAAAATTCAGTAAGTTCTTTTAATTCTGCAAATCTCATAAATTCTTTAGTTCTTAAAAATTATAAATGCGATAAATTCCATAAATTTTATAAGTTTTTCAAAGACTGTTTTTAATTATATAAATTTTAGTATATTTATAAATGCTGTAAATTCTATAAATTATATAATCTCGACCAATTTTCTAAATTTTATTAATTCTTTATATTTTTTGATTCAATGGGTTGTATAAATCCTACAAACTCAAATTTGACTTATTTTAAAAATTCTATAATTTCTATAAATTCAATAAAATCGATAAATTCTACAAATTTTAGTAAATTTTACATATTCAATAATTTCTATAAATCGAATAAATTCTGTAATCATACAAATTTGATTATTTCTATGAATTCTACAATATAAAGCCTACAAATTCAGTAGGTTAGGTTAGGTTAGGTTAGTTGAAATGGTACAGATTATAACCTCTTCATCCTTTCTGGAACCATTTAGAGCTATTTAGGTAGCGTACAACATCGCGCATTCCTTCCTCCTCCTCGTCCAAACAGCTTCTACGGAAGTCATTTGCCTCTAAGCCCAGCCTTCTTGCATTCTCTCCAAAAAGGCAGTGTGGCGTGAGTATTCCTACGACCGTTCTTAATTCACAAGAGCTTAATGTTCTAGTGCGGCCCAAGTCTAGTTTTGGCCAGACTTGTCTTGCATCATTACAAGTGAGGCTGTTAGTGAAACCTTACCAGTTTATGCCCTGTCATAGGATTCCCCAGACTTATTCTTGCCGGTTACAGCGGGTAAAAAATTCAATATGTTTTAAAATAATTTATAAATTCAATAAATTTTATGAATTTTTCTAAATTCTTTAAATTTTGTAAATTCTTTAAGATAAATTGTTTTAACTGACAGAGTTCTATACATTTTGGTAACTTAAAATGTTTTTCTATTTTTTTTTAATTCCCCAAATTTTATAAATACTATAAATTCTAATACGTTTTTAAAGCCTATAAATTCTATAAATTTCATAAATCCTTTAATTGTTATAGATTCTACGGATTCTATAAATTATTCAAGTCTGTCAGTTCTATAAATTCAAAAAATTCGAATGTTTCTAAAACATTTCTACAATAATTTTTATAAATTTTATAAATTCAATAAATTCTGTAAATCTAAAAAATTCTATGAATTCTATAAAGCCTAAAAATTCAGTGAGTTACGTTAGGATAGTTAGAGTGGCACAGAATTTATTCCCTTCATCCTTACTGGAACCATTTATCTCGCAGTTTAAGCGCTGCGATAGGACTCCCCAGAATAACTAACGATACTAAATCGCATCTTAAACATTTATTTTCCTATTCACTCCTTATAAAATGAATGTGAAAAAAATTAGGAAACATTGTTAAACATAGATTTAATTGCTGCTGCGAGTTAGCGCCGTTGTTACAATTTGCAATGATTGACATCAAGTATTTCCTATTTTTCTGGTTCTTTTCATTAAACTTGACGCATCGACGCTTGTGTCATTTAGGCTAGAATTTTGATGGCGATATTTCCCGCTGCTTAATTTCCTCTTTTAGCCTGGTAGGGCACCACCATCGTCCCAAAATTAAAGTCCTTTTCGAAACGCAAAAACGTATATCACGGTTTTTGATATTTTTGAGCTAATGAACTAACAAAATTAAATGTTTTCTGAATTTGTTTCTTTGTCGGACTCGCTTCTTTGTCGCTTTATACGGGGCTGTATAGTACTATGTACCTTTTTTCAGTTTATAAACTAAGAAATAACACAACACATACTTGTCATGTGTATTTTAGAGACGAATTAAATTAAATATGTAAATGCATCAGGTAATTTTCAGGAACGATAATTTATTGTTCCATAATCCGTTTATTAGGTGTCATATCATGGTGAACGAAAAAGAGGAATACTCTAAAACTTCCAAAAAAATCCCCTCTATATTTTGACCAGCTCCCTAAATTGACCACCTTTTGGCACTCTCTGAAATATTACGTATAATATTTTGGTACAATTGAAGGAAATTTTTCTTTTTAGCCTGACTTTAGATTTTCAAATTTTTAGGTTATTTTATTCCTTAAACTAACCACCTCCATAGATTGACCAACATTTCTGGGTCCCTAGAATAGTGACTTTAGAGAAGTTTCCCTGTAAATACATATATATTTTTTTAGTATCTGGAAGACAGACACCAAATTACGGTGACTTTATATACTTAAATTAGTGTGAAAAATAAAAATTCATTAATTCCGGAGTTAGTGTTTTCAATTCAGGAATAATCGAAACCAAAATATCGGCCGGTATTCCGGAATATCGGAATTTCGGAATTTTTTAGGTGAGTCTTGTTCTAAACCTATCGTAAATATATATTTCTTGTTAAACGTGTGTCCTGTTCACAGCCTGGTAATCTGTTTGATCTCTCTGTCCTTTAATGCCATGTTCTGAAACCAAAGGTTTTTAGGGGTTGAGTGGGGGGGGGGGGGTCGTTATAAATTGTTTGTAATAGTGTTCCACCATTTTGTGGTCATCTCTCTATAACTTTCTGCTCATTCGTTGTTAATTATCTGTGTAATTGAGCTTATACTGTTTGACATGGTTCGTTGTCCAAGTTGTGTGCGTCGGCGATAAGAGTGCTGCTTTCGCCAATTGGTCCGCTATTCTATTCCCTTCTATACCCATATGTGTATATCCTGGGATCCATTCTATCCATTTTTTTGTTCTTGGATCTGCTAAATCTACAATATAATTTGGTTTTCAAAGTGTTTGTCTGTGTTACGTGTTCCTGCGGTTTGTATGGATCTACAGGCAACTTTATAAATCCGTCAGAATGACTACATTGTTTTTTTTTTGCTTATAGCTATTTTGATGACACGTATTTCCGCAGTTTTAAGGTCTCTGTAATTTTTCAGTTTGATTACGAATTTCTGGTTAATGTCTTTTAAATACATTCCTAAACCTACAGTTCTTCAGTATATTAAATTGGAGCATTTTTGCGGAATTTTGTAAGTTTCGTCCTATTTGCCGATAGTCGATAGTTTAATTTACTTATTTAATTTACATATTCCGGTACATTCTATTTTGAGCATCAGCTCATTAATAACAGACCGTACCAAAAAACGTGAGTAGGTAACATAAAAATAACAAGAAAAAACAAAAAAATAGTACGTTATCACCGCCAATCCTGTAACTTCAACTATTTAATCGGTTCTTTAATGGTTCTACTTGATTTTTAATCGATCCGGAGACTTCGCCAAAATCGTCACTTACACGGAGAAAATTACATAATCGTATGAAGTTTTATCACCCGAATGATCCAAATTTAATTTTTAATTTTTAGGTTTGGGCATTAATTTACTTGTGGTTCATGGATATATCTCTTGGTTTGAATGTTTGTTGTCAATTTTAAATTTATAAAATAAAAATTTAAAAAAATTATTTTAGAGTAAAATATGTCTAACTGACGTAACAGTCTAAGCCGCCTTATTTCTTCCAATAAGCCGTCCCTAGCTTTTAACTGCCCTTTCAGTTCCTCAATTAATTTGCATAACATCTTTATGCATTTGTCCGTTTCTATATTATTATTAGTGGCTCTTGATTGTAAATCAGAAGCGCTTTTGTCTTCGTGTTTATAAGATCTTTCTGTCTGCGAATTTCTCGCCTTATACCGTAGAGCTTTTCTTTCGATTCCTTATAGGATGCTTTGTGGACCGTCATATATTCGATTATTTGTCTTTGTCGATGCCTTTTTTGACACTTTTTGTTGTTAGTTGAGTGTCCGTTACCGCAGAATTTGCATCTGGGTTTACATTCATGTACCTCTTCACCTGTGGTTTTTGCACAAATCGGGCAACGAATGATGTCTTTGGATCTGCACCGCTTTATTGTGTGCCCGTAGTTTAGGCATTTTCTAGAATAATATGTTTTCGTACATAACTAAAATATATGGTAGAGTTCTAGCTAAGAATGTCAATTTCACTAATTCCATGTTGCTGGAAGTATTTTTTCAGAGTCCCACTTTGTCATCCTTTCTAATTTTTCGATTTGTATACTAGATTTTAAATTTTCCCTAATCTCCTCCTCGGATAAATCCGTTGGCACGTTTTTACTGACACCTACCGTTCTATTAAAATTATTAGGAATAAATGCTTTATAGCCGTCGAATTTTTTTATCACCTGTGAGCTTATGCATGTATTTGGGTCTTGGTAGTACTTAAAGGAAAGTCTAGTCATATTTTTGCTTATTTGTTCAATAGATTCAACTATAATTTTATTCAGTTTGAGGGAAGACTAATGATAGCAAATTTAAGTTATCTTTCGAAACCATGATCCTGTATCGACCCGTATCAGATCTACTGTACTTGTTGGGTTCTATTTCTGTAACAGTTATGCTATTAATTTGTTTTTCTGCCGAAGTTGTCCTTCGTTTTAGGGACGCATTATTGAATTTTCTGCCATTGTACTAATGCTTTGTATTCTCTAACTGTAGTATGTCTGTTTACAATTTATTTATGTAATGTTTAATTTGTAATTTTGATTTTTGTGTTTAGTTTTGTTGCATCATCCGAGTCTGTTTCTGTTATTATTATGTCATCGTCATTTAGATCGTCCACTTACTATATATATTATTCACTTCACTTTATAGTCACCAGAATAGAGAGTAAAGCTATAAAGCAAAATAAAAAAGAAATAAAATAAAAACTTACCTCGATATCAAAAATTACCTTGATTATTGCGTATAGTCTTTTCTTAATGTTAACACCTAATATCGGGTTATATTAATTAATAAACACGATGTTTTCCTTTCGGATGTCACAATCTGAATTCCCATATGCTATGTTGAGAGCTTTTTCAACATTGCGTAAGTACAAAAATTAGACTAAGGAGAGAATTTTGAATTCATTAGACATGGCGTAAATAGTGAAAATGCCGACATAAACCGCCGAATACGATCCAGACTGGAAACCAACACAACATAGCTCACTGACCGCTTCAATAATTAAAAATCATCAAGAAATTATTTACTTTCAAATTAAATTTCCATACAGCTTATTTTTGAATATTTTCCGAAAAATAAAAATTAGCCAGAAATTTATTAGGACTTACTAAATTTAGATCAAAGTTTAAGTTTCGATTGCAATTAATTTAACATTCGTTAAAACGGAAACTTTTGAAACATTCAATAGTTTCCGTTATTAAGCTTTAGAGGGGAGGGGATTTTTTGAATGAAATTAAACCATTTTTAATAAAATTTGCTAAGAATAAGGTGCTAATTATAGATTTGAACCAAATTTGAATAATTTTGATGTTGCTTATGAAACAAATTTTCCAAAAATTGGATTTGACGGTTTAGAATGCCGGTTTGCCGTTTTCCATCAGGCAATGCCTTTACTTTTATTTATTGGTTTACTTCGTTTGTTACGTCATCGTTATTATACTTTGATCTCTTTTTCTTTAGGGTATTTTTCATCAAGTACAGAAGAAAATTGCTTGTTCAACGCGTAACAAAATTGGTTTATGCCCGTGAAATTTTTAGTCCATTTTCACGATCGTCAGTGAGTCGTGTTAAGTGCCATTTCTGGTCCTAAATACATTTTAGTAATTTCTTTGGTGGATAATTAGTTTTGATAATTTTTCTTTGAAGTTTAAAGCTAATTACTGTAATAATCAATTAGGGATTTCTAAGCTAAAATCACGATATTTTATGAAATCAGCGTCATGAATGGAATGCTGCGTCCTGTTCATCTCATTTATGGTCCAACATATGTTTTGATAGCTTTTATTCGGTGTTGGTGGACGTTTTAGAACCTTGTTAAAGTTAGCAGAAAATTATAAAATGTCGATAATGTAGATAGTGTCTTGGCTATCTCATCCGAAAGTTACGAGCCGACATATTTCAGCCGAAACATATTTCATATATAATGAAAAATTGACAAAACAAACTATAAACTGGAATTTCCATATAGTGAATTTATGGCTGGAATTCACTGTTTGCGCCTTGCGGTGATAATTAGAAGTTAAGTTCCATGAGAGCATAATATAAAATTTAAAAATCTGTTTAAATTCAACCTTTAAAGTGTCATGTCTGGAAAATATTTCATCTAGTATACCTAGCCAACAGTTACTCCTAGAGTAAATTCCCCCTTTTCCAATATATTTTTAAAGAATTTCTTTCAATTCTTTTCCAGAATACGTCGTGGCTTTTGCCATAATATATTACCAGAAAGAGCAGTTAAACCCCCCTTTCCCAAAATATTTTTAAATAATTTGAGACATGACACTTTATAGGTTGAATTTATACAGCTTTTTAAATTTTCTATTTGGCTCCTCTGATGAAACTTATCGTATATTATTCCTAAGGTATGATGTGACAAGCCAAAATGAGCCTATATCCAGCTGTAAAATCACTTCAGGAAAATACCATTTTGTAGGTTGTTTCGTTAATTTTTCATTTTATTTAAAATATGTCGGCTAGTAACTTTCGACTGAGATAGCCAAGGCACTATCTGCATTATCGATGTTTTTACTTTCGGCTGAAAATTTTCGGCTAACTTTAATAGTATCGTTTTAAAGTAAATTTACATTTTCCCATTCTCTTCCTGCTTGTTATTCTAAAAGTGTGATAAGCATTTCTATAATTGTTGGTCTATAATATGTTCTGATAATTTTTATTGGCTCCAAGTAGAACTTCTAGAGTAAATTATTTTGTTGTTATTCTCTTTCGACAGGTAATATATAAACTGTGTTAACCAATTACGAACTTATAAACACAAATAGCTAACTACATTTTACGAATTTATCGTTATCCTGAGAAGAGTTCCGTTTACGATCTAATATGTTTTGATAATTTTTATTGGGTTCAGGTGGAAATTTTAGAGTAAATTTAAATTTTTAAATTTGCTTGTTATTTAATAAGTGTATGATAACCAATTATGTATTTCTGTACAGTAAAGCTCAAATAACTTCATTTTACGAGTTTATCCAAAGCAACCTAGATTATACAAAGCCATAGTCTAATAAACGAAGCTTTTATATAGGAATCAGAACGAAGTCTCCTAGAGCCTTAATCAAACGTCATAATTTTTTAGCAGCAGAGTTTGTCTTTAGTTTTGCTAGTGTACGTCAGATGTCTATAGTTGTTTACAGAAAAATACGAAAAAAAATTTAATCACAAATTAACACACGTTCTTAATATTTTGTGAATTTGTTTTGCTTTTCCTATAACTTTTGAATTGGAAATTTCCCGAGTTGCTGGTTAGCTTGAGCTAGGTTAAGTTTCGCGAAGAGTTTCACCTCCCTTAAACGATGGTAGAAGAAAATTAATCACTGGAAGTTGGTGTGTAAGTGGTTTAATGTTGTTTAATATGGACTTATAATCTCCACATATGCGAATACTTCCGTCATGAAAGAAGTCCAATCTGAATATTCAAAAAGTCCCAAAATGGCTTGTGATTGATGACGATCGAGTTCAGCTTCGGCTTTGGCTTTGATCGCATGCGGTAATGGTCGAGGATTATTGGTCGAACAAGGGTTACAAAGGACAACCCAACTCTTCGGAGAAAAGATGCTTGAATTTATTGACGACATCATCAACAGATGATTGCTGTTGTATTGTGTTTAAGCTGAAAACCAGTTGCACCATTGGAAGGTTTTCGTTTGCTTTTTATTGTAATGAATAGCGACATCTATTATACCAGCAATTGGAATTTTTAGTCACATGACTGGATAAACGTAAAATTCGATTCAAATTCCACCTCAAATTTCGTTTGTTTATAAGGTCGATTATTTAAAAGAATTATAATATCTTTTTGATGTCTGTGATAAGCGCTTTGATTATGTTAATTAAGTTGTTAATAACGTTAATTATATTGCCAAGGTTTTGCCGATTTTATATTGTGGCTTGATGATACCGGTGCAGTGGATATCTTACCGATATTATGGTAAGGGCAGATGATGTCCACGTAACTTTTACCACAACCGTTTCAATAGCGAGTTGGTTGAAATTATTTATAACGTGATGATTTTTTCATCGACATCCGCTGAACTCTCAGGACGGCCAATTTCGATTTGATTTTTTGCGGCTTCTTCAGATGTTGATGCCATCTCAGTGACCTAAATGAAGGTTAACTCTGACTCACCATGAAGAGCATTTTAAAGCGATTCATCTCTCAGCCTACATACGATTCGGTCTCAACATTCTGTCAAGGACAGTTTCAAATTTACGCTACGTATGAAGCGAATAATTGATCGGCTAGCTGGTTTCTCAGGAAAAATTTATAGAAAGCATCGGTCTCAGACGGGCGTGACGAAAAATGGTCTAATAATATTTTGGTTAGCTCGTTTAATTTCATTTCAATCACCGGTTGAACGATGAAAGGTCAAAATGAACATGACCTCACAACGTCACGAATAGTGTTGTTGTCACGATGTTAACTATATTTTGTAATAGAAGAAAAAGCCTGTAACAGGGGCGTAATTATTGCTAATTTCCAGAAAATGTCTTCATATACAACATTTTTGGTCAAAACTGTATTTGATCCCGCTAACAAGTTTCCTGGATAGGGGCCATCGAAAAATTTAATTTTTGCATCCGTGAATTTTAGGACTCTTGATAATGCAACATATAAATTACCATGGTCAAACACAGCTTTGGGCAAGATTAAGTTCACCTTTTCTAATGTCTGTCCCTGAGACTTATTGATTATCATTGCAATTGCCTATTTAAATGGAAATCGTTTTCGTTGCAAAGCTTCGGCAATTATTAAATTAGGTTTTAGCTGTCGAACAATTAATCGAGTTCCATTACATATAACAACGCTTTTTGTTAAGAGTTTTAAAGTAAGTAGTTGTTCAAGTTTTCAACAATTAAGTTCAATTTATGAAGGGGCATCCCTAATTTTAATAAATCATTTTTCATCATTTCTCCATTATTTGTACCATTAATCGAGTTAGTGCTGTAATGTGTGACGGGGCTTTCTGCAAAATGTGCCAACAATTCTTCGTTGATCATATCCACATCTGCCTTTTTTAAACATGAACTTGCCATTTTTGAAAACCTTTCAGCCTCTGCTGGCGACATCGTTCCACCAAAGATTCTGGTAATTACAGAGCCTTCGCAAATAATATTGCTCGGAATTTCAATTACGTCGTCGGCTAGATCATGATTGTTAGTCAAAGTTCCATCGCCCAATTTAAGTAAATAATTTCTGGGCTGAGAACATTAAACTTTTCCCACACACCAAAAAAAAAGGAATTTTAAGCTAGCTTCAAAAATCCACACCAAGTAGCATCGTTTTACCGCCAAAAGGTTTCTGATTCTTCATTATTGCTTTACAAAGCTTAGCACCAGCCTCCATAGCAACGCCAGATGTCATGGTAGCTTCAGCCCAAACAATTAATTAAGCCTTTCGAGTTAAATTGAGATTGATTTATTCTGCCTCCGCCAAGAAGATTGGCTGCTACTCCTGTAGAAGCAACGGCAATCACACCGTTTGATGCTCCATTAATTGTGTTAAGCAATGTTTGGTACAAATATGTTTTACCGGAACCTCGTAGACCATCAATGAAAAATAATCGGTGTGGAAGATCATCATTATTTGCAGCTGTCATTATGGTTTGGAAATCTCTGATTTCGTTCTTTCTTCGGATATGTGCATCGTATTATTGCACCGGCTCCCCTAAGATAGTAGGACGAGTTGGGAGTCCAAAGTTAGAACATTGTTTGCCACGCAGTTTTAGATTTGCCTGAATATCACTTAAACCAACCATCTCACAAATTGTGCATTCATCTGTATGATCGCTATGGCGGTGAACGTAATCATCACATATAGTAGGTGTTTTTTAAATTATTAAAATAAATCGAAATCATTTGATGGATATGCAAATATACAAATGCATGCTTATGGATCTCGCAACTGACGTGGCATGCTTGCTGAAATAACATCTGATAATGCATTTTCCCATATAGTGTCATCATTAAATAAACCACATTTTTGAGCCGTGTCTCTAAACGTTGCACTTTGAGCCATTGTATGTCTTCAAGTTTTGGAAAGATAAGATTTTAGGCACGTGAAGAAGAAGTAAACGTAGACAAAATCTTTCGGTTTCCATCATATTAACCGAAAATATTAGGCCCAATGGTAATATTTGGACATCTTTGTCGGAATTACGATGTAATATTCATTTTATCAAATACATAATGATTTGGGATATTGGGGTTCAATGATGTTGATGAATTTGAAGAATTCGGAGGATTTCTATACTAGATTTATAAAATTAGATGAAGTTAAAGTATTTTGGGTGTTTTCAAAAATTTGAAGTGTTTGGAGAGTTTTCAGAGTTTGAAACAATTGGAAAGTTGAAGAATTTGAAGGATCTTCAAAATTACAGGATTTCTAGAATTTCAAGAATATTGAGAATTTTAAAAGTTAGAATTATTTAATAATTTGGAGAAAGAGGAGAATTTGGTGAAAATTGAAGAATTTGAAGAAGTTGATGAATTTGAAGAATTTGGAGAATTTCTGTACTAGTTTTATATAATTTAAAGAAATTAAAGTATCTTGGGTGTTTTGAAAAATTTAAAGAGTTTGGAGAGTTTTCATAGTTTGAAACAATTGAAAAGTTGAAGAATTTCAAGAATTTTCAAAATTGCGGGTATTCTAGAATTTGAAGGATATTGAGAATTTTAACGTTAAAATTATTGAATAATTTGGAGAAAGTGGAGAATTTGATGAAAATTGAAGAATTTGAAGAATTTAGGAAGTTGGCGAATTTGAAGAATTTGGAGGGTTTCTATACTAGATTTATAAAATTTGAAGAAGTTAAATTATTTTGGGTGTTTTAAAAAATTTGAAGAGTTTGGAGTGTTTTCAGAGTTAGAAACAATTGAAAAGTTGAAGAATTTCAAGGATTTTCAAAATTGCGGGATTTCTATAATTTCAAGGATATTGAGAATTTTAAGTTCAAATTATTTAATAGTTTGGAAAAAGTGGAGAATTTGGTGAAAATTTGGAGAATTTCTATACTAGTTTTATATAATTTGAAGAAATTAAAGTATCTTGGGTGTTTTGAAAATTTTGAAGAGTTTGGAGAGTTTTCAGGGTTTGAAACAATTGAAAAGTTGAAGAATTTCAAGGATTTTGAAAATTGCGGGATTTCTAGAATTTGAAGGATATTGAGAATTTTAAGTTCAAATTATTTAATAATTTGGAAAAAGTGGAGAATTTGGTGAAAATTTGGAGAATTTCTATACTAGTTTTATATAATTTGAAGAAATTAAAGTATCTTGGGTGTTTTGAAAATTTTGAAGAGTTTGGAGAGTTTTTAGAGTTTGAAACAATTGAAAAGTTGAAGAATTTAAGGATTTCCAAAATTGCGGGATTTCTAGAATATGAAGGGTATTGAGAATTTTACCGTTAAAATTATTGAATAATTTGGAGAAAGTGGAGAATTTGGTGAAAATTGACGAATTTGAAGAAGTTGGTGAATTTGAAGAATTTGGAGAAATTCTATACTAGTTTTATAGAATTTGAAGAAGTTCAAGTATCTTGGGTGTTTTGAAGAATTTGAAGAGTTTGGAGAGTTTTCAGAGTTTGAAACAATTGAAAGTTGAAGAATTTCAAGGATTTTGGAAATTGCAGAATTTCTATATTTTCAAGGATATTGAGAATTTTATCGTTAAAATTATTGAATAATTTGGAGAAAGTGGAGAATTTGGTGAAAATTGAAGAATTTGAAGAAGTTGAGGAATTTGATGGATTCGAAGGATTTCTATACTAGATTTATAAAATTTGAAGAAGTTCAAGTATTTTGGGTGTTTTCAAGAATTTGAAGAGTTTTCAGAGTTTGAAACAATTGAAAAGTTAAGGAATTTTAGGGATTTTCAAAATTGTAGTATTTCTAAAATTTCAAGGATATTGAGAATTTTAACAGTTCAAATTATTTAATAATTTGGATAAAGTGGAGAATTTGATGAAAATTGGAGAATTTTTGGGATTTTCGAATTTGAAAAAGTTGATGAATTTTAAGAATCGAACGATTTCTATACTTGATTTATAAAATTTGAAGAAGTATTTTGGATGTTTTGAAGAATTTGAATAATTTGGAGAGTTTTAAGATTGACGTTCTTACAATGACGTGTGACTGTCCGTCCATGTCGAAACTAAACAAGCGAAAAGTTATCTCCAACGTGCCTTGTTGAATGAAAGTTATATTGGCGCAATCATGTCCTTTCTAGACATATGTACCTTAATAAGTACTTTACACTTTGAATTGTTGTGCGTACATTTGACATTAATATGACGACTTAAAAGTGGATTATACGAAACAATCCGTGAATTGTCCACTGACTTACCTATTTGCAAGTACTCTATAAGGCCACAGTATTTTTCCAGCCTGAGTTTTTTATTTTATTTTGCCGAACAAAATTTAGACGATTTGCTTCTGTTTTTATATAAGCATCCAATAAAATATTGTTGTGTTAGTTTTCCACCGGACAAAAGCGGATTAAATGCATCACAAATAGACAGACGATAAGCAAAATACTGCATTTTACTAACCCGAGTTCGTGGACTTACGGATTGACGGTTTCTTATATTTTATAGTGTTGTTCAAAAAGAGGCAAGTGGGAAAAAGAATGGATATACCATTAGTTCTAAACTAAGATCAAGGACACTGATGCTCCCAGTTTTTTGTGGGTTTGCAATGAATTATCAGATCTCGTTCAAGCGGCGGCTCCCATTATCATTTTGATAAATAAAAGCGACTTTATCTTATATCTTAATTATATCGCCGTTGATAAAATCTTCGATTTTGTATTATTGCCGTTGAACTCGAAGGCGGATTTGTATCGTTTTCTTGAGCATCACGAATGGTCAAGCATTTTAAATGCCAGTGCAAATTTACTTATTGTGGCCATTAATAAATTCAACTCTTGGGCGGTTGGGGGAGGCAAGATTTCGTTCCATTTTTATGTTCCCCATGCGGTCACCCAAATTTGTACTTACCCATAGGAAATGTTGCTTGACGTTGGTGTTCAAGTTGTTCCGTCTCTTCTTTCTTGTCTACTCGCCCTCCCCCGGTCATTTCGACTTAAATATTTATGAACTAAAATTTACTCGAATTGAATATATTATTCGATAATTTGTATCCTCAATAGGCTTTCAGGTAGGACAAGAAAAGAAAACCACCATTTTCACCACTTGCAATCAAGCAACAAAACTTTTGTTTACATCAAAAACAATTTAAAAACAAAACAGGACTGATTTGACAAAATCGTCATAATCGAAAAATTGCAAATTGCGAAAGAGGGATAAAAGTACACATTTCCTGCCCTATTTTTAGCTTCACTACTGGCATTTTATTATAGTAACTAGATTTGTCTTGTTATAAAACTGTTTGTTAATTTAATTGTACAGTTTGATAGTCTGTTTGGAACTTGAATGCTTCTTAACTTTTCTTCAAGCAACTTCAAGCAACTACATACATACTTAACCAATTCTCGAAGTTTGGTTACTAACGGGTAAAACCTTTTCAAAAATGTGAATGTCCTCCCCACCAATTCTTTAGTTACGATCGTCTAAGTTACGATGACGTCATCACATCAAATTATTAAATTAAACATAAAATCTGGACTACATATAATTTGAAGTTATGCAAAAGTTTTATGGTGCATTTTCAGGAAACAGCAAATTATCAAGACGACACTTCAAATCTAATGTTAATTTCAAAAAATATTTCGGAAATTTGTATATACACATTTAGTTTCCTTTTTTGTAATTTAAATATTTTCAAGTTTAAAACTACGGTGCAGAAATAAAAAGCACAACGCCAAGAAGGCAAATCCGCCATAGCTAAACTTTAAATGTATACGGAACATCTAACATTAACAAAAAATAAATAACAAGCGAGAATAATAATGGAAAAAATAATAGAAGTATGAACAAAAAAAAATAAAAAATTGTAGGGAACAGACGGATATCCTGCTTTTGAAGTTTTATTCTTATAATAACTTTGTATAGTTTCTTAAAAAAAATAATCATAGCGAAAGCAAAAAAAAACCCCTAACCTAACAAAAAATAAATATAAATTATAAAATATGAACTGAAGAAGAGAGAAAAGAAAAATAAGGTTAACGATAGTTTTGTTAGTTTCAGGTAAATGGCACAAAAGTTTTCCGTACACAAATACATAAACGAAAAATTTACTTACCATTTAATTGGTAAAAAGAGTTTTTTTTTCTTATTCTCTATGACACTTTTAATATTTCCTAAAACTTAAAAGATGTACGAGTATCTTCTATTCTATACTCCAAGAGTAACAGAGATATAAAATCAATATACGAAGTAAGTATTTTCAATAAGCTGTGTCCAATTTCAAATTTTCGGTCGTTTTTCAAAAAGAAAAACTTTTCATCCGTTCGTACAGTAGAGAAAAACAAAAATTCCTATCGTTTTCCTCTATATATACATATAAATTAAAGTGTCTGTCATTTTCAATTTTCTCTTTGTTTGAAAACAAAAAATTAACTTTTAAATAGTTTGGAAAATTAAATTTTTCTACTACCACATACATTCATACATACGTAGAATATACAGCAACTAAATTAAATTTATGTTTGGTACAATTTAAAACAAAAGATTTGAAACTTTCAAGTTTTTTTTTTTAAATTTCAAAACAAACGAACACAGGATAAAATAAAAATTTAATATAAAGACAGAGGCATTATGAAAGCTTTGGAATTCTTTTCATGATCGCAACATAAAAAAAAAAAAAAAAAAAAGTTATGTTACCGCCAATACAATAAATGGAACCGAAACAATTACTGTACTAACTTCCTTCTTGGAAGTGTTTTATCGTATTTTAACGCCTTAACAATAAAATCGGTCGATACATATCCCAAATCGTAAGCTCTTCAATGAAATTATTTTTTATTATCCAGTAGTAGTACCAAAAACCGTTTATATACCGAAGCGAAAATTACCTTGTCCATATACAAAGTTGTAATAACATCGAAGTAAATTTACATACATATATCTGTACTTAGAGTATTTATTAAGTCAAGAACGTAAACGACGTCTTACACCAAAATAAAACCGACATTTTTCTTAAAATATTTAATACATAAAACACTGTAGTGTAATGGATATAAAATTTATTCATCAAAATGTTATGTCTTTAAGTTATTTTGCTTTTCGTTTAACAGATATTTTCTTCCTTGTATTTTTTTTTTTTTTATTTTTATATGGAAATGAATTTTCTTCTACGTTTTTTCGTTTTTATATATGTATGTGTATACCAGTTTCACCTACAAAAAAGAAACAAAAAATATGTTTTTCTTTACGATACAGGATTTTCCAAGGTTTTCCAAAAAAAAAAAAAATAAACCATCTCTTTACTTACCTACTTAAATATGTAAGATTATTATGAATTATACTATCTTCGTCATTGTAAGAAGATGTAAGTTGGATTTTTTTGTTGGACTAATAAAAAATAAAGATGGAAATAAAATAAAATAAAATGGGAGAAAATATTTTTTTTATTTCTGCGTCTTCCATGGAAATGAAATACAAAAAAATGTTTATAAAGGAAAATTCGTATTAAAAAAAAAAATAGAAAAACGTTATTTGTGTGAAGGAGAGTATAAAAGGAAATAGTATAGAAAATTGTATTTATTATTAAATTTATTCACGTGACATGGTAAATAGAATGTATTAACTGTCATGGTTTTATGTATGTATATACGAGATAAAAATCACGACAATTCAAATGCGGTAATAAAATTGAATGAAAATGGAATTTTTAAATGATTATGTATAATGTATTATGTGTATGTATAAGTGCATACATCCTACTAGGTACACAAATAAACGAAACGGTTATTACAATAAAAAAATTACTTTAGCCATGAACCATTTTGTATTAAGTAAAAAAATATTTTTTTGTTCAGATTTTCCAGGAAATTAGTAAAAACTCAACAAATAATGAAGCCATATAAATAAAACTGTGGAATACTGATAAATGTTTAATGTAAGCTTTGTACATTGTATACTGCTTTCATTTGGCATTTAACATAACACCGGATAATTCTCTGAATTCAATAATACAGCTAAAGTTATGTAAATAAGAACTACACAAACACAATACATTATAACACACAGTACAGTTATGAAAAATTTCTGGTTCTTCCACGCTTACTCAACTATTTAGTCTTTCTTTTTTGAAATACTTTATGTATTTACCATTACCTTGATTCGTATCACGCCTTACCTATTTGATTCAATTATTTGATCCGCCGCTACTAACTCTTTATGTTGTATAATTTCGTTCGATGTTGAAAGGCCGAATATCGGTGTCGAAAGGCTGAATGTCGAAAAGCCGAATGGGTCGATAGGCCGAATGTGTCGAAAGGCCGAATGTCGAAAGGCCGAATGTGTCGATAGGCCGAATGTCGAAAAGCCGAATGTGTCGAAAGGCCGAATGTGTTGAAAGGCCGAATGTGTCGAAAGATTGAATTTTCATGAAATTTTCGTTTAGTTTATTTATTGAAATTTGAATCACTAAAAAAAAATCCAAAAATTTTAAAATCCAGAATAGTTGAAAAGTAAAAATCCAGAAAAAAAATCCCGAATAAAAAATCTATAAATTACCGGAAAAGAAATCCACAAAAAATCCACAAAAAATATTTTCTTTAAAATAAATGAAAAAATTTCAATTTTATTGGCATTTTAGATTTCTGACATCACTTGAAACATTTGTGGTACATCGATCAGTAGAAGTGATACGAGCGATACAATTGCTTTGATCTGTGTCTGCAAGGTTGACGAAGCATTTACGAAGTATTAAATGCGCAATTCGCTCCAATACATTCATCGATGTCATACTAACCCAACGAGTTAATCCAACCACAAAATAACTTGAAACATTTGTGGTAGAACTATCAGTAGAAGCGATATAGCGATACTATTCCTTTGATCTGTGTCTGAAAGGTTGACAAAGCAATTTATATTTATTTATTTATTTATTTTATTCACAATACACTAACATACAGATTTCTCCAATTACATGTTAGTTAGAAATAATATATAATAATTAATTTAAATTTCATTTTTAAAATAATAATAGTTTAGTTAAATATTCAAATCTAAAAAAAGAATGGTATTAAGTTTATTCAAGAGAACCCAAATTGAAGACCTTTTCCCTAACAATCCTTTTAAACGACGAAAAATTGGAAGAGAATATTCCAAGATCTTCGTGGGTTTTAAACATAGTATTGTGTTGAGTTTGAAGTCTAATTAATGGCGAATTTTCGAACCGTATTAGTTTTGGAAGTCTCAATATCAAAGTAGACGGCCTATTATACAATTATGCAAAAGTGGCTGACGTATTTTAATTTTATTTTTTAAATTTGGACAGGTAACATAATTACATCTACAAGATGCATGTGAATAGTTTAAGTGAACTGGTTGGTACAATCAGAAATATAGACAATTACGTTAAAAAAATGGAAGAGCAAGTCCAAGCGCTTACTTCTGATCCAGTAGAACCAGTTACTCTACCAGTCACTACACATTGCATTGTGGTTGCTCCAGATCACATCATCGCTGATGATTTTCCAGACTCAAGCGCATCTGTTTTGCCTGGTGCCGCTAAGTCCGAAATCTTTGGTACCAATATAATTGGTGGAAATTCATGTGCTGAATCTTTCAAGCCTGTGTCTAATAACTTGTATATGTCTGGTGGCACATTTGCTGATGTGGTCTCTTCGGCAGTTATTTCGAGTGTTGCGGGTACGTCTGCAAAAGCGAACAGTATTGATATATCGTGCGGTCCAAATGTTAATAAAAAAATCGTTGCCATCATCACGAACTATCCGGAAGAACATACGAAATTTTAATATTCGTGGCACTAATACCTCACCTGATATTTATGTTAAAACTATTGCACCGAAATGTTGGCTTCATTTGTCAAGATTCGATACTCTTACAACTGAGGATGATATTACAAGGCAGTTAAACTAATTCCTAAGGATAAAGATATTCATGAGTTAGAATATGTGTGCTTTAAATTGGGGATCAACGTTGAGCTTCATGATAAGGCTCTAAATTCGGATGCATGGCCTACCGGTGTATTTATTAGGCCCTTCTATAAGCAAAATTTTCGGACAGGAGCCTCAAATGTGAAATTCCGGATACCAGCTGCAGTAGTCAACTCTGCCGAAATTTAAATAACGCAGGGTCAAAGGGGATGCGTCGGCCCAAAAGTTTTGGATAAATTACTTTCACTTCGATGTACTATCACAACGCCTCTAGTATTCGGGGGAAAGCTAAGTTATTCTTGCTTGGCGTTCTTGATAACGATTACGATGTAATTATCATATCGGAAACATGGCTTACTAAAGTGTTTAATTCAGAGGAATATTTCCCACCCAACTACGTTGTCCACAGAAAAGATCGACATGATTTTTGCACCAGCCTTAAAGGTGGGGGGGTGTTGATTGCTGTTAAGAGTTCGATCCCAAACGAGCTCATTGCATGTCATCCAATTTATGATGTAATAGCTGTTCGGATTAATGTATCCGAGTCATCTATCCTCGTGGTGGCTGTATATGTTCCCTCTGGATCTACTCTGGAATATTATATGGGAATTGTTAATTTCATCAGTTCAGCGGTCATGCCATTGGTTCGTATTAAGGAACAACTAATGGTTATAGGAGACTTCAATCT
The DNA here is from genome assembly GCA_963556165.1 of Tipula helvola. Classification (NCBI taxonomy): domain Eukaryota; kingdom Metazoa; phylum Arthropoda; class Insecta; order Diptera; family Tipulidae; genus Tipula; species Tipula helvola. The sequence goes on along the minus strand of OY744482.1, from coordinate 84,119,472 downwards.
TCCAGATATTGCTTGGTTTGATGTTGATGGAGTTTTCACATCCTCTTCTTCTGGCCAAAGGGAGTTGGCAGTTACTGATTATTTTGCTAGCTTAGCAATGATGCAGTTGAACCGGATAAGCAATAGTCGGGGAATATTTCTCGATTTGGTTTATTCAACTGATCTTATGTTTTCGGAGATATCACCTTGCGAAGATTTTACTGGATGTTCGAGCGTTTACCACACTCCAATTACCATATATATATTTTTAGAGAATTGCAACACTACGTGTACTTCTAGTAATTCTCTGCATTTCGATTTTAGGCTTGCGGACTACGATTCGTTAAACGAATTTCTTGTCGGTTCTAATTGGTACTTTCTCGAGCGGGATGAAAATTTGTACCATTCTATTTTGTTGTTCAACGGGCTGCTCAAGACTGGTATTGAAAGGTATGTTCCATCAAATAAAAACGGACCTAGGTTTCGTGAGCCGTGGTATAACAAAGAACTACTACGTCTTGAAAAAAAACGGAATAAGTTCCATTCTTTGTATAAGTTACAGGGCGCTGAGTTTTATTCCAGATTCAACTTAGCTCGTAAAGAGTTCAAAACTTTAAATTGGTTCCTTTACAACAACTACATTTTGCAAATAGAAGAGGATCTGACTTCCAACCCAAAAAAGTTCTGGAATTTCATAAATGGTAAAAAGAAGATTGTTGGGTTTCCTACTCCAATGACCTTTCAGAACTCTTCCGCAAGTCAACCCTCTGATATCGCTAATCTATTTGCAAAATTTTTTGAGTCCGTCTATGAAGTATCTGGGGATTCTGGTACCAAGCTTATAAATAATCGCAATTGCTCTGATTTTAATTTTTTACAGTTTACTGAAGCAGAAGTTTATGATAGCTTATCTCAACTTGATAGTAATAAGGGGGCAGGTCATGATGGTTTTCCACCTATCCTTATTAAGAATTGTGCTGAGAGTTTAGCCCATCCACTGACTCTAATCTTTAATAAGAGCCTACGTACTGGGATTTTTCCGGATCCCTGGAAACTGTCTTTCGTTCGTCCGATTTTTAAATCCGGCAGAAGAAGCGATATCAGCAATTATCGCGGAATCGCTATTCTTTCTGCCATACCAAAACTTTTCGAATCAATGGTACAGAAATTCTTATTTTTTCATGCAAACATTTATATTTCTTCTCCTGCTCAACACGGTTTTTACACGGGTAGGTCTACGGTTACTAACCTAGTCAGTTTTTGTCAACATTTATATAGTAGATTGGAACGTAGGCAACAAATGGATGCAGTTTACACCGATTTTTCGAAGGCTTTCGATAAAATTGATCATTCGACGATCCTTATCGATAAGCTGGATAAACTAAATTGTCAGTTTATCCCCATCAGGTGGTTGCATTCGTACCTGTCTGATCGCTACCAATTTGTTAAGATAAATGATTTTAGTTCTCGCTTATTTCGAGTTACCTCTGGAGTACCTCAAGGTAGCCACATTGGTCCTTTTTTATTCTCATTATTTGTCAATGATGTTGTTGATTGTTTTAAATTCGCAAAATGTTTGCTTTACGCAGATGATATGAAGATATTTGCTCCTATTACTGGAGTTTCTGATTGTGTTAAATTACAAGATGACTTGAGTAACTTTTGCAATTGGTCATTTAAAAACAAATTGTTGTTGAATGTGGGTAAATGTAGGATTTTATCATTCTCTCGTACACACTTACCTGTTCTTCAGCAATATTTTCTATACAATACCGCTATTGACAGAGTTGAGGTCATAACCGACTTAGGTGTAACCTTTTCCTATGATCTTACTTTTACCAAACACATTGATTCTATTATTTCAAAAGCTTATATTATGCTGGGTTTCATTAAGCGCAATTGTAAAGACTTTTGCGACCCACTCACCCTGAAAACTCTTTATGTGTCCTTTGTTCGTTCCATTCTGGAATGTGCTTCTCAGATTTGGTCACCATTTTATCATTGCCATTCATACAGAATTGAGAGCGTTCAGAAGCAGTTTCTTTTGTACGCGCTTCGCGGCTTACCTACGGAGCGAGTGCACCAATATGTACTTCCTCCTTATAATGATCGTTGTAAATTATTAAAATTACAACGATTAGACCACCGACGAGACGTTGCATCTGCTATCTTCGTTCAAGATGTTCTGACTTCCCGAATAGACTGTGTCGATTTGCTGGTTCGTTTCAACTTTTACGCTCCTACACGTTGTTTGCGCCGTCGTTGTTTGTTACATATTGATCCGGTCTCTACAAACTTTGCACTCTCGGAACCAGTTTTGAGAATGTCGCGACTCTTTAATTCGGTTTATGATGTATTCGATTTTAACTTAACAAGAAATTCGTTTAGAAATGAGTTGTTTAAATTTATGTCTATTATTAAATAATGGTTAAATGTTATTTTTGTGCTAAAATATTGTATAACTACTGTTAATATTTTTATAGTTTGCATTGATCTTTTTTTTCTTTTTTTTGCATACCGATTGTATATTTACTGTAGGTTAAATAAATAAATAAATAAAATTTTGAATAAACAAAATTCATTCAACAAAATTCTTCTATTTTTAAGCGATATTAATTTAAACATTATCAACCTGTTATTATAATTATCACAAGGAATTTTTAATTTAAAATATAAAAATCGCGTAAATTTTTGTTGTACCCTTTCAATTGGGTCGATGTACACTTTATATTGAGGATTCCAGATAGGCCAACTATACTCCAAAATACTACGAATCAAAGAATTAAATAATGAAATCAATGATTCGTGATTGGTAAAGTCAGTACAAATACGAAATATAAATCCAATTAATTTATATGCCCGATTAATAATATCTTGAATATGAACATTGAATTTCAATTGTTTATCTATAGGTATACCTAAATCAATCGTCTGGTCTTTATTATCTAATAAGACATTGTCTATACAATATCTAAATCCAACAAAATCATCCCTTGATTTGATTTTAACAACATGACATTTCGAGATGTTTAATTTAAGACAATTATATTTGTACCAGTCCTTCAAACGATTTAAATCATCTTGAAGTTGGTAACAAGAGCTTAAAGAATCTAGTCTGTTAAACAATTTTAAATCATCCGCAAATAAGAGCGCTTCAGTTTGAAATATATTTGCAATATCATTGTTAAACAAAGAAAATAGAAGAGGTCCAAGTATAGAGCCTTGAAGCACCCCAGATTTAGGACAAAAATGAAAAGATCGGATATTATTAATTTGTACCAACATAATTCTATTGCAAAGATAAAAACGAACTAAATTTAATAAATTATTTATAAAACCATACCCTTATCAAATGCCTTGGAAAAATCAGTATATATTATATTTATCAAGCCTTTCGACATTCGGTCTTTCGACACAATCGGCCTTTCGACATTCGGCCTTTCGACATTCGGCCTTTCGACATTCGGCCTTTCGACCCATTCGGCTTTTCGACATTCGGCCTTTCGACACATTCGGCCATTCGACATTCGGCCTTTCGACAAATTCGGCCTTTCGAACCATTCGGCTTTTCGACATTCGGCCTTTCGACATATTCGGCCATTCGACATTCGGCCTTTCGACAAATTCGGCCTTTCGAACCATTCGGCTTTTCGACATTCGGCCTTCCGACACATTCGGCCATTCGACATTCGGCCTTTCGACATTCGGCCTTTCGACATTCGGCTTTTCGACACATTCGGCCTTTCGACATTCGGCCTTTCGTACCTATTCCGTATAATTTGACGATTCTTATTCCCGAACGGAAAAATCCCAAAAAAAAATCCCGAAAAATACAAAGTAAACTGCCCCTTCGAAAGGGAAGACCCCAATAAATTTTTGATAACTAAAATATGAAAACAAAAGGAATCTACATAATTTCATGTCATCCTTGCGCCTTGACGAACCCACTGCTTTGGTTTAATTTATTCAAGCTAAACCAATATTTATGACGAATTAGAAAAATATTACGCTAAGAAGTAAATATTATTAATGAAAGTCAGGCATTACCTTCTAGTCTATCGATTGGATGGAAAGTAATTTGTAATTTATGTACAGAAAAACTCCTTTAAAACGGAATCCCACGGTTCCAAAAAATTTTCCGAGTTATCAAATTTTCCGAATTCTAAGTTTTTTTTTTTTTGTAAAACGAAAATTAAATAAATGTTTTAACAGACCGACCAAACGGCTCAGTGGTTAAATCTACGGCAGTTGGATCGGGAGGTACCGGGTTCGAATCCCTATAGGGGCGGGATGCAAAAGGGATTTTTCATCATCTGATTACGATCGGTGATGGCGTTGAACACATCGACGACCCCCTGTTAAGAGTGCGGAGTCCATGGGCCGATCCACCTTTCATGTCAATATACTATAGGCTGGCATGAAGCAATGCAATGTGCAGGTGGTTTAAATAAAAGCGAGTCTAGAGCTGTACATCCTCGCGTTGGCTGGCAACGGCGTAAGGTAGGACGTTAAAAGAAAACTGCGAACGAGTTGGGAGTGCCTTGAGCCCCAGAAATGATTGCAGAGGTAGAGACAAAAAAATCTATTTTAACAGCAGGTATCACAAGTTTTATTTAATTAAAATTCAAGCATACATAAAAATGTACACATACTTTTTGGAATAACATATTATGTAAAAATAAAAAATAAATACTTCAAATTCCTAACTAAAAGATACATTAATAAACTTAAGTTAAATTTACGTCATGTTCTTATGTACGCAAGTTGCAATTCAGACATTGTAATATAGAAGTTTGCTTTTCCTTCCGTTCAAAATGTTTGTTTTGTACATATGACGCCTTCAATTTTGAAACTGTGTCATAAAACTCTCCTTTACCGGCTTCTCGCCCATAATTTTGAAGAGTTTTAAAAGCCAACGTGACCTATGACCTCGATATTTCCAACCTTCTCGTTCTTATCTATTTCATCATCGCTCACGGCTACCACATTTTCAATTCCTAAATCAACAGTCGCAGAGATAATTTCATCTAAATCAACAGAATTTATTTCGGTTATGGCCTCATCATTCATCCACAGTAACATATTCTGTAGCACTGCAAATTGCTGACCCAAACGCAGATTGAATTAAATTCTGGACCTCTATAATTCCGGTTGATGACAAATCTTCATTCTCTGATATTGGATCTTTCTTTTCAAAGATAAAACCACAGTTTCGAAAACATTTTATTATGGTGTTGGACGGTATTTGTTAGCACGCGATTTTTAGAATTTGAATTGCATCAAGAACTGTGATTTTGTTTGCTAGAGCAGAAGCACTACCGCAACTTTCCATTTGTACAAGCAAATTCTGTAACATGAGCTTTCTATAGTGTACCTTCTTGTTGGCAATTACACCAGAATCGAGCGGTTGAAGTTTAGAGATTGTATTAGGTGGTAAATACTCTAGTTGAATATTTGAGAATTTCAAATTCGAATGAGAAGCGGCATTATCTAAGAAAAACAGGATTTTCCGATTTGCAACTTTCATTTTGGTATTTAATTTGCTTAAATACTGTTTAAAAATTGTGCCCGTCATCCATGCCTTTTTATTAGAATAGTAATCAACACCTACATAGATTTTCAATATTTAATTTCTTAAAACATCGCGGTCGCGATGCATCGCGGAGCACCTTGGTCTGTGGTTATTGTATTCGGACAACCAAATCGGGATATAAATTGGGACACAAATGTTTTTGCTACTGTCATTGCATTATTGTCTCTCAGCAGATAAGCTTCTGGCTACCTTGTGAATCTATGAAGTATTTTGAGTATGTAAATTTTGCCTTGTGATCGTGGCTAAGGGCCATCGAGATCCATATGTATGTGACCAAAATGTACTTTATAAACGCAAAAGTATCTTTCTCCATTCCAGGCTAAAAATATTTTGTATATACTAGTTTTCGAGTAGCTTTGATTCCTGGATGTGATAAATTATCGATACTTTCAAAATGCCGATTAACATTCACCAATGTTTCACACCATATTTCGAGTGATTGGTGTGGTATTAAAGAGAAACGAAATTTTGTATTTGAATCATCATTTTTTTTGATCGGACTTTTGCAGTTCAATTAATTTTATAACGTCTCTTCCGATATGATTAATTGCTAAGCAATCATTTGTTACCCGTGAAAGATAACCTGTTAGGACGTTTTCTCGACCCGATATATGCCTTAAATCCGTAGAAAATTGAGATATGCATTCTAAGTGTCATTGTTGACGTGGAGATCGGTCTGTTCTGGACGAAATGGCATTTACCAGCGGCTTATGATCTGTAAATATGATGCAGTCTTTACCTTCAATAAAGTGCCGAAAATGTTTCACAGCTTTGTGTATCCCCAATAATTCGCGGTCAAGCGCTGAGTATTTCCGTTCAGAATTTTCTAACTTCTTGGAATAAAAACGAAACGGTTCCAGAGTTATTTGGGTTTAATTGATCTATAACTGCCCCAGTTGCTACTTCAGAGCTATCTGTGGTGATACATAAACTCGCATTAGATATGGGGTGGACTAGAAGTGTTTCCTGAAGCTTCTTTTGAGTTTTGAAAAGCCTTCTCGCATTCAGCCGGCCAAATAAATAGTTTTTTTACTTTAGGTGGTTTTCGAAATGGTTGCATGTGCTCGTGGATGGGAATTTGGATGTCTGCTATGTGTGGTACAAACCGATGGTAATAATTTATCATACCCAAAAACTTTTGGACCTGTTTAACCGATGTTGGTGCGGGTAGTTCCAAAATAGCTTCAATGCGTCATGAAGATGGGCAATTGCCATTCTCCTATATAATGTGAGATAGAAAGTCAATAGTATTTTCCCAAATTCACATTTAGCTGTATTAATTCTTAAATCGTAATCTTGTAATGGTTTGAACAGAAGTTTTAGATGATTTACATGACCGTCTTTATTCTTACTGAATACTAGAATATCGTCTAAATACGCATAACATAAATTAAAACCCTTTAATACTTCATTTATTAACCTTTAAAAGGTTTGAGCTGCATTTTTTAACTCAAACGGCATACGTGAAAATTCGTATAGGGCCGAATGGAGTAGTCAAAACAGTTTTATGAATATGTTTTTGCGTGGCTGGTACATGATAGGCGTGAATTACGTCAATCTTCGAAAGTATCCTGCTTCTTTACCAAATGAAGCGGTGAGAAAACATGGGACGAAGATGGTATGCAAATTCCTATGTCCACCATATATTTAAATTCAGCATTAGCCACTTCAAGTTTATCCGGATGGAGACGACGAGGCTTATTAGCTGGTAGTGGAGCTTTAGTATGTATGTAATGTACTACATTATGCTTTACAGGTGCATTAAAATCTGGCGGAGCCGTTAATAGTGGAAATTCCGAAAATATTTTACCAAATTCATCATTAATGCTAAAACATTTAAAATTCGGTAACGACACTGAAGCATAATCGACCCTAACCTCTAAGTTAGTTGTATCGTCAATTAATTTCGTCTTATGGACGTTCACCGATAAATTAAATTTTGCTAAAAAATCAACTTCTATAATTGGACGATTTATAGCAGCTATAATGAAAACGTGTGGGAAATCCCTTCGAAGACCAAGATTCAAATTTAAAAATTTGCTACCGTATGCTCATATAACCGAATTGTTTGCAGCTGTCAACTAAATATCTGAAGTCGTAGCACTAGTTTGTGTAAATTCATTAAGCGGTAAGACAGATATGTCAGAACCGGTGTCAATTAAAAAATTCAACTTTGTTTTGCTACATTTCGCAAATAGGCGACTAGATAGAATGATACTGCTGTCCGTCGCCGAATCCAGCAGTTCTACATGTTTTTTGAATCTTTTGTTTTAAAATCACAAGGTTCTTGATATTTGCGAACTCTGTTGCCAAATCTAAAATGAAATAACATATTGGAAATCTAGCTGCTGGTTTCTGACATATATATTTCTACTTTGTGAATTTCTAGATCTTGAGGAATTCGAATTAGATCTATTGTAATTGGGAAATGGTTCTCGTCCTACTCTTGGAACAAACCCTCAACTTGTTCTTGTAGTAATTTTACTACTGAAATAAGTAAAGCATCTTGAATAGCAGCGGCTGAATGAGGAGTCGTCACTTCAAATATCTTATATGCAGTTGCTTGCATATTTTCGATATTATCTTGTGATGTAGCCATCAAAATTGACTTAATATTAGGGGATAAACCGTTTAACCTCAATTCCTTGATATCATGTTTATTCAAGGCAGTAGATTTGCCAGCAATTCCTTCTAACCGACGATAAAATTGCGAAGGGGAGTCGTCACCTATATCAACCCCGTCCATAAGCTATTTGATTTTGCAATGTTCACCTTCGCTATGTCTTGCTAGAATTGAATTTTTTACAAATTCAAATTTATTTTTTTTCTGGAAAATAGTTAACCAGAAAGAAAAGGGTTGGGTACTAAATCTTACTTTTTGACGAACCTTACTTCTTGAAAAAGAGAGATTTTCATGGGGAAAATGAAGGGCGGCCCGTTTTGATGAAGAAGGATTTTAATTTATTAAAGCAAAATTAAATTCAATACCGGGATACCGGAAATGGGAGCGTATTGAAATCTTAGATTTCAAGAAAGTAAGATAACTGAAGAAAAATTCCAATAGGTTGAGGAAAATTTAAGTAAATTAAAGATAATTCTACTAATTGGATGTAAATTCTGTTAGATGAAGATTTAAATCAAAATCAATAAACAAAACAGAATTTACAAAAATAAGTCTCCATAATTTTTCTAATATTTTTTTAGGAGCTAATCATTCCAAATTATGCGCTTCGCCAGTTCTTCGTCGTACGAATTTAGTCCCAGATTTTCGAAAATCTAAACAAATTGATTATAAATTTTCCAAATAACGGTAACGGTGATTTTTATGGCATATTTTTTTGTTTTTTATAGTTTCCCAGCTTAATAAGAACTGCCCTCAACATTACTTTCGCACGACCTTAGATCTTGGCTTCATTTCGAAGAAGGTCAACGTTAGTACCTTTTGGCCCAGTTATGTTAATTTTTTGTGTTGGTCTCACATAATGACGGGCCTCCTAATTTTTCGGGATTTTAGGCCAAACTCGTCAGCTCTTCAGCCAACTGGCTTAACTTTTCTACCCCTGCCTATAGCCTATAATGGTAGAACGAATCTCACTGTATCTAAGGATCGTTTTCTTTGCATAGCACAACGCAAACATTTAATTTGGTTGGATATCTTCACAAGATACATTAAATGTGTTTTAATGGACGGCCAAGAGCCCCGACCTAACCCCAACTGAAGATTTATGAGATTTTCTGAAGAGAAAGATCTGGGGAAGATGCGTTCGTCGTTTGCTCGTCTTAAGAAAACTGTTCAAGAAAAGTGGGAAGGTTTAAAGCCATCGATCTGCAAGCGACTCATCGGTAATCTACCAAGATGGATTGATGAAGTAACCTAAAATAAGGGCGGACCAACGGCGGACTGTATTTAATTTTGGAGAAATCTGCCAAAAATAGGGGTGCCTGACAATTTTATCAATGGGTGTATTTTATGCTTCACTATACAGAAATTTTAGTTCACAAATTACGCTTTGAAATTTTCCATAACAAATTGTTTTGCTTTTGCTGAGTAGATTAAAATCCTTCAAACGAAATGAAATCATTTTAATTGTCCTTAGCGACGCGTGGATTTCTTTTCATTTGTTAGACTTTTTATCGAACGTGGGACGTGGGTTGCCTCATTTGAACTTAAAATAATTAGTAAATTAGATCCGATTTGTTTCAGATTTATTGAAGCCTTTCTTTAAATAAATTATTGATTAATTCATAAAGATTTAACCATTAAAAATTATGGTCAGAATAGTTCAACATTTGGGCGTTCCCGACATTTCCGTCGCTAATAGTTTTGCTCTATATTGTTTTAACCCTTTACAATTTTGCTATTGTATAACATAGAATGGTGTACACATAAAAAACAGGATCTACCAAGAACACATAAAAACAGGTAACCATATCGTATATCATAACGCATTGTATATAGACATAATATAATTGGTAGTTTAGGTAATAAATAAAGGTAACATAAGGTAGTAACATGTAATAAAATATTAAATAACAAATTACTTGAAACATAAAAAAAATTGTTTATCGATTTTTCATTTTACATTTCAATTATTCATTTAATACAAAATAATAAAGAAACGATTTAAAAAAAACTTAAATGAAAATTAGTAATAAAATTACAAGATTATATTAGTAATTTTCTTTGTTGTTCAAGTTAAAAAGTTTTCTTTTTGTAGCTGCTATTTTCAATGAATCAATTGGTCTATATAAATATAGATTTAATAATAGATAATTATGTAGCTTTCCAGTTTGACATACTCAAGAATTATATTCAACCCTTTTATGACTATTTATAATCAAAAATTTACCAAATTATCGGAAAAATTTTCAAATTAATAAATAAATAGGCAATCATGTATATATACATATATACGAAGGCTGGTTTGAGTTTATTAAATAATTCGATTTCGGCATCAACGTATGTATGTAGGACGCAAATTTTATAACAATTAATAACGAATTACATTAAAATAATTTGTCACCCATACATGGGGGGTGGGACGGCGGGAATGGAATACCAGAGAATAAGCAAATTGCAATTATCATTAATTATATTGAAATATATATAAATATTGTGCGATCAATGTAATTTTAATAATCGATAAAAAATCAACAATGAACCAAATAAATAATACTTCAAAAGAAATAAATTAATTTAATTTAAATAATTATTTGTTGGGGATGAACCTACATACATATTATATATGTACAAAAAATACTAATTAATAAACTTTTGTTATTTGATACTCATATTGGATAAATTTCCCATGGGCATGTTAATACTACTCAAAATAATAATAATGTTGGTAGGTATATTGATATTATCGAAATACTAACCAATGTTTATTGTATATACATTTTTTTTTTTAATTAAATTAAATTTTATGATACAATTCACTAAGTGGATTACAAACGCATTTATGTTTTGTACAATGATTGTAGTTATAGAAATACTTCAGAAGGGTTAACGATGGACAAAATTTCCATTTTAAAGCTTAGAACAATCTTATATCCAAGTATTAACATTTCTTTTATATGGCCCATAAAATTTCTCAACCTTCTCATTAAATTTCACTCTAAGCGAATAGTAAAACGATCGACACAGATTTGAATTTTAGCTTCCCTAAAATCTAAGTTTTCTAATATTACCTACTTACAAAATTAAAGGTGTGAAATATCTGCTAAACTAATTTTTGTTGTTGTAGTTAATTTTTTAAGAACAACTCATATTTTGAAAACTCTGCTATACTAAATATGGTACTATTTATTAGAACTTCAAAAAGAAGTTCAACAATTATAAGAGAAATTTTCAAAACAAATTTTCCCTCATCACCTTTTTTAGTTCGGATGGAGTTCTCTTATTAAGCTATATAATTATCATATGGATTACCATAATCAGAGGATAAGGGCTCCATTTTTAAACAATTTTGCCTACACGCTTTTAATTCAAAAGGAATTCTCTCAGTAAACTTTATCACTATAAAAGCTCCAGTTCATGCTGTAACGTTATATGACCATACTACGATTTTAAGTGATATTATATTTACCACTTTGTAAAATTGGGCTAAATGATTTTTCATTGTTCTGGCCTACGTATTTAATTCAAAACAAGTCCTGTGCTAATTCGAAACAAGTCCAATTCTTCCATTTCCTTGAAAACCTAGATGCGCATTAAGCAATTTTGAGTGTAAACTTGATATTCATCGAGCTCTGTAAAATTGTCCCCAATACATTGTCACTGGTCTAGCCAAGTTTTTAAATCAACAGGAGTTCTTCCAGAGCATTGTATCATTACCGTTCGGAGACTCATGAGATAAGGGCTTCATTTCAATGTTAATGATGTACATGACAGTACTAGGATTTTGAGTGATATTACTTTCATTACTTTATAAATTTGGCCCAATTGATTTATGATTGGTGTGGCCATCGTTCTTAATTCAAATGGAGTCCTCACAGTACATTGGATCATTACCGTTTTGCGAATCTGGGGATCAACGATTTTTCATACTATAATTTTGAGTGATATTACTTTGCATAACTGTGTCACTACCATTTGGAGTATAAGGGCTGAGGGGTCTATTTCACTGTAAAGTTTTATTACCGTACTATGATTCTTTCATCGCTTATTAAATTCCTTTTTTGAGTACAATTTTACAATTTAGCTTTGATTTGCTTTTTAAAAGTACATTTTGAAATATTAAAATCAACCACATCAAAATTGTCGACAAATATACGGGATCGGAGCATTATATGCATAGTTAGATTTAATTGTCAGCAAATATATAAAATTCCTGACCCGAGCAGGTTTACAGGACACGTGAATATCAATTTTTGCAAGTAGTTCTGGACAGTCAATAGAATTGTTTAGCAAATCAGTCATGAATGTTGAATTAGCACATCTGCGTATTACAATCAATGAGTCAAAATTAGCAATTTTACTGCGGTCATTGTATGATAGTAATTTCTTTTTATTCAGCCACCTTGGTAGGTTCGGATCAAACGGCCAATTCAATATATGAAGATAGCCAATACTACATTTCTTCTGTATCCGTTCAATTTTATTGATATACATATGGTAAGCAGGATCCGAAATACTCGACGCATATTCCAAATTAGACCGAACAATAGAACAATACAAAGGATGATTGTGGATTACGAAAATCTTTTGTGGTACGACGAATAAAGCCAAGTAGAGAATTAGACTTAGCCACTATTAGATTAATATGGTCTCGGAAATTCAATTTATGGTCCAAGATAACACCCGAATTTTTAAATGCCTCGTTCCAGCTGGTGATTGCCAATAAGATATTGATGAAATGATGACAAATAACAATTGGCCAATTATACAGCAAATCGATTGCTCTGAATTTTATTACATTGTTGCGGGCTACATACAATTTTTGATATTTTCAAGTCATCTGCATATAATTCACAGTCACAGTACTGGAACAAAGAAGCAACTTCATTGATGAAAACGTTAAACAACACTGGTCCTAGGTGTGAGCCCTGAGGTACTGCAAATTGAACTTCAATCGTCTTAGATGTAGAAACTAAGATGTCGAACTTAGATGTTCGTCTTTCGACGAAAGAAATAATGAAAAATGCGTTGATTTTGTGCGCATATCACCAACATTTTGATAATAGATTGAGGTTGAATTTGACTTTGAATTAAATGTTGGCTTTAAACCGTTAAAGCCGACCGAGGTACTAAAAAATGATTCGATGATTGCCGACGATAATTTAAAAATTCTTTGATTAATACACCAGGAGGCCAAGGTGATGAGTCCAACAGCAGGTTGAATTTGTTATCAGGAACCCCAATTTTGAATGACATATAGTGACGGTTATCATTACGCCTCGTATCCGAACCAAAATAGGTTTAATCTCAGATTTATTTTTAAATACAGTAACATTATCATCATCACTAACATCCTTGCACAGACTTGAAACAAAAATCCATATTATTGGTTCGATAGTGCGCAGAGTAGTGCATGAAATTTGACAATATTGAAATGTGAGATTTAAATGCAAATGCTCCAATATCATTTGCAAAAGAGTGAATTTGAACTGCAAAACCTATGTATAGGGTAGAGCGGGGCAAAATGATACATTAAAAATAGATATTCTCCAATACTCTTTATTAGTAAAATAAACGAAAAACAAAATAAGTTTTCACATAATTCAATTATTTTTATTTTTAATTCAAATTCAAGCAACACTGTACTTTAAATAAATGAATAAAATATAATGAAATTTAAAAAGTATTACCTCTGTATCATTTTACCCCAGTGCTGGGGCAAAATGATGCAAGCAATGGGGTAATATAATCCACTTGATTTATACGCAATTATTGCATTTAAACCCTCGAGAAGTCGATTGCTGGACATTTTTAACAAAATGTTTAAGGAATTCTAGAAATATGTTATCGGTAATCCAATCGTTATTGGACACACTGTTGTGTTCCAGCAGGATCATCGTCCGTAAGCGAAGCCTGTATATTTTTACGAGGATAAATCATGAAGGGTGGAACCTGTCGGTCAGCGGCATTAGCACAACAAACTACTGTTACCGTTTTGGCTCTTTCTCTGCTTGTAACAGCAGAAACTGACCGTCTTCCTTTCAGGGTGAGTACTTAAGCAGATCTATGAACATTTTCGTCCCGGTTTCATCCATATTATTACCAATTTAATTGTGTATCATTTTGCCCCGTTGAACATTTACAGGTTGTATTTAGTTTTTTGATAAATACAATAATTTTCGCTATAAACCTTCACCGAATTTCAAAATTGACTGACTTTTTCCAAAAAATTAACCACAGAACAACAAAACCAATACACTATAAACCGTTTGTCTTTTAAATAATATTTTTCGAATTTTTTTTTCCGGTAGAAAATTGGTATACGTTTTGTATAGTACCGTTTTAAAACTGCAATAAATCGTATTTACAGCGAAGTTAGCGGCACTTGTTCGTTAAAGAAATTATCGCAGTTCGCTGGTTCCATCTGCTGGAGAAAAGCTGAATCGAATAACATTATTTTTCAAAGTATAATAAAATGTTTTCGAGTAAATGTATCATTTTGCCCCGCCTTACCCTATCTCAAAAACGGCTATTAATAGGACAAAGACCTTTCCAAGCGGCTGAATAAGATCTTTAGAAAATTAATTTTAGTTGTGGAAACCTCCACCACTGAAACTATGAAAAACGGAAAAACTGATTTTTTTTTTAAATTTTCATCAATAATGGATGAATGGCCTTTATCCCCTGATTCCCCAACCGGTAGCGTCCCAGTTAACTGAGAAAACTTCTTCTGAATTAAAAACGTTGATGAGATCAATGACAAAGTATGGAGCACATTTTTACAAATTTTTTTGTTTTTTTTTTGTTAAAATAAATTTTATTTATTTATTTTATGTTATTACAATCTAGTCTCCTGTATGTAGATTCCGGTTTTGTGAAATTAATTCGATTGGAATGGAATTTTTATTTTTCCCACATTTCGTTTTCTCGCAGAAAAATTCCGTTCCACAAATTTGTATTCTAGTTCTCCTTGCGAGAAAAAGATTTTAGTACTAGGTCTAATACGGGGAAATATGTCAAAAGTGAAATATGTTTCTGTCATTTTATTTACGTTTTTGTCGTGATTTGTTAAAATGCACGCATTTATTATTTAGTTAGCGTGAATATTTGTTTATACAAATAGATATATGGTCGGCGTAAAGCAATAGATGTTACTCGTACAGTCGTACATAAGCAGCATAACATAGCCAACAACAATCTTATAATTTAAATTAATGCAGCCGGAGAATTCGAATGGTGCGAAAGATTGAATATTGATAGTGTTAAATAAAACTGTTTGTACATAATTGATGTTAATTGAAAATAAAAATTTTATTTTTGGATTATGGTGTTACATATTATTATTTTTATATCGATTACGAGTGTAATATTGCTGCTCTTTTTCTAAGTCTAAAATAAGCACCCGCCTGTGTTCTGAAATCTGCTAAGTTTATAAATAATGAATAAAAAATTAAAAAATCATTATTTAAATTCGCCGACCCGTATTTTGCTCCAAATATCTTGAGGGAGGCCCTTCTGAGTTAACGAAACTTTTTGCAAACATTTTTCACACCAGCTCCCATTTTATTAGAAAAAATTATAATAATTGAGTAGATTCACGGTCAATTTATTTTATAATTAAGAATTTTTTGAATTCCGCGGCACTATTAATTGTATTTCACCGTCAAATTCCACGACGAGAAATTTTGACGTTTCATTCCACAAAAACGGGATTTATTTTCCCATTCCACTGAACCGGAATGCGAAATTCTCGTTTAGAACAAAATCCCGTTCCACAAAATAATTCCACACAACCGGAATCTACCTACTGGACTAATGAGCAATGTGTTTCTAACTTAATTTACTAACTTAATATTTTTACATATTGCTGAATATCAAGTTTACAATGAAAATTGCATAATGCAATTAATATATTGCAATTAACAGGACCCCTTCTGAATTAAAAACGTAGACCGGAACAATTACAACGGCGATGAATGTAAAGTGACTAAAAATCGTAGTATGGTCATTGGTCAAATAACTTTACGGTGAAATGGTACGAGCCTTTATTTCCTGATTCTCCAAATGGTATAGCGCCCCAACTTACTCAGGGAACTCCTTCTGAATTAAAAACGTTTACGAGATAAATGACAAATCATGAATAACAATTTTACAAAGCGATCAATATCAAGTTTACACTCAAAATTTCGTGTGGCAGTTCGATCTAGGTTTTTAAGGAAATTAAACTCTTTTCCTCTGATTCTCAAAATGGTAATAAAAAAGTTTACTGAAAGGACTGGTTTTGAATTAAAAACGGCGACGAGATTAAAAAAAATTTTCCCCAAATTTTTGGGGAACATTTTACAAAGCGATGAATATGAAGTTTCTAAAATTACACCCAAAATTGCACATGGTCATCTGTTTTCGGTGAAATGGAGCCTGTATCGCCTGATTCGTCGTAAGGTAATCATATATTTTAGTGAGATTGCTCCATCTGAACTAAAAAAGTGGATTTTAAAAAATTTTCTGCACCAACAAAATTTAGTTTAGCAAAGTCTAGCATACTTACGCATAAAAAATTAATTTGCTTATGCAAAAAATTTTTACAATAATTTTTTATATTGAGAATTTTTCTAAAATTCATTAGAATTTCTAGAAATAAATTAAATTTTTATAATATTTTAATAATTCTTGATTAATAAAAAAATAATTTGAAATTTTTAAATCCCTGAAATTAATTTAAATTAATGATATTTTTAAATTTGTAAATTTCTTGAAGTTCGATGATATTTTTGCTTTTCGTATTAACGGTTTAACCTCAATCCTGCATTGTCTAGAAGAGTGCCGGTCAACTCTTCTAGACAATGCAGGATTAGTGACATTTTATGTTGTGAAAAACATTTTCCACGAACTTTGATGGCTTTGATTATTGATACGTTCAGCCAAAGAATTGTAGAATCACACTTTATGACTTTCTAAGTGGAAGATATGCGCTATATAAGATTTTGGTCTAATGGTTAAATAACAAATCCGTTTCATTGGAAATATCTAAAGAATGTAACATATCCCAGTTTAAGTTAGAGTAACAAGAACCCATAAAATTAAAGTTGATATTTTTATAATTTGGGCTTGAGATATATTCTAACTACTAATTTACTTTTATTGATAATTATTTGGTCAAGAATATTTTCATCACGAGTTGGTTTGAACGGAATCGAATATAGACCCTAAGATTGAAATTTGAAATTGTATTTAAAGTAAATGATTACTTGAAACCCCTGTTATATTTATAAGCTATCACTACTATGTACTGGTGAAGGGTTAGAATAAACAATAATCTCTAATTTAGTGAATCCTGACAATAATCCAAGTAACAGAAATTTCATCTTACCAAAAACGAAACTTTAAGAACGTTCAGATTAACTTTGATATATGTATAAAGAAACTCTACCACCAGGATTTATCAGTCGATATCATACCCTGGAATATTCACAGTTTGATTTGAAATATTAGCCACGATTGAGAGATACACAACACGTCAAATTAATCTGATTTCATCTACGAGTAGCTATTTAAATGACCGATTTCAATCGTACTGGCTCGTTATTAAGCCTAAAGAAACTACATTTAAAAAAAGGTATAGTACACACAAATTATAGCACTTGTTGTTTAGTAGTATATTGGTACTAAGTGGCGTGACAACAAAACATTTCCTTACATTTTCCGGTGAAATCGGTCTCATCAAGTTTGAAACCGATCATAAAGTTTTCGTTATACAAATATTCCTCTACATTGCAGATTACGGCTTTATAAAAGTATTACAAAACTGTGTCAATAAATCTTCAAAATGCTCCAAACCTCAGACAAACGTTTCGTCTAACACACCATAATTTCTGCATTTATTACACTTTCTTGACTCATGAACGTTTCGTAATCCTTGTGCGTTTTGCTCAATTATAATTTGTCCATTTTATTTAGCAGCTCACTAATTTGAATGTTCTCTGGGTATGGTTCAGAACCAAATTAGGTTGATCAGCAGCCACATCTTCAGGTAAATCATCTGACTCCGTTTTGCTTAAGGCGACTGTTCGACTGTGATTTCTTGTGCGAGTTTTGATCCACACACTTTTGCTCAAAATATTTTTCGTCTATAAGCCCATAATTTTATTTTTCTTGTATGATTAAGTTGGTTATCTGCTAATATTTTGCTTAAGTTAAAAATATTTTATCTTGGTGGGAGTTTCCATTCGATAAATTTGAGTTATTTGATTGGCGGAAAAGTGTGAATTTAAAAATTCGCAGAGAAAATAACAGTCCAACATTCGGTTTAACAGGAAACACATAATGAAACAATTTTTTCAAATATACTTCGTTCAAACTCAAATATTAACAATTCAAGCCAAAATTAAATCAAAAAAATTAACTCAAATTCGTTACCTAACTTGGGAAGATGATTAAAAAATTTCAATTTTTAAAATTTCAAGAAAATTTAAAAATTTTCGATTATTGGAATTTAGGCGTATTTTTAAATATTTCAAAATTCAGTGATAGTACAAATATTGTGAAAATTCCAGTAAAATCGCCGTTTGGCGTCAAATGATAAATGTAAAAATAAAGTCAAATTTGCTGCTACTTGGGGAAAAGAAGTTGACGTAATTTTGAAAACTTTATATTAGAAAAATATCAAATTTAAAAATATCCGATTTACCAGAATTTTTAAAATCGTATAGATTATCCTGAAAATGAAACAATATTCTTGAAATTTCGTGAATTTATTATAATTTTGGGTCTCAAATGAAAAATTTTAACACAAATTTTTTTTAGAATTTTTTAATTTTTTAAAAGTTTAGTAGCTAATATTGAATCTTTCACAATATCTAGCTTACTGGAAGGTACAGAATTTCTAAAAATCCTTAAATTTTAAAATCAACTCAAATTCATTACCTAAATTGAGAAGGCGTTTGCAAAAATTTGAATAGACATGAAAATAAGAAGCAACTTTAAAAAATTCCGATTATTATATAGACCGTTATTCAAATTTAGTCAAATATGCATGATTTTCTAAATTTCTTCTAGGTTCATTTAGTTGGTTTTAATTCGATACATAGAAAAAAATTGAATTGAAGCAAACATTTTCAAAATTTCAATTAAAATTAAAAAATAACGATTTATTACAATTTTTTTAAACGTAAGTTATTCTCAATAAAAACATAATTTTACATCTTTCAAAGTTGATAACTAGAAAAGAAAACTGCGGCGTACAAATTTAAATAGACAAAAAATAATTCAAAATTTTAAGCAAATATAATTAAACAGAATTAAGATTTCAAATTTCCTAATCGAAAATTCAAGAATTGTAAATTTTGAAAATTGGTCTAGTCTAGAAAATTGGAAACGTTGAAAACTGTATAAACAAAACGAAATTTAACGTATTCCGAATTATCAAAATTTTGAAAATTTAGATTATTTTGAATAAAGATATATTACTGAATCTATCAGAATTATACCGATTGTTATTGTTTGTTGAATTTTTAAAAATTCCACCTAGGCAAATTCATCGTCTGGATAAAATGATAAATTTTAAAACTATTTTTAATAGATGTTTGTAAGAATTTGAATATGCAAAAAATTTTGAAATACATCTAAAAAAATCCGATTTATAAGAACTTTTAAATTTTATATTATTCTGAATAAGGATACAATGTGGAATCTTTCAAAATCTATATACAATTTTGTATATAATTCCTTCTAGGTCTATTTCTGTAGTAAAGATATAAAAGGTAATAACTCTAAATTCGCAATTTTTAGGAAAACTTTCTTAAACTTGGCAAGTTACTCAAAATTGTATGAGTTTTTAGAATTTTGATTTTTGTAAACAATTATTTCGGTTGTGCGTAGTTGTCGGAATACTACAAAAAATTGATATGATATGAAATCGAATATGCAAATTTCGAAATTGAAATAATGCGTAAAAGGGCATAACTCGAGTTATCATCTTTTAAATATTTACCACAGACTAATGATAAATTTTAAAATTAACTCAAATTCGCTAGATAAATTAATTTGAATAGGGAAATAAATTTCTATTCAATTTAAAAAGAAAATTTGATTTATTTGAATTTTTAGTTAGAATTAGGTTAAAATTTAGGTAATCCTTAAAATCTACTTTAGTGAAATTCGAAATTTAAAATCCCGACGAAATTTTATAATCTGTATCTAAAAATACAAAATTTTATTTATATACATACATTGTTGCCCGTATTTCGTGAAATGTAAAGCATTTTGAAAAATTCCTCCTAGATAGAACTCTTTCAAAATTCTGATAAAATTATTATCAAATTTCTTGAAGTTAGTATAATTTTGAAATTTTTTTGGAACTTAATATTTAAACATCCAAAACATTCAGAATTATAAGAATTCTTTCACGTCGCTTATTTATGCCGGAAATTTAAACCGAATCTTTTAGTCGGCAAGGGATCTGATGTGGTGGTAATCGTTGCGACTAAAATGCTCGAAACAAAAAAAATATCCCCCCGGATTTGTGTAACCGCAGAAAATAATTCCAATAGTGAAATACTCGACAGCAAATTTCTAAACTTCGACATGTTCTGTGAATCAACCTAAGAAACAAAAATTTAAACGATACCAAAACAAAAATTTAGAGTTAAGTCGGAACTATGCTTCTGTAATTCTGCCGTCATTAAACATTTTCAGTATTGAAAATGATATTCATCAATTAATTTACGAGTTTGGTATCTTTGGCAGCAACACTATACCAGATTATAGTGCTCAAGGCCCACATTCAGCTAATAAACTTCAACGTCTACATCGGGCTAAAATTGATAGAAGCCATAAATGAATTCAAATTTCAAATTTCATTTTTCAATGTTCCAGCACTTCTTCATGTTGTTAGAAAGAAGAATAGTAATGGCTGAAAACCTTGTGGTGATTATCGCCAATTGAACAATTACATAATTCCGGACAGTTCTTCCGTGTCTTATGTCCATGATTACTCCCTAATTCTATGTGGCAGCAAAGTACATATTTTCAAGCACTGATATAGTACGAGTTTTTAGTCGATGTGCATTTGAGTGTAAGCCATTTGCAAGTGGAAGGCAACATTTTATTGTGTTGTATTTGTTATTCTTGGCGATTGATAGTCACAACCAGAAAAATTTGGCTGATTGCGCGAATATCCTTTGTATTTTATATTTGACGTATGTTAATTTATTTAACTGTGTTTTAATTTAATTTTATTTAGTCTCTCTGATGATGTCTTTTTGACGAAAGCCTCAATTTGTATTTAAAAATAAAAATAAAATTAAAAAGTTCGTTGACTTTACTTAAAATGAAATTGTGTTACATTTTCTTTTGATGCAGAGCAGCTTTATTTATCACAAAAATAATAAACGATGATGCCGTCCACAGTGTTGCGGTGTTTTTTTGGACAAAGGGTTGCACAGCCTTCAATTTCATCGCGAAAAATTTGAAAAAAATATGGTAGATGCCTTATTAAATCCCAAAGAGAATCAAAACAAAAAAAAAATATACACGGAAAAAACTGAGAAAAAAAAACAAAAAACGAAAAAAATTTTTTTTTTTCATTTTTTTTGGATTTTTTCATTTACCCATTTAATTTATCGGACAAAACAAACCATATGACATGACGACAAAAAACAAGTTAATAACAACAAATGTGTGAAAACCCCGAACATATGGATTTTTTTTAATTTATAAGGAAATTTTATTTGCAAGCTTTAATTTTATCACAAAATACCTATAAAAAATATGGCAGACAACTTCACTAAATCCCTAAGAGAAACCAAAACAAAAAGAAAGGAAACACTGAAAAAACTAAGATTTTTTTAAGAACATTAAATGTACATACGTACTTTAAAAAAATCTAAGTTTTTTTAGCTTTTCTTTTTCGAACTAATTTTGATTATTAACAACACATTTAAAAAAAAAATAATTAAAAATATTTAGTCAGAATCTTCATCTTCGGAATCTAAACCTTGGTATTCTAATAATTTTGCAGCTTCTGCTGATAGTACTGAATCCTTCTTGGGTCGCATTATTCTTAATTTTGTAATTTCTGGATCAGAGGACACAAGTAAATGATGCATGATGTCTGTACAATTTTCAATTCGTGATGTTTTCCTTGTATTGAATTGTCTGATTCTTTTAAAATCTTTATTTCCTGCTTCTAGGGCTTCCTCAGAAAGCTGTCCAATCGGAACCATTGCTGCACGTTTTACGCTAGCTCCATGTGTTAAAACTTTATGTACACTCGCTGGCATATAATACCAATTATAAAGCTCAACATAAAGCTTGGCAGTTTCTTTAGTGTACTCTTCAAAACGATCACAATTAATTTCTCTTCCGCAT
The DNA here is from genome assembly GCA_963556165.1 of Tipula helvola. Classification (NCBI taxonomy): domain Eukaryota; kingdom Metazoa; phylum Arthropoda; class Insecta; order Diptera; family Tipulidae; genus Tipula; species Tipula helvola. The sequence continues at coordinate 84,096,913 of OY744482.1, read as the reverse complement.
GCCATCACTTGCAGGATATTGGAAAACCTTCTTATCAATCTTTCATCAATACCCGTTGCTATGCTCGTTATTTCTGGGAATTTAAAAAATTTTCTTGCTGTGTTTCCATCGTTGGAAGTTCCGGAACCTTGTCTGACAACATCTACGATTATTTGCAGTTCTCTTTTTAAATTATGTTGAATTTCCTGTTTCCGCTTCTGTTTAATTTCTTTATCTTCTTTAGTTACACGGCTTTTTTTTAACGGAAGATTGTATGCAATATGGAGAATACACTCCATAAATCGAATCCAACAATGTAAAGTTGACAATCCAAATTTATATGCATCTTCATTGCATTCTTTAAAATCGAGAGCCTCTAAGTTATTCATAGTCCTCGGTGTTGCTTTACAAATGTTACAAGTAGCTGCCGATTTATTTCCTGTTAATGCATTACAAACTTTTCCATCAATCATTGTTAATTGTAGCTTGTGTTTAATATTAAAAGATAAGTTGCCAATTGACACCACAGTAACTTCTAAGTACTTTATCTGGCTGGTAATGCTATCTGCTTCTGAAACTGTTTCTTCCGAAGTTTCAGATTTGAACTCAAATTTTATTGGTCTACAATATCGAGTTGATGATGGTCTTGCATTTTGCCACAATTTATTTGTATCTGAGCAAATGTTGATTGGAACCATAGATATCATAAACAAGCTAGCATCTGTACCATTATCTGTAAATGTTTGTTTGTATTGGCTTTGTCCGGAAGAGCCATCCATTCCCCATTTGCTATGTAAAATTAACTGCCTTCCTTCGTATTGTTGAAGCTTATCTAATGATTCTGTTGAAATAATTTTAGTGGCCGTATGATCCAACAGTGACTGCAGTTTCACACAAGCACCTTTTTCTGAAATAGTGATGTTTTGAGGGTAGCATCTCTGTTTTTCTTGCAGTAAATTTCTATATGCTGGAAATAACTTGTTGGCTAATTTATTGCTTAACTGCTGTACATGTTTTCTTAAAATTCCATATTTTTCCACTGTTAATTTCAAATCGATAAATAAAGCCAAAGCTTTTTTAACATCTAAATCAGTTTCATCAAGGCTGCTGTAATCCGATCCGTGAGACATTCCAGATGAGGTTCGTTTTCGTTTTTTCATTGACCGCGCTGCTGCATGTTCAATTTGATCCGCCTCATATATCTTTAAAAGTTCATCACTTCTTCTAGTTTTGGTTTCCTCAGAACTTTCTGCGAATTTCTTCTTATTGGATGTGGTTGGATTAGACGTTGTTGCTGCATCTTTTTTTTCATACAAAACTACTTCCAAGCTCTGTAAGAGCCAATCAGCATTCAAGGTATTAAAACGAGTCTTAATTCTGTGTGATTTCGCCCACTTTTTGTAATATAGACTCAAAAATGAATTTTTAATTTTTGTGTGAATCTGTTGTAGCTGCTCCTCGTTGAAATCAGGCTTATTTTTAGCTATTTCGGTCATTATAACTGATAAATTGGATTCAGAAGAACTTGTATTATTCCATACATAAGTCACTGTTTGAAATATTAAATTTTGCCATCTTAAAATACTAATGAATAATAACTTATTCAATTACTTTAGAATAATGACCAATTTGAATGCAACTGTTGTATTTAATTTATACCTCCCTGAATTAATAATTACAGATATTTTGTTTCTGTTTCGGCTTTTATTAGTGATGCTTATCGCAAGTACTACTTAGTTTCGGCCCAAAATTTTTTAATAAATACCTGTTTATATTTTAATAAATACTGTTTCATATTTTAATAAATACCTGTTTTCTGTAAAAGTGCCAATGCTAAGCAAAATATAAATAAAACAAAAATAAAAAATCTTACTGATTTAAATTTTTTTATTTTTAATGGACTAGCTGCACTAAAAACGCTCTTGTGCACAAAGGAGCAAAAAGGAGCAGCTGAAATTTTGAGGGTTGTTTTTAAAGGTATCAAGCTACAAACATTTATTAATTTCAAGTTGTCCCCAGGTCCTAAAAGTTTAAGAGAAGTTAAAGTTTAAAAAAAAATTACCCTTTTGCGAAATTTGGTCTGTAAACCGCTAAAAATTAATTTTTTGTGTTTTATTTTTGCACTTGGTTTTTAATAATAGATACAGAAATAATATTTGCAAGTTTAAAAGTGAAGATAAATTCATCCATTTTCCGTTTCTTTAATTTTAAATTATACTAAGGTTTTGTCCAATAATGGGAAAAAATTCAAAAGTTAACTTTGTCACAGTTTCTTCGGATTTTGTGGGTCGATTTTTTTAATTTTTTTTTTCGTTCCTGATTCTTTGTTATGTTCCTAACAAGATCCCATTAGCAAAAAAAAATACTATATAAAATACTGTAAAAAACCCTGTTTGTCCACCTCCGCAACACTGTGGCGTCGCCTAAATAACAAAAAAATATTCTCAAAATGACCTAGAATCTAGAGATTTTAGGCTCCTCATTAATCCTTCATTATTATTTATTTCTTTACAATAATCATCAAAGATAGTTTTGTAAACTAACAGTTAATTCTTCTCTAGTTAATTACATGCCATTATACCCATCATAATCGTAAACTTTAACGTTTTCCCGGGTTAGGTCAATTTTATAAAATCGATAACTAATTGACAGCAGCATTGTACGAATTAGTTTACATAAATAAGAGCCATCTTCTTTCTTACAATAATAAATCAGACTCAGATTTGACCAGAGGTATCTATGATTCTCTTGAAAATAGTAGTAAAAAAAAATCTTATAATTTTTATAATTTTATTCTGAAGTAAATAAATCATCCACAGCTTTCCGCAGCCATACCATTTTCTCAAGATGAAATATTGTCATCAGAAAATTGAGTTATGTTAATAATTCATGCGGGATAACTTCGCTATCTCACGGATCATCACCGAAAGGGTCCAAATCTATCGAATGGGAAGCCTATTTCGTTAAAGTAAAAAATCTTTTGGCACGAGCAACATTGCTAGTTGTTCCAGTAGATAAGGCAGAAATTAATATTACTACAGATGCATAGAATGTTGCCGTCGGTCTGTTTTACAGGAGTTTAACAAAAATTATAGGCAGCTTCTTGCCTTCTTTTCTAAAAATCTCAAGCTAGCCGAAACCAGATATTCCTCTCTCGACCGTTAATGGTTAGCGATCTACCTAGCGATCAAACATATTAATTTTTTTCCTTTGCAGTACATCAGTCGCAGTTTTTACATACCACAAACTTATGATTTATGTTATGAATTCTAAAATCAATCCGAGGCTTACAGGAAATCTGGAGTGTACATTGCTCGGTTCACAACGAATATTCGCAATGTAAATGGAAAAATCAATACCGTCGTAGATTTTCTATCACGAATGATTTACGAACAATCCATAATAAATTTATCGATAGATCCTCAAACCATAAACTAAATAAAATTTTCTAAAACATTATCTTGTCGAACCAAGAATGATAGATAGGTACAATTTAATTTAACGTTTTGTTGAATTTATGCGATATTCAACTAATCGACCAATCTTCACTTCAAATATACCATGCTGAATTCATTGATTAACTATTCACCCGCACAGAGATGGTCTTGGTTTCCATTAATCATCTGAAAACACACATGAGAAATTAAAAACTAACATAAATGTGCCCACAATAATCTGAGGGATTTATTCCTAAATCATTATAGCTCAAATATGTTCGTCAGTGTGGATAAGGCCGAATTCTTCTTTTATTTTACGATGGACCTTTCGAAATTTTGAGAATATACATTTTGTGATAGCCATCAATGGTAAAAATTAATCAGAATCGATGGATCGTTTACAACCCGCTGGTTCAAAAAAGCAAGTTTGCAACGCTGTTATATAGGGTTGTATTATGATTACTCGGTTTCACCCTATTGTAATCATCATCCTCGTCATAGGGGTAAAGTTGGGAATTATTTTATTTCTTTATTTGGAAGTTGGGTATTTCCATAATAAACTAACTCAACATTAAAAATTCATTTCATTTCGTTTTTTTTTTTTTTTCATTTCATTCGGACTTATTTCACTTGGAAGTTATTTCACGGAGTCAAAAATTATACAAAATTATTTGTGGAATAAGATCAAGTTAATTTTTTTTTATTTTTCACTCGCTTCGTTAATTTTTCTTACTTCTAAGTGTCATATACGTATAGTGATCGAAACATTTATTTAAAACATTTTAAACTCTCTGAGGTTTGGCGAGCCAATTTATACTTTAGGCTAATTAGTAAAATTTATGTCTCATTTTATTTCGCTTTGAACAAAAATTTTGACCATGACTGTATTTCTTAGTGTTAACACTTTAAATCTGCTTAAAGCGTGAAAATATAAAAATAAAAATACTAAATATCGGATGTTCCATTGTGAATTAGATCGTAATCAAATCGTAATGATCGTGGTGATTGCTGCCGGATTTAAAAGAGATTTAAAAAACTATTAAGTTATTAAAATGCGATTAAAGGTTGTTGATTTTAGATAATTTGAGAATATAATCACCTAGAAAAAGCCGAAATTTATTATTATTTCCACATTAGTGAATCAGTAATATAATATACCGATAGGCTTCATTAATATTGAATAAGCCGCCGCAACCTTAAAAGTTACATTGAATAAGACGATTTTTTATTTATTTAGTAACAGGAAACATTTCCCCAAATATTAAAAACAATAAATCAATGTATATTTAGACATTATTTAGGTATATTTATTCCCTAAAAGTAGTGAAAGTCAAAAGTATTTAAACATTTCCATTTTTAATCAATATAATAGAAAATTTATAAATACGTATCCCAAATTGATACGATCTTCTCTCGTATATATTCATAAAGAAAAATATAAACGTACATATATACACATATAGTAATTTGATTAATGATCTTAATTCAAACCTAACCTTACCCAACTATTAATATTGGGACATAAATCAAATTTCTAACAAAAATAGACGACGATGACGAAAATAAACTCTTGTGTAACATAATGAAAATCCTAAAAATTATTTACAATAAATTTCCACCTACATACATACATACATACATACCCTTCATCATAATATAATAATCTTAATTATTAAGCTCGAATAATTATTTTTGTTTATAAATAGAGCAAATCAATACTAATTACAGTATACCCGCTATAACGCCACCGCCGCCGCCGCCAAAAAAAAACCAAAAAAAACAAAGATTCCCTCGCTTTAAACGATCCCACTAATTACGATGATTATTCAAATAAAATGTTAATAACCACTCCACTTAATGTCATAAATTTTCCCGCTCGTTCTCTTCGTATACACGTCTAATTTTTATTAATTTTTATTTTTTTTTTTATTTTTTTAATCTATGATCGAAAATTAATTTAACTCAATTTAGTTTGTTTAACTTTGTCTAAAACGTAGCACAACATACACAAAGTTTGAAACAATTTTTTGTTGTTGTTGTTATTGTTATCGATGTTGTTGTTGTTGTTGTTGTTTTACTTTAAAATGATAAAATTTAATTAAAATGCTTCATCAATCAAAATATTAATATTCTGGAGAAACAAGACAACACAGTTTTTTTTTATGAAATTCTGATGTTTATCTAAATGAAAACATATGTCACTTGTTGTGGTCGTCTCTGCGGAGCGGATTAATAATAATGTGACGCGCGCCGCATTTATGTACGCTGATTGATATCATCGGATGATGAGTATATTAATTGGTTTGGCACGAATTTACATTGTACCCGCTTATTATTAATCAGCTCTCGTCTTCGTCACTATTATACTAAGTGTATTTTATACTACAATAGAGTACTCATTCCCGCATTTATTAGACATAATTGGAAAATAAACGAATTTATGTGTAAATGACAAACTCTTTCTGTATATATAAGACGAGTGTATTTAGTGAATTAACGAGACACCCATCTTATTGTATTATGTATGCTCATATAGACACATATATTATGTACATATGATACATTTCCTATTAGGAATTAGAAATATTTTGTTTTTGTTTCATCTAATCATGATTGATTAGAAAGAAGAAACTAGAATTTTATTTATTTTTGTATATTTTAATCAACAACATGTTGAAGATAATAATAGATGAATTATATTATTGATTTTCTTCTCCTCAATAATATATCTTGATAAATTTTAATAATAATTAAATGGAAGACGTAAGAAGATAATTGAATCCTTCTAAGAAATTTAATTTTTGTGTATATTAGAAACAGCCAAACGGAAAATATTCGATTGAGTGAATACGATAATTAACCGTCACAATATACGATATGTACGGAGTATAGAAAGTGGGAACATATGTTCTATGTTTTGATTGATGTTATGTTGGTATATTTATTTTGGATTCATATATTCGATTAAATTATATAGGTCGTGGTGAAATGCAAATTAAAAACGATGAAATTTTATTTCACACTGTTAACAAATATATTGTATGTATATATTCGTAAGACATGGGTTCAATTAGTTCCATATGGTTGGCTAAGTAATTGATCGCGCTTAGTTTACTTTCTATAGTTGTAGATGACGATTCGGTTCAATGATCTTAACTAGCAAATAATATTAGTATTTGTTTAACTTTAATATTTCCTGGAAGTTCCAACTTTTATTGTTGTTACAATGGGACACAATTTATAAATTCTTAATTTTAATAATGTACGTATAGTTTTCCCCCCAAAAAAAACTCGTAAACTATAAAAGAAAAATTCAAAATTGAAAAACTATATACAAACAACAATTAGGATTTTCCACATATTATGTAGTACACAAAACATAACTACATATTGCTTAGAGGAGTACCCGTACATACATATGTTATAATTACATTAATAGTTTGTTGTTAGTTCGTTTAGTTTATTGTTCAAAAATAATTTTTATCTAATTAAAAATCTAAATTCAAAATGATTTATATTTTTATGTTCGTTTGTGTTCCTTTCGTTTACTTGTCTGCGTGTGTGAAATGAAGATGGAACGAATTTTGCTTTGTAGATTTTGTATTACAAAATATTTGAGTGGAAAAACAATAAAATTTCTTGTGAATTTTTTATGTGTGGAACTAATCAAGCGTAACTAATTGTTTCGATGTGTGTTGCTCAATTAAAAAAAATTATTAATTTTCCAAATACTTATCGATGGATGGGTAGTGGAGAACCCATATTTTGAAATATTAAAATGTTTAGTTTTTGTGCATAATTGTATCCGGTCGTAATATCTCATTAATTTATCAGCAGAAGACTTTTTTTTACCAATCATACATTTCTTGATATACTTTGCTAAATATTTTTATGTAGAACTAATCTTAGAACAAAGGTTTATCAATTGGTTCCATATAAATTGCAAATGTATAGATATAAATAATAATTAAATTTGTTTGCTCTATAAAATATTTCTGGGAAATTTTGTAGGCGATAACATAATATAAGTATAACAATATGTCACAGTTTGTTAATTATCTTCTGTTGTCTGAATAAAATTGGAATGTGTTTTAAAACAATCTACGAATTTGGCCAACTCATTCTTTATTGAATTAATTGCGTTACACCCTCTCAATCCATTTAAAATTTAGCAGAAAGTATAATTATTTGAGACCGACAAAGATTTGCCAAACTTCGTGTTTTAGTATTGATACAAAAATTTTCAAACTTTACAATATTTTATGTCATTTGAAGGACGACTTAATCCGTCTATAGCGTGCGGTGTTTGAATTTAATTAAATGTAATAAAAACTATATTTGGGAGATATGGGCAAAAAATCTAAAATTTTCGCCAGTTACAACACTAGTGATCGAGGTATTATTTTATGTAATCAACACAAAATTAAATTTTATTAAAAATTACAGTACGTGATTTGCACTGTAAAAAAAATTGATTGAATATGTACTGGTTTCCATGAGAATGTTTGTAATTTAACATGATGTATAACTAGGGCTTGCGTCCCGGGAATTTAAAAAATTAAAAGTATTCCCGCTTCTCAGGAATGTTGTGAATATTTCCCGGGAATGCAAAATCCAATTTCAAGACTCCACCGCGCCATTTTTTAACTTCTTGGAATTAATGAGAAAGTCGATGATGACGGGACAACGCTATAAAAATACAGACACATTATAAAGTTAGATAGTTCTAAAGGTAAAGAACTGAATGTTATGTCAGATAGCCATATCCGCTGGAGTACTTTAGAAAGTGCGTTTCCTTAGTAAAAACAACACCTCGCGAACTAAAAATATGGGAATGAACGAATATTGAGCAACGCCGTCGAGCAATAAAATGTTCTTAAACTGCTGAAGATAACTTTAAATACCCAAAGCTGTAGCGACTTCAGCATTATTGTTAAAAAATTAATAGAACAAGCAACTATTATTGACCATATACGTTAAAACTTCTAAAAGAATAATTAGCCATTAGAATAAATAAAGATGTTGCCTCGGTAATAAAATTCATCCAAGATTGAAAGTGGGGACAAAGGAAATTATGGGTGATGCAATTTGGAATGAGCTCAAACTCCGAAATGGCCTGTTTATGGTAGGACCATTTAAAGCAAACAACAACCATTTCAAGCACTGTGTATGTAGAAGCCACGAATTTTTAAATTAAAAAATTTAGCTACTGATTTAATACCCCATTACAAATTGGTGTCCAGATCAGTCAAAAAGATAGATAAAATTAAAAAAGAGCACTAAAAGCGCAATACCACCGTACTTCCTATTCAAGATTTTTGAGAATAATAAAAATTTGAAAGCCTCGTGTTCTATATTATTATTTTTATTAATGCGGATGTCAAAAATTTTGAAATTGAGCAACACGCACGAAGTTCTAAGGCGACCTTTGGTTTAGCAAAACCTGTTGTGTTATTCTTAAATCGTATTAAGTGGGTTTTATCTGTCCAACTGAGCCTAAAAAAAAACTTTTATGTGTGTGGATTTTTAGTTTACGAAATTGTGGTTTACTACTGATATTACTGTTGTGTAGGTTTTCGATAATTTGAAAAAAAAAAAAAACTCTTAAAAGTGCTTTATTCAGTTTAATATTCGATACAAAATTATGCAGCCAGCAATTTCATAAGCTACATAGTTTTAATTATTAAAAATTACTAAGTAAAAATAGAATTTTGTTTGGTGTGGAAAATATCAAAATATAAAACTGAGCAACATTCAAAAAATGCATTTTACTTGCTTAAAATTATCAGTAATTTAAAACAAATTTACTCTGTGGACATTAATAGACAATTAGAACACAACAATAGCCAATAGAGGGTTACATTAATAGGCAATAATTGAGCCGTTCAGTGCACACATCGATTAACTCCACTTTTTGAAAAATCTTAAATTTAAGTGTCAAAGTACTTGGTATAGTCATAACTTTTTATATTTTTAATAACTTTCCTGAATAATAAAGATTATAACACCATTAAACGGAAAAAATTGTTGGCCATTGAATAACTTCATTTATTACTTTTTTCAGTTTCCAAATCGATTAACTCCACTAGACATATAAAAATTGTAACATTACTGACGATTATTTTTTGGCTATTCATTCTCATTAATTTGATATACCGTTATAATAGGTATATCTGTATTTATGCATTCTACAATATAATTTGAATTTACATTATAAAGGGAATTTTAAAAAACACTACATTTTCTCATCGCATTTCTCAACTTTTTGTTTTATGGAGTTAATCAATTTGTGCACTGAACGGCTCAATTGTACAATTTCAACAGTTTGTTGTAAAGTACTTCGAACATTGTAGACTTTCCGTTTAAACTACCTACTTATAAAAAAAAAAAATTTGAAAGTACGAACTATTCTGCATGCGACCTCCTTCATTAGTTTGAGTAACATTTTGAATTTGGATACCATTTAATAAAATGAAGTATTTTCGATGGTTGTTCAATGGTTTAATTTCAATAAATTGTTCAACACAATTAATTTTGAAACTGAGCAATTAGTTTTAGGCTATAAAATTAGTGTGCTAAATAAGTAGGTAATCATAGTTGTTAACCAAATTCAAGTCAAAGGTCATTTAACCTCAATAATTGTTTCACATATAATAATTGAGCAACTCTCGAAAGTAAATTTCTGATAATAATATAATATATATCTCTTGACTTAGTACAATTAAAAGTAAAAAAAAATTGAGCTACTTTGATTTAATAATTCTTAATCATTCAGAACGATTTTCCCACTCTTCTGCTTAAGCCTTGAGCAAAACTAATTAGGTTACAACAGTTTAAACCGTTTTAAAAAATTAGCTGAAAAATAGGGTCCTAAATTGGCAATTTAATTTTTTTTAAACAATTGTTTTAGTATTTCACCCTTTTCGGCATTTTAAATATTATAATATGTATATATCAAGATTGATAAAAGTGATCAATTAGATGTATAATTGCCTTTGTTGCTCATTATAAAACAACAAATATAATTTAAATATCAAAACTCCTGTTTAAAAAACCTAAAGGTAATCGACATTGGTTATTCCTGCTCAAGTTGGTGGTTTACAAATTAGGGTCAAATTATTCTGTATTCATGATTTCTGGTTCTGAATAAAATACAAATATAAGTGGAACAATTGAAAATTAGATATCAACAAAGTTCCGAGACCGAAATTAAGTAATATTTTTATCAATAGTACATCTAAGTTTTCTTTGAAATGAATTATATAATGATTCGAAGTACTTTAAGGTCTTCGTGTTTTTCAGTAAAATTTTGCAAAGGTATATTTCTAATAGTACTGCCGAATTTAAGAACTATAGGTTTCATCGAGTTCCAATTATTGAAGAATAAATGCTCGTCGATATCCATTAAGTCCCAAAAATGGCAACTAAGATATTTTTGTGATAACAGGTGCGGCCAATGTTCTTTTACTTCATTGATTGTAGGGTTATCGTTTAAAAATATTCGTTGTTGTGTAAAGGTTTGCTTAAACGCTTCTAAAATTTCTTTATTCAATTTTTCATTTGATATATCACGCCAATAAATTTCCTTTAGCCATAGTTTTTGGTCATAGTTTTTCAAGTGTATTTTTTTTAAATATATGTGCGCCCGCCGTCTGATAAATTTGTTTTCCATTTTAATAATTGAGTTTAAGGGTGATTTTCCGAAGCCTGATTTAGGGGTAGTTATTGTGATTTCAAAGCTTTGTTGCCAACGTAACTGGCTCAATGCAAATTAATTTTCCCTTAC
>OY744482.1:83355711-83483211 GCA_963556165.1 Tipula helvola | reverse complement strand
AGAAGAAGTACATATATTTAATTAATTTATTAATTCTTACTTATATAGTTTTGAAAGTCATCTTCTTCTCGTTGTCATTGACACCGTTCTTCAAAAAAAAAATTTGGAACATATTTTTTTAAACTACCTAACGTACATTATTAAATTTTTGATTCTATTCTATTTATAAAAAAATTAAATAGAACATTTAGTAACATTACATTTGCAAAGGCGACAAATACCATTAACTGCTGAATTAATGAGGAAATAATTAATGAATTTAATTTATAATAGAACAATGTATAATATTTTGTAACAGTAAATAAGAAAGGACGAAATAAATTGTCAATCACAAGAAATATCGATTGAAACATTTTTTAATTTTTTTTTCGAAATCAAAATAATTTTATTTAATATTTTATGAAATTTTAAATCTCAAGAAACATAAAATCGGAAAGTGGGTATAATCCGATTCCCATTAAATTGCATACTACAGTGTCTCTTTCTTAGAAAGTAGCAGCATTGGAAAGATCCTTTGCAGATTTATGTTTTGTTTTAGCGCCAATGTGACTTTTAATGCAAGAAGAATAGCTTGGGGTACTGATTATCGAAGTGAGTAGGTGGTTAAAAAGAAATATTTGGGCTATTTCTAAATTGGCACGTTGAGCGAAAATTAATATTAAATATTTATTTTATTCGAAACAATATTTTTTGAAATAAATAAATTTTAGTAACTAAGTATTAAAGTTTCAATTCACAAAATGTCATAAAATGTCAATGAAACATCAAAGAAGCCGACTAGATAACTTTTGGAAATTTTGACAATATTATTTCTCACCAGCAATATATATAGGTACTGACAAATGCGTGTAAATTTAAAAATTTGTATTTCATATTGTATGGCAGTCTATTCATTTTATCTTAAAGTGACATTACTTGCAAAACAAACTATACAAATCTATAAACCAAAATTGTACAACTAATTAGTTAAAATTAATGAGATAACCTATTGAATGTTTCATAATTATGGAACAATTGTTGAAATTTTCAAGGTTTATTAACATAGGCAAATATTTTTCGAAAAGTTGTACACTGGGCCCGAGGCAAAATAAATCTTCTACTTGCCTTTTCTTCTATTCTGCTATTATTAAAAAAATACTCGATATGAAAATCAAAACTTCCACACTAAATTAAGAGTTCTTTGAAACTTGTATCTAGTTTTCAAAAAGATACTAGCAGAATAGAATAAAAGATAGATAGAAGATTTAATTGAATCGGGGCCATTATCTTGACATATATTATAGTTCAACCAAATTTGTTTATTGTTTTTTGTCAAAATTACCCACGGACCATTTATTTCAAAGGATCAACAACTTTCCGAGAGTTTTTACTCTTATGGGAGCCCCTTTGATTTAGACGGACACGACATTTTTTAATCGATATTTTTGAGTTCTGGTATACTAATTAGTCGTAGTGAAATCTGGAACAAACATTTTTTCGCCATTGCAACAGTTGCCCATTATGACTTGTAAAGGTGTCATACCATCAACCATCTAAAATCCATATTTCAAACAAATATAAATACTTAATATTTTACAACCACCCTGTACGTATCATACTTGTATTATGTTTGTAAATGTATCTAAATAAAGATATCTCTAAATGACGAACACACAAAAACAAATATAAAACTTGTAAAAGTTGGACCAAAAAAAAAAATTGAAGCTCAGACGAAACTGGGAAATTTATGGATATAGTTTGTTTTAGTGTTTTTTATATTTGTGTCACCATAACTTTCAATATTTTCAGCTTGAGGCTATTTGATAATGTAATGAAGAATAAGATTTTTTTTTTTTTATTTTCATTTTTCCAATTTTTTTTTTGTGCCATATGAAATTCTGACATCTACTGTTTTTGACTTAACACAGAGAGGATACATTACAATATTATAGCTGTATGGATGGATATGTATACGTACGTGTATTTAGAAGAGACTAAAATTGATGTACTGTAAAATAGATTAATATAGTGTGACAAAGTCGTAAAAAGCTTAGAACAAACAACGCTTTTGTTATGTATGGAGGGGTCAAATAGATTAATATGAAGTGGATGCACCTCGGTATGATGAATTTGTATGTTCTGTTTATAGGATTAAACGTATATGGCAACCGTAATGGAATCATGTTTCAATTTGATTTTATCCATACATCAAAAGTAGAATTAATAATAAAAATTACCACATTAGAAAGATGATCATAATCCCTGGCATATACACATAAAACACACATCACCTTCTTAGATCGTATTATAGGTTTTGTACGCATGCATGTTTGGTGTTATTGTTGGTGTTGAGGGTAGGGGGCGAAACTGAATATGAAATACGATGAAAAATGTAATTCTAAAGTTATTTTTTTCTACTTTTATTCATCTTTCAATCTGATCCATATAACTACACCTAATGCTATATGTATATACTATACAGTACATACGAATCTGCTGTACATTGAGAGATTTGTAGTTAAGTCAAGAAAAATATTTTTTTGTATTTTTTTGTTCGACGAACAATGAAATGTAATACGAGATGATTTTTCATCCCTTAAATATATTGTGTATACGAGAAAAGTTGTGTATGTTCTTTTGTTAAGAAATCAAAACACGAAAAGGGTTTGCTTTGTATTATTATATATTATATATTTGGTTATTGTTGTTGTAATTTTTCCATTTATATTTTCAAAATTTCACTTTTCCCTTGATTTTTTCCCGTGAATTTTTGTTCGATTTTCTGTTCATCCTTGAGGGTTTTTTTTTATTTTTTACTTATTTTCAACTTAAATTTTGATTTGTATTTTGATTCAAATTTTTATGGAAAGAATTTTAAATTTGTATATGTGTACACCACCTATAAGTCAGGAATCAGGTGACCATAAATATTCATACATATAGTAGTTACATAATATATGTATGTATGTATATTGTATATGTATAAAAAAAAATTCTTTTCTTTGTCACAAACAACCAACGGAATCGAAGACGACGACGGCACAAAAAATCAATCACAATCAAATGTACTTAATTTATTTAATGTGATTGTCATTTGAAATAAAATGTTACCCACTTCAATGTCATCGTTGTTCATGCTCTCTAGTGGAGAAATGAAAAATTCGTTTGTTTGTTAACCTGATACAAGAAATTTTTTGTTAGGTATATCATTTTCCAATTCGAAGCTTTCACCAAAGTTATCTTTAAGGAATTAATGTTTGTATGTGTTTGTGTTTGTGTACTAGTTTCATATAAATCAGAAAAACCAAATTGAATTTACAGGTATAGGTATAAAGGTTTTGGGTATGAACTGATTCTCACACTAATAAGTGATGAATTCCTGCTTAAGGGACTGCGAACTTTCCCATATTTACTCTTTCAAATGTATAAATATTTTTGAGGGAAGAAATCGATATTCCGATTCTCCATTGCCAAATTCACCAATATAAATCGTGCCGTGTGATTTTTACCCCAGGGTATGTTTTTTCCGAGATCCTAAATCAATAAAATTCCATTTTTTTTGTTATTTTGATAATTCGTTGGTTAAGGAGCAATACGAAAATATACCTAGACTAAAAACATAAATGTTTTATTATGGAAATTGATAATTTTAATGGATATGACTTTAATATGTTCCGAAGATTGTAAGAGAATTTAATCCAGTTTCGAACTGAAGAGCTTATGATTATGAAAAAGTCAATCTTCTCATCAGGCCGCGGCGACTGGCCTGATTGTACTACAATTTTACATTCTATGTTATACAGATTATACTGTACAGGTTGTATTAGCGAATTTTATTAATACAGACAAATTCTCTTACAATTTATCCTTCTTCACGCCATTCACACAGCCTTATTTCATAATTATACCCATGTAACTCTTTTTACATGGATTCTTATGGAAAAGGTTTCCTCGGTGTACGACCAATTCGGAATGAATTAACGTCGTATACCAAGGTGCCACTGTACTTGAAATTCGGATAGACCGATAAAAAATTTCAGCTACTAAATCTAATCCGGCATCTCAAGATAGTTGTGTTCCAGTAATGTAATTTTTCATGGTTTTAGAAAACTTTTCAGTCCCAACTATCATACCAAAGAATTTCTCTAGGTTGTCAGGGGGACCCTTCATAACCAATAAATAATTAACTTCCAAAAATCTAGCGGATAAATATACTAGAACAGCAATGTTTGGTCCCAATATGTTTATTTATACGAAATTTAATATTCGATCAAACAAAGATCGTTCCGAAGTAGTCACTCACATATTTGTATGGGTAGTTGGAAATCTTCTCTAATCAAAAAATTAAACAACTTCTAAAAATCTAGGCGATAAGGGATTTATGACAAAATTAAAAAAATTGGTCAAATTGCCCAAAGAGCGAACCCAAGTGGCCACATATTTTAATACGTATAGTCGAGGATCCTCTCTAGCTAAAAAATATTACAACTTCCAAAAATCTAGGTGATAAGTGACTTGGGACAAATGTGTTCAGTGCATTTATGTAAATTCACCCGAAATTTGATTTGAAAAATTTTGTCAATCTGGCCAAAAGATAGTAGGCAAGTGGCCACATTTTTTATGGGTAGTTGGCGAACCTCTGTAACCAAAATATATAACAAGTTTCAAAAATTTAAACGATAAGTTACTTAGGACAGAAGTGTTGCGTTCCTATATGTAAGTTCACACAAAATTTGGTATTCAAAAAATTTGTCAATTTGGCCCAGAGGTTGTCCCAAGTAGCCACATATTTATATTCGTGGTCGGAGATTCTTCCTAATCCAAAAAACATAAGAACTTCCAAAAATCTAAACGATAATTGACGTAGGACAGCATGTTCAATTCCTACATGTAAGTTTATACGTAATTTGATTTTAAAAATTTTGTCAATCTGGGCCCAAGATTTAACCCCTTAATGAAGTATGTCTACTTACGTCTGCCCCAAGTGACTTATTTTCTAGATTTTGGGAAATAATTTTTAATTTTTAGATAGAAAGGATCGGTCACTACTCTTAATAACGTATGTTCACTTAGGTAAGTTCATGTGCCATGATGAGAATTGTTTACAACATATGGGTAGGGACGCAACTCATCTCTCCTAAATCATTTTTCTTCTAGAATTTTTAAAGTTATAATATTTGTTTAGATTGAGTGGGTCACCCACTACCCTTAAAGAAGCATGTCCACTTGAGTACGATCTTTGGGACAGACTGAGAAATTTTTTAAATCCAACTTTATTTGAACTTATATATAAAAGTCAAATTTTTATTTTAACAAACATTTAAATTTTTGTGTTGCACAATTACATTTTAATTGATGTATTTTTATTAATACATTTAATTTAATATAATTTATTTTATTAAGGTATTTTTAAACAATTAAAATTTTTTAATTTATCCCCATTTTAATTTACCACCATATTTTCCAACATAAGGCCGGTTCGAAATTAAAACGAGCGCGCACTGTTATTACCATGAAATCCGAGACTAAAATGATTTAAATGATTTATTTTGTTTTGTGTTCGTTCTTCGTTTATGTTGTATGTCATTCGTATATTTGTCGTGATGTGATTGAGCACGAAAGGGGAAATTGACCCATTGCCCCAAAGCTATTTATTGTTTCGAAGAACTGAAGTGATGGCAACGTTGAGGGACGTGAAAACATTGTAGTGGTGATTGGGTGAGCTCAGACGCTAATGTATCTAATTAATACATTGTAGCGGAGGACGTATGAGCTGCTACAAGCACGTCTATCCTTAGAGACATATCTTCTCGAAAGGGTCGCCCACTACTCTTATCGATCCTTGGGCCAGATTGAGATTTTTTTAGCAGGAGTATTTCCTTCACGGTGGAAGATGGCCCGTCTGGTGCTGATAAACAAAGGAAAAGGTGGTGACCCCGACTCCCCGTCACCATACAGACCTCTCAGTATGCTGGACATAATGGAAAAGTTGTTGGAAAAGCTATTAAAGCCTAGGCTAGAAGGTACCATATCGGTTGCCGGTGGCTTGTCTTAGAGGCAATATGGTTTTCGGAAGGGACGATCAACTATAAACGCAATAGAGGAAGTAATTAACGCAGATAAAAGAACCAAAAGTGCTTGCCGCGCAGCGAGGCCTTTGGTACTTCTAGCGACAATGGATGTGCGAAATGCTTTCAACTCGACGAGATAGGATGATATGATCAAGGCGCTACAACGATCTTTCGCTATCCCGAATTATTTTCTGCTAATGATTCGGGACTATTTGAGGAATCAAAGACTGGTATTTGAGACGTCTGACGGCAAAAAAGTGAAGGAAATTACTGCTGGAGTGGCCCAGGGCTCAATTCTTGGTCCCGACCTATGGAACGCTATGTACGACAGTCTGCTGCGACTAGAGATCCCTGACGAAGTATTCCTGGTTGGGTATGCAGATGATGTGGCTATTGTGATAACATCTATAGAAGCACAGTTTTGGCTCAGTACAGATTAAATCAAGTGATGAGGAGGATAAACGATTGGGTGGATAAGCACGGGCTACAGTTGGCCATCTCAAAAACGGAGATCGTCATGCTCACTAGGCGGAGAATTCCAATCATTATCCCTGTGAAGGTTGGAATTGGAACAGAAGAGGTAATGTCGAAAAGAATGACGAAATATCTGGGGATTATTTTAGATAATCGTCTAACTTACTGGGAGCATATCCGGAGAACTTGTGACCGAGCGTCAAAAGTGACTGTATCGCTTAGCAGATTGATGGCAAATATAGGGGGTCAGTGTCCAAAGCCGCAGCTTAGTTTTCGCCGGAGTTATCCCGATAGATCTGCTGGCGCTGGAGCTTCGGGAGATCTATCGGTTGAGCGCTGAATTTGGAAGAAAGGATTCTATGGTGAGAGCCTGCAGCACTATGCTTGTGGCATGGCAGGATCGATGGGATGGGTTGAACAGTGGTTGATGGACGGCCCGATTGATTCGGGACCTTGGTTCCTGGATTAGTCGTGGCCACAGAGAGCTCGATTTCTTCATATGTCAGTTTTTTACTGGGCATGGCTATTTTGGGGCCTATTTGCATAAGATGGAAAGCTGATGTCGGAAGAGTGCGATGACGTTTGTTCATTGAAGGAAGAAGACGGCTCGCTTTGGTATTGGACGGGGTCACACCTGACACCATTTTTGAAGCAATTCTGCGGTCTGATGTAGCGTGTCGAGCTTTCGCAGACTACGTTGGGTCAATATACTACGGCAGAAGCGAAGCGATGGTTGTCTGGCGGACCCCTAACAAAGTAAGGTGGAGAACGTAAATGAGGACCCCAAAATGGGTAGCAGCGCGGACCAGACCGAAGTAATGCAAAATCCGTTCCAGTCTGGGCTCTCGGTGGCATTTAGGAGACTTTTGGTGAGTATAAACCTCACACTGTCAAGCGAGGTCTATCATCACTTGGCGTTGGCTTTTTGAAAGTTTTAACTCCTACAATAAAAAAAAAAAATAAAAAAATGAAAAAAAAAATCATTGCGTGCAACGTCAATGTTGAGCTTTGCTGGATACGGCTTCACAATCATTTTTCATAAGATAAGAATTAAGCAAAGATTGGCGTTAGATGGGGTTCATATCTGGTATCAGACAGGCTAGCGCGGGCAGATCAACCGGAAGCACATCATTCAGTTTTATGTCCAGATTTAATTCGCACCCAGTCATAACAGTGAAGGCTTTGATTATACCAAATATTACATCATCGTTACCTGCTATTGAAGTTAATGTAACAACTATAAAAAATATCAAAATCATTAAATTAGCTGATACGGAATTTTTTAAAACTGGATCAATCGATGTATTGCCTGGAGCAGATATAACGTTTCATCTCCTGGAAGATGGCCTTATGAAATTAGATTCTTTCAGACTGGTTGCTCCACATACAAAACTGGGATGAATTGTACGAAGAAACTCTGACAACGAGACATATCAACCAAAATCATTCACAACATAATTGTGTTAATGAAATTCCCCTAAAACACTGTACCGAAGAAGAGGAGAAAAGTGAAGCGACATGTCATCTAATAATTCACCGTTCGAGATAGTATAAACATTGCTGTGTTCCAACACCAAAGTAGCACCTTTAAAACAAGTAAGTCTTCCCAGGCTGGAGCTAATGGGAGCTGTGCTTCTCAGCAGACTGGTGCGTTGTTAAACATGACCATCGGGTCTGTTACACCCTAGACAGACTCGCAAATAGTGTTTGACTGGCTTTTTTTTTAGTCAGCCGAGGCGTTAGACTACCTTTGTCGCTAACAGAACAGCCGAGATTAGTCACACTCACAAGAGATACGTGTGGAGACACGTACCGTAAACACAAGCCTGCAAACTGTGCAATGAGAGGTAAGACGCCAAATGGGTTAGCTGAATATAATCTATGGTGGAATGGTCCTATATGATTATCAGCAGAGGAGGGAAATTGGCCAAATCAATCAAGCACACCTAGAACAACAGAAGAGGAGGCATTATTTGTACATAATACTACGAATCAAGAAGCTCCAGAGAACGAATTAATGAACAAGATAATCATGAAATATAGCAGCCAATTCAAAATACAAAAAATGTTAGCTTATGTTAATCGTTTTATGGTATAAATTCTAGATGCCATAAATGTCAAAAAAGGCAACTGGGACTCACACCGAATGAGTTAGAAGATGCCAATCGCAAAATTATGGTCTACATTCAAAAGGTAGATTTTACCGAAGAATATTTACGCCTCACGAACAATCAAAGCATTCCAGTGAAAAGTTAGCTGAAGGGATTAAACCTGTTTTAGATAGTAACAACATAATGTGGGTGGGAGGCAGATTGCAAAAGGCTTTCCTACCATACAATACAATGCATCCTATTATTATATCGCCTAAATAGTCAGTGGCTATTGCTATAACACACGATAGACATGAATCTGATCAGCATCCAGGAACCAATCTACTACTCAGCTTTGTACGTCAACACTACTGGGTAGACACTACTGGGTCAACACTACTTGGTACTTGGTCAACACTACTGGGTCAACACTACTTGGTATGTCAACACTACCCAGTTAGAAATGGGAACTAAAGTCAACGGACTTTATTTCCATTTAGAAGAGAAATAAAGCCGTTATTTCCGCTGACTTAATTTTTCTGCACCGGAGCTCGCATTAAAATTAAGAAAACAGAATTAAATATGTCTATAAAGAAAGAAGGACGTAAAAGATATTTGATACCTTAAACAATATATACATGTTCAATAATACGAGAAAACCCTGAACATAATTCTGAGAAGATAGGAAACGGAATTAATATTCAAATATAATTTAGGCTAGAGCGAATTTATTTTCCTAAATTATAACATAAATAAGAATTGGTAATTTTACAATACGTTTACAGAAATATTTTATAAGAGAAATTAAATTTGTTCTCGAGGTCACTCCAAAAATTTAAAATATGCTTGGTGAATTGTAAATTTAATTACAAAAGCTTTTGTTTATTTTAATTATGTTCTAAGTATATGGTCAAATATATAATTAACGAATCGAATGCGGTTTTCATGGAAAAATCAAGATACAATCTCGATACATAGTACATATACGAACCCATTCAAAATATAAACCATATCGCAATGCTATAAATTTTCTTTTAGAATTACTTATGAAAAATTCAAAGTGTTTTATACATCATGGTTCATGTGCGATATATGTTTATATAGTATAGCTACGAACCCCAACAATTCCATTACATTGATTACGATCATTTTCAATAAATCAATTCGAAGTAATAACAGTAATAATAATAACACTTTGGAGCCCACCCTCACCCCCAACTACATTATATAAACCTATGTATTATACTACATTCCAATCGACTTGAAGAAAATTTTTTTATTTTTTTATTTTTTTTTTCATTCCACTTGCCACTGTAATAAAAATTTGTTGGCCTTAAAAAAACATTCCATTAGTTTATTTAGCTTTTGGCAAATCATTTTCAAATTTTTAAGGAAAAATCGTAATAATGGCAACAACAACAACAAAAGAATATATAAAATTGCCTTTTCTGCCGACTTGTATATGGGTGTATGTGTCTATATGTATGTTTGTATGTTCGTTAGGATGTATTCCCTTTTAGTCTTTCGTTGTACTATATACTCGATTTAAACTATTTTTGGTACGAGAGGCCATGGTCGGCTATTACAACAACAATAGAAAAGATGTTTTATGTATAATCGTAATAAAAAAAATTATTTTGGATGCTGGGACTCTTTATATGTATTTGTATATTGTATCGGTATTATATTTTCTTGTACTCTATCTATCATCAATTGGAAAATATAAATCGGAAAAAGTTGTCCTTTTTGTATTCGTTTTTGGTGTGGTTCGGTTTTATGTAGATATACATAAAGGGGAATGATAATAATAGAGTGTTTTTAAGGAAGTTTATTTTTGGTTAAATCCATTGTTGTAATTCCTTGTGAAAACATACATCAATTGAAAATGGATTTTCCTTTTTGTTGTTGTTGTTGTTGTTGGTTTTTGTTTTGGGTTATGTATTTTGGGTTTTCTTTCATTATCATCATATATACAACACTTAAAAATTAGTACACGTTTTCGGGGCAAAAATTGGGTATAAAGAATCAAATTGCGTATATCAAAAAAAAAAAAAAAAAAATTGAATGTGAAAGGTCGTTGGATTTAAAGTATACTGCGAGATATGATCGAATGGACGAAACACAGTTTTCTTTTTTAGTATTCGGGTCACATAGAATTTATTTTATTGGAGGTCAATCTATTAGCCTACATATGTATACCATTATAATATGGAAAAGATGTTAACATTTAAAGATAACATAAAAAAATTATGATATCTCCCGTGATGTGCCACTCGCACAGTTTAGCCATATGCACTTTACAATTTACAAGGAATGTATTGATTTATTTTTTCAATTGGGCAGCAAACAGGTAAAACCCAATAACATGCTGCCACATTAACCAGCCGTGATTGATCCTAGTGTTCAGACTGATAAAAGATTACATCTTTCGTCAGTAAATGCCACAACAGTTCCATTCACTTTAAACTTAACAGTTAGAAAATTCTAATTTTTATATTTATATGAGATTTATCCCAATCCACTGCTAACATTTTTTATTGTATCACACGGAACTCCATTAATTCCTTCAATTCGTGAACAAGATTACGAAAGCCAACCATACGCAAATTATTTACCAACAACTGAAAAATACCAGCGATATTCCGATTTTCTTAGGTCGAAGGTAGGATATGTTAGGCTGTGGTCACAGTAGCACAAAAAATGTCGCCCGATATTGACCGATTAAATTGGATTGACGATATGATTACACTTAGGGAATTCAAGTTTACCGACATACACGTTTATCGGTAATCGGTAATTTTTTTGATGGTCAGGTCTGTAATACTTATATCGGTAATTTACCAATCCATTTAATATTAAATCATAATTTTTCAACTGGTCGTTTAAAAAAAAAATGTTGCCTAAATATGTAGTATATCTACGAAGGTTTTTATAAATATGGTTTTACATATTTGGCAGAATGGTTTGCAATTATTTAGGAGAAATACCGATATACACATTGCAAAGTATTTGTTTCGGTCACTTTAATGGATAAATCTATCAATAAAAGTATGGCTTAAATATCTAAGTTGATTAGCCAATTTAGAGATTTAAGCCGGCCAAAAAGATATTTGCTGCCGTAATATCTACTCAGACGTTTATTGCTAGGTATCACAAAAAAACCAGAACATGAAATATATAAAATCCCGAGAGCAAAAATACAGGAACCCAGTAGAGTATTTTGTTAATTTATTGGTGAATTTTTTCGTTACAATTTTAGTTGTTGTGAAACATATTATCAATAAAATTATGTAAGATGCAATCGATGCATGAAATTGTACAATGGCTGGTGGTAATGAAATACCCAAACATAAAATTGTCATATACATATAATTAGGAAATGTAAAATTATAAAATAAAGTAAATAAAAATAACATGTCTGGGAGTAATAAAATGTAGGTCATAAATAACTCAAAATAAAATTAATAATATAGGAAATATAATGTAAAATGAAATAAATGAAGTAGTGACGAAATACAAAAATACAATACAATGTATGAAAATTAACTATAACCAATTGTATAAAACTTGGGTGATTTTACACATTCGAAATTATGGGGATGCTTTGGTTATCGCATCCGGTATTGTTTGCTCTGTTTCGAGTTCGGAGGACCAATAAATAAAATGAATAAATTAGATGTATCTATTCACTTAAAAATAAAACAATAGCAACAAGAATCTTTAAAGGTTTTACTTAAATATTTATTTCACAAGATGTTATTGCTTGGTTGGTGGATTGATACGGCAAGGTAATTATTGGTCGGTGGTTGAAATCGTACTGATTATTTATTTTAAAACATTTATCAAAAAGTAGAAAATTATGGTATATAAGCAGTACATGGAAGAATATACAAAGGGTAAGGGGAAATGTTACATCTATAAAGAAAGCTAAACAACTTATATAATACAATTTGGAATGTGGTAATGTACTCGATATTGCAATGATAACAAATGCAATGGTAAGTTAGATGAGTATGCAAATTAATATATATACTTAGTATTAATGGGTAATAATAAAGTTATATAATGCAAGAGGAAGGGATAAATACAATACAATAGCTTATCTATAGAATCGTCTGTGCGCGTTATATAAAATAATTGTCGACGCATAAATAATAATAATATAATATACATAAAAATACTACAGTAATGGTTACCAACTCGTTGACGGCCAGGTATCATGTCAACTGGGATACGCAACAAGAAATGGGAATTATTTGGTCTAAACATACCGCCGCCGTTGACTCGGTAGGGTCAAAAATAGATAACAGGGAAATTTTATTATGTTGGCCGGTTAAGGCATTTTCGCTGGGTAGGTTTACGGCTTTAATCCTGGAATGTTTATCAATTCTGGAGTGTAGTTGACAACTTCTAGTAACCTTTGGATCATAGCAACTGTTTTGCAATATACGGTTTGTTACGAAGCGTGAAGGGTAGTGGTCCATTTGTCGTCTGGAGTACGCCTAACTGACTTGAATTTTGTAAATCTTTAATTTGTTGGTGATGGTAAAGAACTCTTTCGTATAAGTAGAGTATATCTCCAATAATTGGATGCAAATGGTGATTGTATGATTGTGGTAATCCTCATGATTGTGGCAAGATAGATTAAAGGACAGCTAGATGAAGTCAAACTTCAATGAATTGTCTCATTGACAAGGTTGGTTTGATAGGCAGAAGCTGACTCATTAGCTGTCGTTTAGGTTCGTGACATATAGTTGTTTTTCGAGGGAAGCAGCAACTTATGGGTTGTAAGCAAATTCATCTGATTGAATTTGGGGATGATATTTTAGTAATGGTGTGGTCGTGCTTTAGTATTTGGATCGTTGGAATTATTTGTAATATTGGTAATCTCCAAACTTTCTCTCGTTCGCAGCACACCATAGTTATTGGAACATGAAAAAAAAGAAAAAATGTTAAATTGGTTCGATATTATAATAAAATAAAAATAAATAAATCTTAAGTTTAAGTTTTCGTATTGAACGAATCGTTATACTTAAAGTTTAGCATTTATCATCGCCATTGGGTTCGGTTGATGGCGAATTTGATTTCAGCAATACGGTTTGCTTGCAATGGGTTAAGCTTCTTTAACGGTATTGACATCCATTGCAATCCAATTATCAAATTTACTTGACGATAATCATTAACTATAAATAGCCATCTTGAACATTTGACATCTAGTAGGTAATGGTAATCTTTATCTGGATCAAATAGTATCACATTTTGATGAAACTCAAGTGAACGTTTATTAATTGCTTCTGGTGGCAATTTTCCGGTTAGTGATGGGTAGAAAACTTCTGGAAATATTTGATAGTAAGGCCTAGATTTGACGTATGCTTTACCTCTGGATATGTTAGCTTCTGACTGCTTGAGGGTGCCAATGGGAATATTGGGTTTAACTCGAGTAAATTTCATTTGCTTGAATTGGCCCTCTGTTATGATGCTATTTGTAAAACCCGATGAATCTAATTTATTTCGATGGTTTATCCAGCTTCCATACTCGTAATCATCTTGGGTATCTAATTTATTCGTAACTAAAATTGGAATGTTACCCATTATTAAATTAGAATACGTTTTAGTTGTATTATAGGACATCTCTATATCTCGGAATTCAAACATAATTACAGCTGCATTTAATTTACCGGTTTCATTATTTGTTGATTGTGCAGCTATTGGAGGGTTAATTTGTACTGGCATTTGTTGAACTTGTTGTACAGGTTGTTGGTTGGAATATGTGGCTAAAACTGGATTTACCCCACTGGAAAATAATGCTAAAGAGGCACCAGGTTGGGCATGTGTCCTAGACGTCGCCTCGAAATTATTTGGTGTGACAAGCGGTGCCATTTGGTTTCGTCAATGGAGACTTACCGCAGTAATATGTAGAGTCGTTGATTGTATAGATGCCATTGAGCTTTGTTGACTCAAATATACAGCTGGAATTTGTGGTGGAATTTCTTGGGTTAATGCCTTTGGTGATTGTAATGGAACAGCTGGCCGTTCCAAACCGGTAATGGTGAGAAGCTTTGGCCATTGTGCTAATTGGTATAACTGCGCCCGGCGCTGGATGGATTTTGGTTGGCGTTGGTGCTAATGGCACGGGCGTAGAAGATACGATGGTGTTCTTCGATGTTGAATCTGGTTGCGTTTGGGCGGCTTTGGTTGCTGTTGCTTCAACATCTGTGTTCACAACAATGGTGATGCTCGATAAATTAGTTGAGGCTGATATGCTGGATTCAATATGTTTGCTTTCAGGTAATAATGTGGCTTGCTTTTGGATATTCACATATCTCTTTGATGGTGTCCGATTTATAGAATATTCAATAGGGTTACGTAACTCTGGTATATTATGGCATACTGTAGATTTGAAATATACTGATGGATTATTGAGTTTTATTGGTGGAAAATCATGAATGTTGCGTTCAACAAAATATTCCTTTTCTCTAATTAGAGTTTGAGTTTTTGCAACAATTATTTATTTGCATGCTTTCGTAAAAATCACTTAAAATTAAACCATGACAAATGCCAATTTTTGAAAAAAGAATTAAAATATCTTGGTCATATTATAGGAACCGAAAGAGTCTAGCCTGATTCATCTAAAATCAGTGCGGTTCAAAATTTCCCTCGACCAAAAATGTGTCGTAAAGTCAAATCGTTTTTGGGACTGGTCGGATACTACCGTCGATTCATTCAAAGATTTTCACGTATTACGCAACCACTGACATCATTACTCAAAACAAGGGCAATTTATGAGGGGACGGCACATTGTGAAGAAGATTTCGATAAATATGGTCATCACAAACTCTCCTGTGTTGCGGTATCCCGATTTCGAAAAAAATTTCAATTCAGACTGACTGATGCTAGTAAAGTAGCGATTGGCTCAGCACTATCGCAATCTATTTATTTATTTATACAGAGAAAATTCTACTAATTTGACTTGAATTTATAACATATTGAACAGGGTAGAATAAAAATTAAATTAAACAAAAAAAAAAGAATTAAAAATTACTTAAAAATATTTTTAGGTTGGATCATAATGTTGTTTCAACCTACGTTTAAAGCTGTCTTTACTTATGTAAAAGTCGAACAAATGGTCGATTTTATTAAAACTCTTCGACATCATGTGTACCGGTTCATTGTCACCATAGTTTGTTCTGTGTTTATTCAGATGAAGGAACTCATGATCTCTTAAATTCCTACTCGGTGCCCTTATTTTAATTGATTCCAGTATGGATGGTGCATCGATTTGATCAAGTAAAATATTTCCAATAAACGAACACTTTAAAAGCTCTCGTCTATTTGCCAATGATGTCATTTGATAGGTTTTGCATCCAGTAGGACAAGAATTGCCAGTAGCTTTTGCCACTCGAACGCTTACTAAGGCTGAACTAAATTACGATATCACCGACAAGGAATTGTTGGTTGTTATTTGATCAATTAATCACTTCAGACCTTATATTTACTGAAGGAAGTTGCGAATAATTACGGATCACAAAAATTTGCTGTATTTATATAACATGAAAAATCCCGAAAAACGTCAAATTATGAGAAAAAGAAATTAGGGCCTTCATAGGATGTACAATCGAATTAGAAAATATTATTATTTTCACAACATACACAACCAATGTGATTAACAAAGCATCAAGCATCATCCACACCTCTCGTAAGTAAGTTAGTTACTAGTAAGGAACTAACTTTATGAGCAATATGTTCCAAAATTGTTGTAAAATGGATGGTCCACAAACAAATGGATCTACTGCAATATCTACGTCACCTTTTTGATGAAGTGAATGCAGATTGGGGTAGGCAACTATAAAATGTATGGTCGGAAAATTTAGGACATCGTAGAAAACGATATTTTAGTAAAAGTTAATAGTAGTAGATTTGCTACCCCGATTGTACCGATTCCAAAATTGGGATGTAAAGTGACGATTGGCGGGGATTACAAAATAACGGTAAACCCAAACCTTACTGTGGACGAACGCCCATTATCTAAGATTGAGGAACTTTTTGCTTTAATGGTTGGTGGGAAGAAGTTTTCTAAAATAGATCTAACGAAAGCCTATTTACAATTAGAAGTGGCGGAAGTGGATCAAGAAATATGACGTTGAATATGCATTACGCATAAAAGGTTATATCAACCTCAACGTTTGATGTATGGGATAGCGTCAGCTCCCGCAATATGGCAACGGGTAATAGAAAATATTCTGGCAGGAATTTCCGGAATAACCATAATTTTAAATGACATAAATGTAACCGGACCTACCGACAAAATCCATTTAGAAAGACTAAACGAAGTACTTAAAAGGTTAAATGATCTAAACATAAGAATTAATAAAGAGGTATGTAGTGATTTTGTATGTAAAGAAATTGTGGGTTTGATAAATTATTACGGCAGATTTTTTGATAATTTAAGTACGGTTCTGTATTTAATAAATAATTTACTCAAAAATAATGTTGAGTTCAAATGGGACGAAATGTACAATATAAGAGGATCTTTTCGAGAATTAAGACAAAAATGCAATCGGATAAGTTTATAACTCATTATAATCCACAACTACCTCTGAAACTTGCTACAGATGTTTCACAGTGCGGAGTGGGCGCCGTATTAAGTCACAGAGGCAAAGATGGATTAAAAAACCGATCCAGTATGCATCACAGACCCTAAGCAAAACCCAGCAATAAATAACAAACCACTTTATTAAATTCTATAACCTAAAAAAGCGTTACCAAATATATCAGCAATGGGTATGCAACATTACGCAATTTTTTTTACAAGGTTTTGACTATAAAATTTATTTTAAAAGAGCATGCGATTACAGATGCTTTTCACAATTACCGACTAAGGACAGGTTAAAAGAAATGGCGGCACCTGATTTATTGCAAATAAACCAAATAGAAACATTACCTTTGACATTTAGAGAACTACGTTTAGCTACAATTCGGATACAAGTGTAAAACACCTAATTGAGGGAATAAAAAACGGCCTTGTAGTAAATC
Organism: Tipula helvola; assembly: GCA_963556165.1. Taxonomy (NCBI): domain Eukaryota; kingdom Metazoa; phylum Arthropoda; class Insecta; order Diptera; family Tipulidae; genus Tipula; species Tipula helvola. The sequence goes on along the minus strand of OY744482.1, from coordinate 83,465,564 downwards.
GATGTTGCAGTTTTGTAATTGACCAGACTCAATTTTCATTACAGGAGCATTGCCTGCTACGAGGCATCAGAGTGTGCCAGAAATCTAACCTTCAAGACTTTATTCTTTTCAATAAAATCGAAAAGGCAAAAGATATACCTACGATACAAAAATATAAATATAATATTCATTTTAAGAATGTCCACCTTATTTTCACATACAAAACTATGAAATTTTCGTTTTTCATTTTCAAGAAATATTGAAACAGACGTTAAATTTTATTTGTTTCACAGACATTTTACTACTTTCAGATGTATAGTGTGTACAATAAAAAATTTAATTTTCATAAAAATTGAGGGAAAGATGCGAGAAATTTATTTCCTAAACCTATGGCAAAATTTGCTTATCGTTTGGGGGAACAGAAATGATTTTAGCAGTTAACAACAAATTGTATCGATTGCTAAGCGATTTTTACAAATTGCTAAGCGATTTTTACAAATAAACTATGTAAATTATCCTAAACAAAATTATGCAAAATGATGAGTAGGTACAAAGTGAAAATGTTTTCGCCGAACAACCCCCCTATGAACAAACACTCTTCTCAAATATATAATATGTATACCTATACATAATTCTAAGACAAATACTAAATATTTATTATTTACATCTTATAAAATACATTTGCCATTATTAAAAAATAAAAAATTCTGAATAAAAAGCAAACACCAACGAATTATGTTTTAATCATCCAAACACATAAAAAAAAAGCTCTCACCCGAAATAAATAAAGCGAACCGTCATTAAAAATTCACTGTGTAATTCCATTTTCATATTTTTTATTGAGCTTTTCTTCGTTTGTTTTTTTTTTATTTTATTTTATCAATTTGAAGAATTCTTACCGTATTTTTGTAAGCAGCCGCGGACTGTATAAACAGTAAGTAATCCACAAAGCAAATGAAATAAACCCAGTATAACATGAAATTTAGAATGTTTTAGCATTTTATTGGCATCATATATGTAATGTGTGTTTGTGTATTTGTGTGTGTACACTGGATATAAACGAAGGCTTATCTGAATGCTTTACATATAAGGGAGTAGGTACATACGAACGTATACATATATTGATGTGTGGGCGATTTAAAATATTCAAGTGCATTGAATTTTTTAAATAATTCTATGTTTGAGTTTCGGTGAGAGCTTTTTTTTTGTGATTCTGTATTTATTTTCTGTGATTATGAATAATTTAATGGAGATTTTCATTTGGAAAATAAAATTTTCATTTTTGTGTGTTATTTGTTTGTTTCTATTTATGTACGGTTATTGTTAATGCGGAAAAACACTGGAAAATGAACATACATATATAGTATTGTACATATTTGTAAATTTGGTAGGAATGAAGATGAGAATCATTTATACAGAATTTTTCATGTGTTTTTTATTTTCAAGATGAAAAACAAAAATGAGGAGGAGGATGAAGCTTTTAAAAAATATTTTTTGTGTTGTTTTTTTTTTTTTTTTTTTGGCAGTAAGCTTTATGTTCTTTATTTGTTTGTTTATGCGTACAGAGATATGTATATTTTATGCGAACGCAGAAAATTCTTCGCTCTTCTGTTGATCCTGATAATTGGAAAATAATTTATTGTGGATTTTTTTTATGTTCATTTTTGGAAAATTTGGAATTATTTGTTGTTGAATTAATGTGCGGAGATTAGTCTTCTTGTACTATTTATTATTATACATTTTTCGTTGTTTGTTTCCATTTTAAGCGATTAATTTTTATTTATTTAATTGGTGGTCCATATAACATAATCTCTTCGTTTAGGTTTTTTTTCGGGTTTTAAATACAACACTCAAAATTTGCTTGTACATAATTGCGATAGCATGAACCATATTATACCTTCGTGTGCGCTAAATTATAATATTCCTGGTAAATCATATCAAACCATTTAATTAATTTCTCTATATAATATTTGTTCTAACATACATTTTTATTCATATGACATTAAGGGTCGAAATTCGGACTTCCTCCTTCCCATAATGAGTCACAAATTTATTGCAATTACATTACCCCAATATTTTACTTTAACTGCATATTGCACAAATGCACGCACGAGATAATATCTAAGTTTAAAAAAAAGGGTTAATGAGTCATGTTGTATAAACATCCGTATAGACTTTCCTTAATTAATAATAGTGTTATTAATTTATTTTCGAGTAAATTCCCTAGCGATTGACTCACCTTTACATGAAGTGTGTGTGTTTATATTTTTACCAAGAAATTTTATTTTAGTCTCCAGCTCTAGGTTTCAATATTTTGAAGATAATTTGCTGTTATGTGAGCGGTAAAGCAATTAAATGTGAAGACACTTCTACGAATTTTTTTTCAGAAAATTCGTGGTAATTCAATAATATAAGCATTTTAACCGTTCAACTTAAGGTTGAGGGACAAACGCTCAAATAGTTTAATATTCACCGACGTATGTAATAATAATAACCCCATAATACTGGTATACAGTATTTTTTAGGATCCTTAAATTAAATTAGATGCAACCGACATTTTCGATATAAAATTTACTAAAGCTTCTAAACCAGGGGCGTCCAAGCCAAATGAGCATTTTTGGCAAATTTTCAAAATAACTAGAACATTAAAACTGCGATTAGAAAAAAAAGCCAACTGGACAACGCGGTAACTATTTATGTATCCATAACCACACAATTTATTACTCTGGTGTGAATGTGAAGACCACCGCAATTTTTATTCCATTTTGAGGCATGCGGCCCGCGGGCCGCATGCTGCAATATGTAACAACTATTGCGGTGATCTTCACATCTATTCCGGAGTGATAAATTCTTTGGCCCTGGAAACATAAATAATTACCGCGTTGTCCAGTTGGCTTTTTTTCCTAATCGCAGTTTTAATGTTCTAGTTATTTTGAAAATTTGTCAAAAATGCTCATTTGGCTTGGACGCCCCTGTTCTAAACTATATCAACCTAATTTGATTACAAATTAAAATTGTTGAATGAATATTTCATTAGCTTTTTCCTAATGTGATTTGTTGAAGAGTGTCAAACCAAATTAGGCGACCCAAGGTGTTTTCATATCGGATTGCCAACAAAAGTTGTGCTATTTATAAATTTTGTTTGAATGCGGATGGACAATCACGGCAATCATTTAGATTTAATATTGCTTGAAAATTGAGGCTGATTCTCTATCATGAAACCAAATTGGCATATAAGAGTTTCTGTATTTGTCAGTGATTTAATTAGATATACTATAGGTTTTAAACTGCCCTAAAGCAAAGTTTTCCGATTGCTGGTTGTAGTAGGACCTGTTATTTGGTCTATAGCATCTCACCGAGGATCATTGAGGTGGACGGGTTCATGTTTATTAATCCCAGACTTCCATCTCACTCTTTCCTAATATGTAAGTCCTTATCATGTTGGGAATGAGCAATACAGATTTGGATCTCTAAACAATAATAATGAATTGCTGGAGATGCAGTGATGCTCTGGTTATTTGTAGAGTGCGCAATTATTTGTACCACTAACGCGCCGAGCTATTATCCTCTCAGAGTGATGTATTGTGACGTTCAACTAATTGAGTTAATCAATCGAAAATAGCTTTATGTCGTTGCTTGGCGGGAGCTAGATGATTAAATGATTTCACATACCCATGACTTTATTGAGCGCATTTATTCAGTGGTTAAAACTGCATGCATACATATATTTCACGAAACAATAACATAGTGTTATGACATAAAATTAGTTTAATGTTTGACGTTTATTATTACGAGGACAGTCTGAACGACCGAATCGTAGCTAGCTAAGGACATATTTCTCTGTCAGTTATTTATATTGTAAAACGAAGAAATCGGCCCATGCTATACGTCGCAAATTCAAGCTTGAACATCCTCGGTAGCGACCGACTACTCAACTGACTTAAACTGCCGACGCCTGACGATATTTTTGCTCAGCTATAGTTCCTTCAAGTCGAGCTCGACGACCCTTCAAACAAGCTGATGACCGACCATCAACACTCAATGTGGACTTTTCCAAGTTAATCGGTTGCAGCCAAAAGTCAAGCCAGCACCGGGAATCTTCTAAAGACTTGTCAGCTGCATGATGAGCAGAGCAAAGATGCTTTCCGTTCATCGACGACTTTATTGTGGGAGGAACCGATCAGAACAACCACGACAAGAATCTGTGGGAAATTTTAAGCCGTATTCAGGAGAACGGCTTCCACCTCGAGATCAACAAGTGTGCTTTCTGTCAGAAAAAACTTGAATTTCTTGGTCACATAATCGACACTAACGGCATTAAACCGAGTCCAGGTAATATCAAGACGCTCCAGAACATTCCGCTTCCGATAGACAACAAGCGGCTTCAGACCGAAAAATTCTTTTATGGTATTAAGAAAGATTGCGGCCAATTAGACGAGCTTATTCAAGATGATGTCACGTTTTCATGGGAAGCAAAACATCAGGAATCTTTCGTCGAGCTCAAGCCAATTCTGACATCTGACCTCGGACTTGCGCACTACGACCCAACTATTAAGTTGATCGTTGCCGCTGATGCTTCCAGCTATATGGAATGGGAGCAATTCTCATACATGAGATGCCCGGCAAGTCTTTGCGCCCAGTACTGCATGCCGCACGCTCATTTACAGCAGCAGAAAAAAACTACCCGCAAATCCAACGAGAATATCTGGCGCTATTATTCTCCCTTCACCGCTACATTTTAGTTGCAAATTCGAGCTCCAGACGGACCATAAGCCCTTGCTCGTAATTTTCGGCAACAAGAAGAGAATTTCGGTGCACACGTCAATGATAGCTAATAATAAACTTTAACCTCTCAACTATAGATTTCCAAACCTACCATTTACATATAGATTACCAAACCTACGATTTGACGTGTTTTCTTAAATTTGGAGACTACTTCCCCAATATCACAATTGGTCATAATAATATAAATGTTCTACTAAATTAAATGTTCTTGAATAGCATTTAAAATCCGATTCGCTCTATTTTCATCTTCGACCTTTAACAACTAGACCCAGTTATACATCTCTAGTACAGATTGGGCGGAGCCTCCCATTGGATCGTTCGAAAATGCAAAAAAAAATTAAGCACTAGCAGTAACACAAAATCAGAAATACTGTCAATTATCTTTTATGAGCGATATCCCATCTCACTCAGAGACCGTGAATGTCCAGCACAGTTAAATTCATGTTTTAACGATTTATTTCAAACTAAATTTTAACGTTAAAATTATAAAGGGCTTAAACCTCACAAAGTAATTAAAACTTTGGTCCTGAAAATTAAGTCAACTCCCAAATCAATTCGTAACAGAATACCTTAACTTAGTCTTCAGCACAACCTCCAACTCAATTTACAACTTAACCTCCAACTCAATCACAACATAATCCCAAATGCAATTTCACCTGCCAACTCAACCCTCAATACAATCAAAGTCAATTTTCAAATCAATCATTAACCTAACTCTTAACTCAACGACCAACATAATTCACAATTCAGCTAAACCGTAGCCACACTTAACTCCCACGCAAGCTAACTCAACCCCGACTCAATTTCAATTCCAAATCATAACCCTTATCATAACCCTAACTTAATCTCAAATTAATCCAAAACCGAACTCAACCATAACCTAACTCAACTCAATCTTCACTTCAACTCCCAATTAAATGGCAATTCAACCCCAAACTCAACAGTGAAATCAAACACTAAATCAACACAGCTCGAGAACAGTATGCTTATATATGAGCTCAACTTAGTCCAATCTCCACCTGAACCGCTATCTAACACCCACTCAACCCCAAACCAATCACCAAATAACCCTGACTGAATCCTATCGCCCAACCCCAACTTAACGGTCTACTCGAAAATAACTTAACTCTCTATGCACCCCAATGTTAAACGTCCAACTCATTCTTCAAATCAACACCGTACGAAAACCTACGTGTGTACATGAACTAAACCCAGAACAAGTCAAGCAAATTTCCTAACTCAATCCCAACCCAACCTTAATCAACTTCTACTTGACCACATATTCAGCCCTCAACTCAACATCCTACTCAATCCTAAAATCATATTCCAAAAAATGCCTTCGTACTACTACAAGCTAACTTCCAACCTAACCCACAATTCTCCCGAAATCTCCTTCCAACACAAGCCGAAATAAATTTCCAATTGAACCGCTCACTCCAACTCTTCTCAATCACACCTCAATCTTAATTTAACCCCAACTTAGCCCTAGCTCCACGCAGTATATACCTTTTTATTTCGATCAACTCTATTTTTGTCTGAATAAAGTTTCAAATAATATTTTTATGCTGACTGTTACTGGGGCGTGGGGCGAGCCATCCCAATGGGTCGAATATGCGGCTTTATTCAAAACAATATTCCTCATTTGGTCATGATGGGGTTTTCATTTAAATTGAATTTAAATTGAAAGCAGTCTTTCATTGGATTCCAGTATAGCCCTGCCCCTATCACTTTAACAGAGGCAGATTTGGCTATTTCTAGGTTGTCAATTGCTTCGCTTGGTTGAAAAGTGTTCCTCAGGACTGTTGCATCGGTAGCTAACCACTTTCCTAGCTGGAACCCGGATGGTCGGGTACGGCATTTATGTCATGATTTAGTGTAACGGCTTTCCATCATTGAATCAACTCCTGTCATGAGGTCATCTATGTACAATTATTTGTAATGTGGTTTGCTGCTTCTGGAAATGATTCTTTATATTTAGCTGCTACCTCGTTAAGTGCGCGCGTGGCTAGATAAGATGCACGTGATGTACCATAAACAACCGTAACCGTGATGAATAGTTTGTCTGGTGAGTCCTACCAAAGTATCCGCTGGAAGTTGGCATATTTTCATTTGCAACTTGGACTTGGCGAAATATCTTCTCGAAATCTGCTGTGAATGCTATACTCAACGGAATCCCGTTGGGGATTTAGAGTTAAAATATGCCACTACGGACCAACTTTAAATATTTTTTGGAATCTAGTGATTTTCTGATACTTTCCACCACAGCAACAAAGTTTTCTACGAAAACCACTATATTTTTTTTATTTTCGGCTTTCAAAGGGTCGGAGTAATACCTGCATGTAGTTTTGGTTTAACTCGTATGAGTTCCTTGAGATACTCTCGACGCATACAGCTTCCAATAGCATTTCAATTCTTTGCCTTGACCGCAAAACAGATTGGAGATAATTAACCAAATCCATTTCCAACTTGGTCAAATCGTCTCTGTTCGTGCTGACAAATTATATGTAAGATATGATTCAACTTCTCACGCCGAAGTTGGATGCTACTGATTCTGGTTTCCTTGGACTTTTTGGCATTTATAATGAATCGTACTACATAGCCCAACACTCTTTCTAGTTTTCGGAATGACGAATATTGATTAGTGAGGCCGACCAACCACTCACTTTGTTCGACGCAATTGAAGGTGAGTATTATTGGTTTGTTTGACATCTCATCGTTGTTTCCAAAGTGTTTGGATTGCGTTGGCCAAAATTCGGTCGATTTAGAAAACCAATTTGGACCGTTCCACCAAAGGAAATGTGATTTGAGCTCGCTTGGAGAAAGGCCTTTGGATGCGCAGTCAGTTGGATTGTCAGCAGATGGAACGCGCCTCCAATTATCTCGAGATGATGTGGAAAGTATTTCTGCTGTGCGATTGCCTACCGAAGGTGCTCCAACGTCGTGGATGACTGCTGAGCCACAGTCCAACACAATTTCACACACATTTCACAAGATGTTATTTTCGACCAAATGACGCCTTTGTCGTGTGGGAGCGGATCGTAACATTGAGTGATAGACCGGTGTTGGATTTGGATGATCCATCAAAAACTACTCGAATCTTGCTGGTGGCACCCGTGGCTTTAAGCGCTAAAGGAGAAAACCTTGACAAAAAATCCCTAATCTAAGGTGGAACAGTATATGCCGATGGATGAATGGCTGATAGGTTAATCAGTCTATATATGCGGACTCTGGATACCAGGCACCCTCCAGTTTTATTTAGCCTTCTTGTAGTAAAGCTGGGTGACCTACAGGCGATTTTTTATTCCCAGCAACTCGCAAGAGTTAAATCAAAACGGTAGACGAGGCACGGGTAGGAATATACGGGAGTGGGTCTGCCCTCTCGAAGTCCTTAAGTTCCAATGCTACCGCTTTTCTAGCAGAAACTTGGTAAGTGTAATTGATGCTCTAAACCAGAACCATTTATTGCTCTACTGTTAGATTCCGGATCGCAAGTATCATTTATTAGTGAAAATTGTACACAGAGACTGCATTTCCCTAGAAATAATGCAAAAATTGTTATTACGGGTATAAAAACAACGTCATCCACTTGACCACCCATAACACCGTGGAACAAAGATAACCCAAGTCTATAAATTGGAGCATTTGTTTTACCAAAATTAACTGTCAGAGAACCATCAATCCCACGATACATCAATATCGAATTTATTAAGAAGTACGAGCTAGCAGATCCTCATTTCCACAAAGGCAAGGAGATCGATATCATTACTGGAGCAGATCAATTTTTTTTGAGGAGGAACTATGTGTAAGGCATTTCCAGAAAACTACAACAACAGATCACACTGGTCGATTTACAGTACATCTTCCATTCAAGCTTTCTCCATCAATTTTAGTGAATTCCTTCCACACAGCAGCCAAGCGCATGCATTCTATGGAGAATAGGTTCAACAAAACGTTCATGTCAGAATACATAACTTTATCGGACACATGAAAGCTGTTAATCATACTAAGAAAACCTCCAATGGATACTACCTGCCACATCACGGTGTAATTATAGACTCTGGTACTACAACAAAGCTCCGTAGGATGAGTGAAATTTTGACCAAAATGAGCAGGTCACAGTGGAGGCACGTATATTCAAAAGATAACCCAGCTGAGTGCGCTTCAAGTGGAATCGAGCCTGAAAAGTTACTAAATTTTAGTTTATGATGGAATGATCCAAAATGGATAACAAATTGTGCAACTTGGCCAGCAAATTGAGAAAGTCCCCCAGATACAACCGAAGAATGGCGCAGTTATTAAATACACGTTCAACTTCGTCACCCAAACGAAATAGACGATTTAATAAAATGAATTTCAAGCTTCACCAAAATTACCAGAGTTTTAGCCTACGTGTTACGGTTTATTAACATACAACTAAAGCTTATTCCCAACAGCTTAGTTTCGCCGTATTTGCTCAGTTGAGAATTGCAAAACAACAGCGTCTTATTTTAACGAATAAAGAAATACCGGCATCGAGCAAGTTAAAACACCTCAATCCATTTCTTGACGAATCAGGCCTACTACGAGTCGGCGGCAGGATCACAAATGTGTCAATAAACTATGCAATAAAACATCCACTAATATTGCCAGCGAGAGATCAACTTACCGAACTAATCGTAACTGAGCATCACTTGCGATATCTTCATGCTGGTCAAAGTCTAATGATCGCCACACTACGCCAGAAATATTGGATCCTGGGCTGCAAATAATTAGTTAGAAAGGTCGCCCATAATTGCGTGAGGTGCGTGAAATATAAAGGGCAGAACATGAACCAGTTTATGGGAAATCTTCCAAATCCTAGGGTTGAGCTAGTAAGGCCATTCTTTAAGGTCGGCGTAAATTATATAGGACCCTTTCAAACTCACTGAGTCAAAGAAAGAGGCAAACGTACAAAATCTATATAATGTATCTTCGTTTGCCTATAGCCACCAAAACTGTCCACATTGAATTAGCCTCTGAGCTTACCACCGAGATCCATAGTGACAATGGAATCAATTTTATCGGAGCTCGCAGTCACCTCCACGAATTATACAGTTTCCTAAGACGAAATAATAACAAAATTTTCCCAATTTTTATTAACAGATGAGCTAATTTTCAAATTTATCCCAACAAGAGCACCTCATTTCGGCGGACTATGGGAAGCTCTCTCTCTCTCTCTCTCTCTCTCTCTCTCTCTCTCTCTCTCTCTCTCTCTCTCTCTCTCTCTCTCTTTCTCTCTCTGTCTCTCTCTGTCTTCATTTTGCTCTTCTCCGAAGTTTAGTTTGTTATTTTTTTTTCTCTTAATTTACTTAATGTGAATTTACTCTATATGGATCGCCAGTGCGCTATTTTGTTTCAATTTTTTTTGGTTTTCCTATGTTCTTCCACGGTTAACTAGATCACGTAATGCTTGAGAAATTTCCATGCCCAAACCTTGAAGCCTAGCCAGCTAGAATACCGCGTCCCAATCCTCTGTAGGGTGAATTCTATCAACGGAATCCAATTGAGGATAGGCTGTTTTCCAAACACCGACTTATTGACTTATTTGAACTTATTCAAATAAGACTGCTGAAAAGGTGACTTATTCTTTAGTAATTTTTCCTATAGAAAACTTATTTATTTTTGGTGTCATGGAAACAGTCTGTCTAATTATTGTGTATTGTGAAAAATTTTCAAATTCAAGATGGCGTCAAATAAGTCAATAAGTCTGAAATAAGTCGGCGTTTGGAAACAGCCTTAGAGTTAAAGTGATCGGTGGCACTACGGACTAATCATTGTGGCACCACCAAACCCAGATGCACCGAGGTTCCGTTACAGACGCTGATTTTATACGTAGCTTCTAATCATTTTTGGAAAATCGAATTTTCACAATTTTCCAAAGTGAAAATTCATTCAGTTTTTTTTTGTTCAATATCTATCGAGCAATCACATAAAGACAATCAGTCTCTAGATGTAAGCCCCAGTGGATGATTTTATACCAGCTATAAATATTTTTTATGGAATCTAGTGATTTTCTGATACTTTCCACCAAAGGAACGAAGTGTTCCACGACTATACTGACATAAGTTTGAATCTATCCCGTGGTTCTAGCTAACTTTCGACTGAAAACCACTATATTTTTTATTTTCTGCTGGAATATAAATAACGTAACCTATATTATCCACTTTTTATTTTCGGCTAACTTTAAAAGGGTCGTCGTAATATCTGCATGTGGTTTTGGTTTAATTCGTATGGGTACCAGGCATCCTCTCGACATACAGCCTCCAATAGCATTTCAATTCTTCGCCTTGATCGAAAAAACAGATTGGAGATAAACAATTCCAAATTGGACAAGCTATCCTCGAGATACCATATGGACACAGACGAACAATTTTGTTTTGCTTTCTCGAAAGCAAAGACTTTAAATGGTCGATGCTGTTTAACCGAACTAAGGTTGTACTTATTTAAGACATTACTAAATTAATAATTCCCCGTATTAACACGTTAATCGCCATGTCAGTCGTATGTGTCTGACACTAACAATTTCTCCATGGGCCATGTCAGTCATATATGTCTGACATACGGGATTTAGTACATAAAAAGGCCTCGTCGGTAACTGATATCCGACGCAAACGATAAATTTGCTTTATCTTTCAAAAGCTTAGCCTTCTTTGAGCAAAACCTGAAAATTGCTGGGTTTACTACAGAAAAATAAATAAAATAGACTTAGTTATATAATGCTAAATATGTAATAAAATTACCATGGCGCAGAGGGAAACTTTGTTGAAATTATTGTGGCGATTAACGTGTTAATTTTGTGAAGTGGTTCTTATTGACGCATGTATTTTCGAAACGTATATGCTTCAGGTAGAATGGCAAAATGTCATTAGATATGTATATAGGATCTTAAGACGAATGAACATGTCTCTGTATATTGGAACCTCAGTTTTAAGTGTTACAAATGCATTTTAGCCATTTAAGAGCTAGGTCTCCAAATAATGTGAAGTTAACTCCAAATTGACTAAAATGTATTTGGGTCACTTAAAAATTGGGCTAATGATGTGGCATAATATTAATAACCACTTTGGAATCTTATTGGATGATTCAGGCTACATTTTTACCTAAGGTGCAGTTTTAACTCCGAGATTAACACTTAACACTTAAATACTGCGATGACGTCCAAAATATCATTCCGAATTTGTGGATCATTTGTTGGATAAAATTTAGCTTTTCGCTTTTATTCTGAAAAGTGTAAATTTTGTATAGAGCTCATCCCGAAAAAATATTTTGATTTAAATGTATCTAAGACAAAAATGAGTAAAGCCATATTCTATAAATCCAAATTAGAATTTATGTTCTGTTAATTTCTATGCATTTAGTGTGGTGAAACCTCAAATTATATATGTACAGCCGTACTAGAGATATCGCTTAATGGTTTTTATATAGCCAGATAGGCCACGATTTTAACTAAAAGTTGGCCTGCACTCCAAATCCATATCAGGGGATAAATATATATTTCTTAATAATTTGTATTTCTGGGTATAGTGTAAGCACAATTATGCGCCTTCAACAATCAAATCAAACTCCCATTTACATAATCTAGTTATATGACATCTCTTTTACTCTCTGAGAAAATTCATGGGTTAAATTAAATTAATCCTGTAAACTACTTGCCATCCTACAAAAGGATAATTATTTCAATTACTTCAAAGAAAACATTTAGAATCATACTGTTCAACGGTTCCAAGGCCCTGTATTTTTAAACGCTGCTAAATATTATTTCGCTAATCAAAATGAAAATATCGCCGAAAAATTTCCTCACATTTTAGTTTGTACTCGTTTACCATCAGTTATGTTAGTACGTACACATACATGTTACATGTCCAATAAATTTTCCAATTTGGTTTCATGTTCTCCAAACCAACGTGAGTTTTTTTTTTGTCAAAAATAATGAGCGCGCAATGAAACGAGATTGGGTAAGATTTGTCGCGGTTTTAACTTATTTTTCGCTACATTTAATTTGTGTTATGTACGTATATGCACCTATACGAGTGGTGCGGTCAGTTTATATTTTAATTTTAACTACATATCTGTATTTTGTGGTATGGAAGCGGCTGTGGCTAGTAAATAATTTCACACGGCATTTGGTTTATGGCAACATTATTCCGTGCATACTCTTGCTAAGCTATATATATATATGTACATATGTATAATCACATAAACAGTAAACATGTCATCCAATTTTACATTGTAATTCTTCATCTAAACCGCCACCAATTTTTCACCGAATTTTTTTAATTTTTCTTTTGGTTTATGAGAATGAAAATATGAATACAACAAAAACATTTTAATATTCATATTTCTTCTCCCAGAGCTGTCATTTATCCTGCCAATGTAACCATTTTTTTTGTTGTTGTTGTTGTTGCTCCCATCGTTGTCGTCACCATAGTCTTCGTCTTTGGTTATATATTATGTAGACGAGTACATGTACATAAGTATACAACAAGAACGCGAAAAGAAAATTAAACGTTTATTTGGTGTACATAACAGACAAGAACGTTTCATATATGAAAAATTAAAATCGTATTTTTGTTATATCTAAAGGAAAATTAAATGGAAAACGTTTATTTTTTAGGGAACAATAAATTAAAGTGATGTTAAGAGATTTTTTAATTGAGACAAGAAAATGAAAGATTAACCTTTTGACTTTCAACAATTTTTTCCTCATTTGTCTATTGCATATTTGGCATGCCGATATCAATGCCAGAATTAGGACTTAAGGAAATTATTATTTGTTATATATTTCATATTTGTTTATAACTGCTAGCAACCCACAACATAATATCATAAAGCACACGCAGAATCTAGATAACAATTTTCTATATGTTGATTCTTCGTTATGTTTCGGGTGATAACAGATTATCCAGTTAACTGGACATAATATATAAATATATATTTATACCTCTAACAATGACGACAATACTATGACTGCGACAAAACACTAGAGAATTCATTGATTCCTTAACAATTCATTTCCGATTTTTTTTTTCATCTCCTGTATTTTCTAGTCGATTAAATAATAATTCTCCTGTTGCTTTTGGGGATAAAAACTGGCAAGATAAACATTGTATGTGTATATATATAAAAAAAACACGACACACACAAGCGACATACATATCTAGATATTATTAGATTCCAAAACATGCCCAAAAATAATCTGCTTTGTTTGTTTTTGTATGCGGATTTTAGTCTCGCGGTATATGTATTACGTATTCGAGATTTTTTCTTTTTTTTTTTTCCTTGGAAGAATACTGGAATAGAATTGATAAGGAAAATGTTAAACGTATTTTATACTGTGTGTGTGTCTTGAAAAGTACACAAAATACCGATTTTCCATATAAAATAAAAATTCATTAAATTTTCATAGACATGATTCTAGGATCAAAAGATTGAAGGTGGTTTTGTTCCTGTGGTTTTGTGCTCTTTATTGATAGGTAAAGGTACGATGTTGTAATTTGTGTTGGCGGGCTAAAATGTGTCTAAAGATTTACCATTTTATTATTAAGACGGTCTCAAAATTCAAATTTGAAGATGGAACGTGGATTACTATATACGCAAAATGTTTTGCACAGAAGCCCTTAGGGATTTATTCAGAGCCTTCTAGAATATAGAGCTATGTATACACATTATGGCGTATTTTTTAGAACCATTTTTAATGGTATATCTTTTTACTGATTTCCATAGGAACCCATAGTAAAAATTGTGTTTTTTAACTTCAAGTTTTTAAATAAAAAAAACCAAAAATATTATAAAATGTTTATATAAAAGTTGTCTGCATATTGTTACGTTTTTGTTTTGTTAATCAAGGTTCGAGTCACTGGATTATGAATAAAAACAAACTACTTGAATTATCACAAAGGAATTTATTGATTAACCCCAACAATTAATTCAACACAATTTGTTTACAAAAATAAAATTCACAAAATCACTTCTTATAATTTTTACACAATTTTACTGTTCACTTATAATATTTAAATTTTACTAAAACACTTCTTAAATAACTTTTTTAATCACACTATCGCTTACCACAAACTATTAATTCGAATTCGTTAGCTCCTTATATACTCAAACCAAAACTTCTCGAAATTCCATGATTGTTCCGGTAAGCACAGTTTAGAAATATTTAGAACAGTTTTATCATGGAAAATTTCATTTAATTAACTTATTCTATTCTATCCTAGGTGTCACCGTAACAATAACTTTAACGATATACAAGAAGGCTATATTGGTATTAACTGTGGGTTTCCACTTGGGATGCCTTTGCGAATAATCGCAATCTGTTTTAAATTTTTTCACACGGATAGTATGCATTGACAAAAAATACATATCGGTGTATAAATTGGTCTACGCAACCATAGACAAATTTACAATACGATTTGCAATCATAAGTAGTCATGCCTACATCTTTTTCCATTGCAAATTTTGCATTTACAAAAAAAAGTAAAAATTTCCCTTATTTTGTTTAGGAATATTTTCAATCCTCCGATAAACAAAGCAAGCTGATATACTTTTCCTATATGTGAATACTTTATTGTTTTTATTATGATTTTTTATTGACGTCTAGAAATGTCTAAATTGACAAAATTATTTAGTAATACAAATACAAAATTTTTCTAACACAGTGGCATGAAACAAAAAATTTCCCTTTGCGAATATTCGCAAAGCATTCAAGTGGAAACCATAGGTAATGCTGTGTGCCTGACACCGATTTTTTTGACTAAATTGTTGACTTTTCTAAATTGTCGACTAGTTCGTACCAGTCGTTCATAGATGGCATAACGGTCAATAAGACAGGCTGTGCCTGACTTTTCATTATTCTAAATTACGACTTTTGGAACGTCAACCGAATGTTATTACTGTTTGACTGAAATAACTAGGAATACTGCTCGAATGTTCGTTGCTTTTCATTTTGGCTCTCGTGGAAGTTGATTTACCAAGTTAATTTGTTTTTTTTTTTGGAATTTTTCAATATTTCGTACACAAAATTATTTACAAAATATTAAATTAGTTTAATGGCGCTATAAGAAAATCTAAAGACTTGCAAAGTCGTTGATGAGTTCGATAAAACCGGACAGAATACTTTAGCGTTGGTAAACTAAAGATGATCTCTTTTTTGACCCAAAAGTTTCTCCAATCCGTGTTGCCTACAGACGATCTGACACCATATAATTCTTAACAGAAAGTTGAAATTAAAATCTTATGTACAAAAATATATAAACTTTAATTAAATATGACAACAATTTTAATTTTCTTGAATAATTTGATTAATTTTGATAATTTTTGAAAAATCTCGGAAAGAACGAAACCTTCTCTAATTTAAGTGAAACTATTTCTAAAATGAATGAAAATTATTCCGAATTGAATAAACCCTTTTACGAAAAGAAGGAAACTAATTTCGAGTGGAATGAAACTTTTCCAAATTAAATGAAACCAAATTAAATAAATTTAAAAGCAAATATTGTATCACTAAAACTTATAAATTATAACAGTAGTTAAATAAAAAAATCTACTGGTTATCTTGTAACAGCAAGGAGTGTCATCTTCGTGTCTAAGATGAAATTGGCCCAATCTGATGCTGCGCCTGTTTCAATTCTGTATTTGATTATGCCTTCTAGATTCGGATTCTCTTAGTTCTTAATAAGTTTCTGGCATGTCCTTCGACATTTGTGAAGGCCGTGTCCTATCGGACGGACATTTGCAGATTAAAACCACCCTTTTCCAATTAAAGGTTAAATAATTAAAATGATTTTAAATTGGGAAAACATTAATTGAACCTGCTGAACTGAACATAAACTGACAGAATCGGATTTGTCCCTTAAAACTGACGTTCAGTTGCTACCTGAACCGTATTTTAATTTTCTTTAGAATCCAAAAATGAATCGATTAAAAATTAAATATTTTGATTCAAAATATAGTTAAAAACAAAATAATAAACCAAAATACACTCGAACCAAAACTAACTTTAAAGTAACGTCACTCATACACAGCTCGGGTATGGTTCGTCATAAAATCCTTTATGAGCTCCAGACTGAATTGAATAAGCAGAATTTGTAGGTGCTTCACGTGACATTCAATATTATTTTATGGTAAATATTTATCGATTTATTTTGTCATAAAATTATCCAGGTAAATGATTTTACCTAAGCAGCACAAGCCCGTTTAAATATTTCTTCCTCCGTTTTACCCGATCCTAAGGGTTGAAAGAATCACAGCTACACACACAGACTACTCAAATCTCATCTCAGTTTTAATAAATTCTTAATGAATGAGTGTTTTATTTAACAAATAATAAAACAAACTTTAGTGATTTATGTACTTACTGGTTTTAAAGTTATTTAATTAGGTTTCATTTCTTTCGGGAAAGGTTTCAATTAATTCAAAATCGTTTATTTTAATTCGGAACAAGTTTCATTTATTTGAGGAATAGTTTCGCTGATAGATTAACCGTCGTAAGGTTTCTTGATTCAGAACGCAATCACAGAGAGCTCAATGGAATATTATTTGCATAAATCTGGTATGTCCCTTCATCCTAAAATTGTTCATTTGCTGGCCGTTTTACTAATCGTTATACCATTTCAAGCCACGATCACGGCACTGACAGTAAGACAATATTAATCAAATCAATATTTTAAAATAAAAATTGAATAAAAACCGTCAAATTCAAATACATATATACAATAAAAACTCGTATCGTACGTATAACCATTAATCGGTACCAACTTGTGGCACTAATTAAATTCGTTGATAGTGAAAAGTACTTAATCCAAGCACTCTCTCAATAAAAATGACAACTAATGATGTGGTTTTTTATAAGTCTCGATAGATCTATTCAGATATTTGCCAAAAAAAAAAATTGGGAAATTGTAACTACTTCTATCATCCACTTAAAGAATTTGTGTTTATTTTGACAGCGCTACGTCATTTTTTCATTATTATTTTGTTTTACCAAAAGCATAAATACATGAGGAAAAGTGCGAATACATTTTATCCATATATAAAAATGAGACGGACATACTAAAACGTTTTTTTTCTTTCAAAATGTTACTATGTATGATCTTTTAAATTTTGAGCAACTTTTACGAAAAATGATAAACAGGTTCATTTTTCAATTTTTCCATTTTTTTCGCCAAAAAAAAATGTTTGGATTGCGGTAAATAGCATTAAATAACACATTTTGAATATGCCTCTTCATAATGGAAGGAAAGAATAATAAAATTAATACTTTTCACGTACATCTTTGTCTTTTAAAATAGAGCAAAAGATGAAATGTAAATCAGCTCCTAGTTTCCTATTGTATGATAGATGTACTAAAAATTGACCTTGGTATGCTTCCATGCTAAAATACAAATTTTTAATGCGTGTCTTTACTCATAAAAGGGAAAATCTGTAGTCTCGATAGCATATCGCCGACGATCTGACAATACCTGCTAACTGACATTTTTGATGAAAACGAGATTTTTAATCAGTTAAGATTAATGCATGCGTACATATTGTGAGAGCCTTCTAACTGTAGGAAAATTATTTGTTGTCGTTATTTCACTTATGCCCGGTTGCACAAATAAAGAGGCAACAGCCAGTTAAGTAATTCTCCATCTTTTTCTTCATATATGAAATTACGATTTGTTTCATAATACAAAATCAATGCAAGCTGATTATTTTTCTTTTTACTTGAACATTGTAACGGGAGAATTAAATATTTGACTACTAGATTTCATTTTACTAAATATTTAACTGAATGACAAATATTTCTATGTAAAAATAAAACAAAATTAACTGTCGTTGAATTCATATTATGAAACAAGTAGCATTTTCATAACAGAAGAAAAAGAGGAAATATTAATTAACTGGATGTTGGCTTTTTTTTTGTGCAACTGGGCATTAATAGCTGTGTTTTTCTATAAGTCTCGATAGATCTATTCAGATATTTGCAAAAAAAAAAAATGGGAAATTGTAGCTACTCCTATCATCCACTCAAAAATACTGGCACTCCCAGCACTAAGAATTGTGATTATTTTGACAACGCTACGCCATGTTGTTTTCATTATATTTTGTTATTCCAAAAGTATAAATACATGAGGAAAAGTGCGAATATATTTTATCCATATATATTAAAAATGTGACGGACACATTAAAACTTTTTTTTTTGTTTCAAAATGCTACTATGATCTTTTAAATGTTGAGCAACTTTTACGAAAAATGATAAGCAGGTTCATTTCTCGATTTTTCAATTCTTTTTCGCTAAAAAAAGTTGTGGATTGCGGTAAGTAGTATTAAATAACACATTTTTAATATGCATCTTCATAATGGAAGGAAATAATAATAAAATTAATACTTTTATCATACATATTCTGTCTTTTAAAATAGAGCAACAGATTAAATGTAAATCAGCTAATAGTTTCCTATTGTATGATAGATGTACTAAAAATTGACTTTGGTATGCGTCCATGCTAAAATACAAATTTTTAATTTCACTCATAAAAGGGAAAATCTGTAGTCTCGATAGCATATCTGGATAAAAAGCAAGATTTTCATGTACAATTAATAAGTTATGTAATTCAAGGAAATTAATTAAAAACGATAAACTGTTGAATAAAATGTTATTCTTGATTAAAATAAACTGAATCAATTGCAGTTTAACCATCAAGCATGGGCACAAATAGCCAGGAAGTAGATTTTCAAAAGTATGTGCGACACAACGTTTGAAGCAGAGTACCATACAACAGACTATTACCAATCTTAACCACGCCAGGTGTTATTTGATTATATTATTATAATGTTATTTAAAAGCTTAGTGCGTAGTTGTTTAGAGTTACTACGAATCTTATAAGGCTCAAATTGAGAGGGTACAGCGGAAATTTACCATTTTTTTAATGTATAAGTGTATGCCTTTCAGTAGTAGTCCTAGCTATGAAGTTAGGCTTAAAATATTTGAACTTCAATCGCTTGAGACCAGAAGGGTTCTGCTTGATGAAACATTCCTTTATAAATTAATTAACAACTTGTGCGAAGCGTCCTCGTTATCATGTTTGAATTTCTATGCACCCTTTCATAGAGTTAGAAGCGCAATGTTATTTATTCCGACCTTTTCAAGAACGAATCTTGGTTTTGCGAAACCGCTATCAAGATTACAGTCAAATCATAATGAGTTTTTCCTTGATTGTGATTTATTTTTGCTTTCACTAAGTCAGTTTAGATCTGCGATCCTCAGCACTGCTTCGACGTTCGGTTCCTAGTCGCGGGTTTGGTGGATGTCCAATAAATGTGCATGTGTGTGCTTCTACATGGGTTGGATCTACTGTTTCTTATTGAGGGTTGACTGGCTTTATGTGGAGGCATATACATGCACTTTTGTTATTTTCTGTTTAGTTTGATTATTATTAATATTGTAATTGTATTTAATTAAGTTTTCATTTTCTTAATGATTTATTATAAAACTTTTTTTATGCTATGTAGTGGCTGCGCATAATTGGACTTTTGTCTGTCCGCAGCCCAATTTTTGGAATAATAAAAATAAAATAAAATAAAATAACACATTTATCTTATAAAATAATTTTGATGTACTACAGACCGAATGCCAGCGAGCGAATTTAACGGTTATTTGAGAGAGACCCAGGACCATACGCAACTACCTTTTACAATACCTGCCACATCATCAAAATCGCCGAACACCCTAATACAACTCTCAAGGGAGAGAACAAACAGCAATATTTATCTGCATCCAGGTAATAAAATTTCCATTTGTAAAATATTTTAATTTTTTTTTATAATGACACAAAAACACATTGAACTATTAAACTTAATCGGTTTTAATAAAGAAACCGAATCTTCAAAACTAAATAAATATTATAGCTACAACGACAACATCAGGTACAGAAAAAATACCAGGAACATCAGCCTCATCAATAACATCAAAATTACCATACCTGGGACATTAAATACAGTAGCTATGGTACATTTCTCCAACTCGCCATCAAACCCTTGATGTTGCAGTGAGGAACTGAATAAAATCAATGGCAGGCTAGACCTATTGACATACCTAGTCAAAGACTTGCCAGGACGATTGACCAACCAAAATTCTGGCAGAAACACAGAGGTAGTACATAAAGTAAAAATGATGTTCCCAATCAGAACCATCAAAGAACTTGAGAATTTGGAAGCGTGACGTGCTAACAGTGCTTTCCGAGATACTATAGTAAGACTTAATTATTGCTTGTATGCCTGAAACTGAGATTAATTTATGAATGTATTGTAATTTCCAGATGAATCACCTCACTAATTTGGTTAGGAAAAGGACTTACAGTGGCATTCCAAAACACATTATCTGATCAAATGTCGATCAGTTTCAATTTTTCGGGCACTCACAAAATGAAATTTAAACGAATAAAAGGAATTATGTTTGGTAACAACTATTAATTTAATGTTAATTGCAAAAGAAATTAAAGCCTATAATTCTCTAATATTTTTAGATACGTGGAAGTACCCCGTTGCCAGCATCGAAAGTTTCCACATGAAATTGAGGTCTGAATTTCGAAAGGCACATAACCAAAAAAAACGCTGTAAAGTATACATAAGTTTATTATTAATTATATTTTTGAACTAGAAATATTTATTTAATTTGATTATTTTTTGGTTAAATATTATTTATGTTTAATTTATTTTTTTTCTTAATTAATTTATACAAAATATTGTATGCCATAAATATATAAATAAAATAAAGATATGTTCGTTATTATAAAAGAATTTAATAATCAAATTCAATTTGTTTGTTTCAAAATAATAATAATTGGAATACCATCTGGTGGCACTAATAAAAAAAGGGACACTACGTTATCGACACATTTTTGCGATGTGACATTGGTGCGATATGTCAGCACCATCTACCAAACAATATCTAAAATATATTATTTTACCAATACTACATTACGCTATTTTTTATATTAACCGGACTACATCCGTATATTTTTACATGAAATATGGTTGTAAACTGATGCTCAACATAAGGTATGTTCGAGCGCTCAATTTGATCGCTAAATATTTCGAGAATTCAGTCGGACAACTGGGAAGGGAATCCAAGCGCAAGAACGGGAGGATGCATGTCATGTGTTTTTAAAACATTAATAAAATTATAGTTTATACAGGGTGGAAAAGATGTACCGGAACGGTCGAATATTTTGAATGGTACACATCGCATCGAAAATCAAAATAATACGTATTTAATATTTTTGAAAAAGCTATACAAATACACTAAACTCGATCCACACCCCAACCCCTGTGGATGGGGGGGGGGGGCAACTTTGATATTTTAAATGGAAACCCCCATTTTTTATTTACAGATTCGGATTCTACGTCAAAAAGTATGTAAATTTTGACTTGCATATTTTTTTGTGTTCGGTGCAGATGGCACTGTAATTGATGTTGGAAAAATGGAAATTCGAATGACTAATCCTAAAAATCTAGAACGACTAATCCTAAAAAAACGAACGCTATTGTTTCTCGTTTTTTATTGTTTTACCGTTCAAACAAATTTGTTTAGAATGCAAAAAATTTGTGCACATTGCACATTTTTTTTTCTCTTTTCGAACAGCAATTACAGCGCCATCTGCACCGAACTCCAAAAAATATATCAGAAAAATTTACGTATTTTTTGACGTAGAATCCGAATCTATAATAAAAAATGGGGGTTTCCATTTAAGATATCAAAGTTGCCCCCACTCCCACCCACAGGAGATGCGGGTGGGGTCGAGTTTAGTGTAGTTAAATAGATTTTTCAAAAATATTAAATACGTATTATTTTGTTTTTCGATGGGATGTGTACCACTCAAAATATTCGACCGTCCCAGTACATATTTTACACCCTGTATAATACATATACATATATATTCCTAACTTATTTTCCATTTTTAGTTAATATTTATTTGTATTTTGAAATCATTATTTAATTAATTTTAAATTTTGCAGAAAATTACGGGAAATAAAAATATGTACAATCTTCTTCTCGTACTTATGAGATAAACTAAGTAATTTTTTTATTTTTCAAATGTTTTATTCTCTGTTTCTCTCTACTCTTTCATTTTGAGAACGATTATTGCTATCTGTACTGTGCAAGGTACTGTGTCGAGTAAAGTTATAGAAAAATAGATTTTGCTTGCAGCATACTACTGAATATTCTAGAAGGCATTGATTCAGTCAAGTGGAGTAGCACCATTACTTAAGTGACATTCATATATGTTGAAATACAAACATTTATGAAAATATTTCAGAAATCATAACTAAGAACTTGTACCGTTTTCATTTACAAATTTGTCTTAGGAAAAAAAATAATTTCCCATATCGTCGGCGAAACTCGCAGAATACGTAAGTCCATTTTGACCAATTTTGCGTTTTTTAGATCGAAGGAAAGAAGAGAAAATTGTGATTTGATTGCCGTTTCTAAAATATCATACAAAGTAATGTTAAGTTGAAAAACTTGGTAAGTAAATTAGAATTTGCCTGTAACAATAAGTAGTAGAGGGATAGTTTTCATTGCCTCCTGAAAAAAATTGTTTTGTCACCGACGATATGTTTTGTGTATTTTACTATGAAAATTTTTGTTTTTTTCCCCGTTTCTAATTCACTTACAAAAGCTTCGTTGTTTAGACCATGGCTTTGTATAATCAAGGTTGCTTTGATACGAACTTTTGAGTATAGCCAGAACCATCTTGATATGAATAGAGCCGGCATGTGAAAAATGAACTTAAAATAAGGGATATAGAAACACTAAAAATTCATTTATTTTCATAGTGATTATATGAAAAAACGCGATTTCGATTGACGATAAAATATGAATTAAAAGTTAAACCCAGTTAAATAATTTTTTAAGAAATCGCTAACAAACAACTCAATGTCTTACTCATTTAAAACACAGATTCTCAAATTTCCCTATTTTCCAGCAATAATCAAAAGGAAATAAGGGAAATTAAATTAAAAAACATTCTACAACAACAACAATATGTATTAAAAAGAGAAAATTCCGTTTAATGACGACATCATATCTCCACATCTAAAACCAATGGTACGAAAAAAGACAACACGTCTCCGCTCAACAAACAAACAATTTAAAAAAAATCAAAAAGAGCCAAACAGAATAAATTAAATCAATACAATGAGTGCGAAAAAAACAAAACATCAAAACAATCTAGCATGCTTTGCAAATTCAAAATAACTATAGAAACATATTCGAATTCAAATTGGAATGGAGGCAATGAAAGAGATGATTATTGTTTTGTATATAAATTTCTAGTTATATTGGTGACGTATATTTTACAAAAACAACAATATTTTAAATTTTAAAAGTACCTTATTTTTCATGACGATTTTCACTTAGAAATAAACATTTTCAAGACTCGATTTTTCAATCAAATAATATTACATGTTTCATGAACATTTTCATATAAAAACAAAACAAAAGCTCACATTTCTAATAAACTAAATCTGTCAATGAAAATAAGCGTTTTCCCATATAGTTTCATAGTAAAGAAAAAATTGTTTGTACCTTATTTTAAGCTTAGTAAAAAATACAGTCGATACTGGAGGCTCTTATTTATACAGTAGGCTCTGGTATAGCCAAATCAAGAATAAGCGTATTTTGATGACCAAAATTTAATTCGAATTATTTTAGGATTATTTTTTGTCAAGAAAATAGCCAATTTGATTTAATCGGCAAAAGCCAACCATTCAAGATAAAATACAAATTTAACATATATTATGACATCAGGTGGCATCTATCGCTAAGTAAGAAAACTAAAAAAATGGGATAAGATTTAAATAACCCCAAAAAAAATTTCGGATTATTTAATCTCTCTCATGGATTATATAGTGCAATTGCTGTTGTAAATGTCTCAAGTAAATACGCTATATATACTAAACCGTTTCTATTTGTATATAAAATCGAAAATAAAAATTCAAAACCAAAACTCCGAAGAAGAAAACTTTTCAAATACATAAATTAAAACTAGAAACAATTGCATACAACTATCTCTTGAGCTTCTTTTGTAATTTGGTTTTATATTTTGGTGTTTCCATTTTGTATCCATTTCGATTCCATTTTTAATTTAACAACAGCACACATCTTTACACAAACAAAAAAGAAAATGATGAAAACTCACAACAATATAAAGCACAAAAGTTGTGTTAGTCGTTTCATTCCACGAAATTTTAATTTCTCCAGCTTTTCGTTTCAGTTTTCAAAGTTTAAAGAAAAACGTTGCAATTTAAGAAATAAATTTTGATTTATTTAAAAAGTTTTGTTAATTTATTTTTTTAGTTTTTTATTATTAAAAATAAAATAAAAAATGTATTATTGCTAATGAAAATAAGATTAGTATCTGGTAGTATAAATTACTTTTGTTTCTTATAGTTTTATATTTTATTAAGATTTATATTTTGCATGTCGTGAATTTTCCATTTTTATTTTTTTTATTTTTGTAATTAAGTCAAAAGCTTGGTCCTTTGAGAAGGGAATTATGTGTATATATATAGCTCCATGTATCTGTTACTAACAGGCACTCCAGCAAAATAAACAGATATTTACAAAGAAATATTTCGAATTCCAATTTTACAAAAAACCGGACAAGAAAATTTTGTTTGCTTTACAAAAGCTTTCAAAAAATACTTTAAAATATTTGCATACGAGTGTTTTGGGTCAAAATCAGTATCCAAAATATAATTTTGAATTTTGATTTATATACTGATATCAAGACGATTAAATTTGACCGAAAAGTGTTAACATATAAATGAGGGCACTTTAAGTTTTTTTTTGTGTGTGTGTGTTATTTGGAAAATGGCTCTAATAACAAAATAAACATGTAGAACATCATTATATTTTGACAATTTCTGTCTATTCAAATTAAAAGCAATTTAATTCGAATCAATATATCCGTTTCGAGATAGATATTTTATGTGATACTGATACCAAAGTAGTGTAATGTTGTTTCTTCATGTGAGGTTTTTTTTTTTGTGGTTTTATGTTGACTTATCACTTGAATACAGGAAATTACGACAGCTTTTATACAAACATAATGTTTGAGCAGTTTTCTTTAATAAACTGATTTCTGTAAATGTTTATGATGTTGAATAGGTCCTTTAGATAACTCTTTGTGGTCGCGGTAAATTGAGATTCAAAGCTTTTATGTGCATATCTTATCGAATTATACTTAGAGTTGTAAAAATTACTTATTAATTATGGATTTATATTTATTGGACACAACTTTATTCGCAATTCCAAAAGAATCGAATGAAGTTTCGTCATGTTTACTTTCGTATACAAAGTATAAAGAAAGTTATATGAATCATGATTTATGAGGAAATGGTGATCTTAAGTATAAAGGAGTACAATTTGACCATTGTTTGGAAAATTTATGTGCGTATGTTAGTAATACATATTCAAAATCATACATAATCAACAATCAAAAATCCCAAAGAAATAAAATCAATGGGAAGTACTTTGAATTTTTGAAATCAAGGTTTCAGTCTCTGGCTACAATCTCAAGAGGAAGGTTCAACAAAAAAGTGGGGTCCACCACAAAACAACACAAAGTTTCATGTTGTAATGAGTGATGCATCTCCAAACTGTGCTTATTGTAATGGTGATCATGAAATTAGAAGGTGCAAATAATTCCAAGATTTATCAGTTTTGGAGAAGACAGCAACTGTAAAGGAGAAAGCATTATGCAGAAAATGTCTCCGGGCCTACTACGGGCAATACTGCCATACAAAATGTGAAAAATATCATGGATCTCATTATAGTCTACTCCATGACATTCAAAAGGAGCCTGTAAAGAAGCCTGAAGCTCCGACCAAGACAACTTTACAAACAACCTTCAAATCCACACAAGGTACTACCTTATTGGCAATTGCTTTGGTTAATATAACTACCGATATTGGAGAAACTCTAGTCCGGATTCTGATTGACCCAGGCTCCCAAGCCACTTTCATAACCGAAGAATTGGCAAAAAAGCTCAATTTAACAAGAACTCTGATCCAAACAAACTTGGTCAGCATAGGACTAACAGAAGCTAGTACAGCGAATTCTACTGTAGAATCCACCATCAGACCGAGGTTTTCATCAAACTTCAAACTGAAAGTCAAAGCTGTGGTCTTCAAGAAAATAAACGGAAACTTACTCGATGTGATGGTTGAACCAAAGACCTGGAGCCACACCAAGAACCATATCTGGGCAAATCCGACCTTTCATAAACGTGGTCCAATCGATATACTTCTAGGAGCTAACTACTGCTGTCAAATAATTATGTCGAATCTGCTGGGAGGTGCCCCAAATAAGCCAATTGCGCAACAAACCCAATTATGATGGATCATCACCGGTAACGCAACTGCCAATGCAAACATGATAATGACTCCTGCTACTGTAATAACAGCAGAGATTGACTGGCAACTAAAAAAATTCTGGGAGCTCGAAGAAGTGGATATAAAAGGGAATTCACGATAGAAGGAACAGAATGTGAAGAAATCTACAATAATGGGCATTCGCGCCAAAAATGGAAGATTTAAAACAAGAATTCCATTCAACATCGAGCAATTGGCATCTAAACCTTTAGGTTAAAAAACGCGGCTACTGCTCGACTGCCAAAAATACAGAACTGGCGTTACAATACCAACAGTTTATGGACGAATATGAACTCTTAAGTCACATGAAGGGAACGGAGGCAATAAATGGGGAAACTGAGCAATATTATTTACCACACCATGCTGTTTTTAAAGAAACAAGTTCAACGACGAAACTAATGAGTCGTCTTTGATGCATCAGCCAAGAAATATACAGGTACTTCTCTAAAAAAATTTCTGCTGAATAGTCCCACGCTCCAACAAGATCGTCTAATCATAATACTTCGATGGCGAAAACATAAATTCGTCTATACAGCCGACATAGAAAAACTGTTTCGCCAAATCACAGTGCATGAAGATGACCAGGAAAATCAACGCATCTTGTGGATAAAATCACCAGTAGAACAAATAAAGAAGTACAAACTTACTACCGTGAAATTTATTTAATTTAATTTTAAACAATTTTAAGTTTAAAAAACACTTTCTTTATTTGTGAAATTTATATTTAATTTATACACTACTAGTTTCGAACATCCTGTTCATCATCAGGTAGTTAGATTGATGTTAGGATGTTCGAAACTAATCGAAAATCTGCAATTGTGCTCCGATTTTGATGGTTGATACCTCTATCAATAGGCGATGAAACCTGTAATCGTCCTGCTAACGGTCATTTGGATCGCTAGAATATTTCTACACATTTCGCAGAAAATTAAATTTTTTGGAAAATCAACTGAACTATAGCCCACAAATTCAGAGCCAGAAAAATCGAAAATCTGCAATTGTGCTCCGATTTCGATGGTTGATACTTCTTTCAATAGGTGTTGAGACCTATAATCGTCATGCCAACGGTCATTTGGATCGCTCGCACATTTCGCAGAAAATTCAATTTAATTGAAAATTTTACTGAACTATAGCCCACAAATTCAGAGCCAGAAAAATCGAAAATCTGCAATTGTGCTCCGATTTCGATGGTTGATACCTATTTCAATAGGTGATGAGACCTACAATCGTCATGCCAACGGTCATTTGGGTCGCTCGAATATTTCTACACATTTCACAGAATATTCAATTTTATTGAAAGTCAAATGAACTATAGCCCACAAATTCAGAGCCAGAAAAATCGAAAATCTGCAATTGTGCTCCGATTTGGATGGTTAATACCTCTTTCAATAGGTGTTGAGACCTACAATCGTCATGCCAACGGTCATTTGGATCGCTCGAATATTTCTACACAATTCGCAGGAAATTCAATTTTTTTGAAAATCAACTGAACGCCCACAAATTCAGTGCCGAGTGGAGAACGCCCACAAATTCAGGGAGTTGATTTGTATAAATTAAATTCACAAATAAAGAAAGTTTGTTTTAAACTTAAAAATTGTTTAAAATTAAATTAAATAAATTTCAATTTTTGGGATAAAGCGTGTGTGTTCGAATCGCAAGATGTCGAGTTACATATTACCTCCATGACTTTTGGCAAGCATCAGCAACATACCTAGCCGTACGTACATTGCAACAGTTAGCAAGTGATGAAGCTTCCGTCCACCCATTCGCTGATGGCCTCATTTCTGGAAACAATACACTAGAGAAAGCCGTATTTACTCAAGAACAGCTCTTACAACGATTCAAAACTGGCAGATTCAACTTACGCAAATTGGCTGCCAACCACCATGCCCTGATACAAGCCGTACCAAAAGAACTGAGAAATAATTGAATTTCTGAATTCAAGCTTGATGACACAGTCAAAACTCCTGGACTACATTGGAATTCAGTAACCGACAGGTTCGGATTTCGCATTTCATCTCCGTTTTCAAACAATAGAAACTCTACCAAACGGAACCTACTTTCGGACAGTGGACAACTTTTTGACCCCCTAGGGTAGCTATCATCTGCTACAATATTAGCTAAACTTATGATGCAAGAATTCTGGGTAGCCGAACTCTCCTAGGATCAGTCACTACCTTCGGCTCTATCAATTCAATGGGAGAATTTCAAAAATAATCTACCCTCTTTATCTTGTCAATACCACGACTTGAACTATGTGGGGCTTTGTTACTCGTAAATTGATGGGCAAAGTCAGTGAAACATTACAACTAGCATCCGTACAAAACCTTCGTCGCTAACAAAATTTCAGAAATGCAAGGGAAATCAAGTCCAGCACAGTGGCAACGCATAACCTCTAAGGAGATTCCTGCTGATTGTGCTTCTAGAGGAGTTCATCCAACCGAATTAAAAAATACAATTTATGATGGGCTGGTCCTTTATGGCTTTAATTGATTAGTCAAAACTGGCCACAACAAGCTTTGTTCAATGACAATAAAGGTTTTGAATTGAAGCAAGTATTATTAGTCACACGCTCTGCAGACATAAACCCTTTTGAACAGTTGATAGACAGGATCTCTGATGTAAATAAAATAGTCTGCATCATCAGCTACTGTCAACGTTTCATTAGAAGGTACTTAAAGAGACGACACCAGAGAGATCCACCAAAGTCACCAAAAAAATCGCTTCCGGTACATGCGGAAGTTACAATTCAAACCACTTAATAATAGTTTTAGGCATTTGAAATAAGCTTTCTTCTGCTAACTAAATTTTCGGTTGGTTATGGACAATTTTTAAATGCAAAATCACAAGTAATTGGCAAAATGGAATGGAGCCTGAAAAATTGTCTGGCTGGCTTTATCCCTCTCTACAGCCCAGAAGGTCTAACCAAACCAATGGAACTGAAACTTTTCATTTAACTTTTTTATAAATTGGGAAACCTATTGAATTTGCGTGAAAAGCAGTCAATCAGAAGTGGTAGCTTCCGTGGACCAGAAAATGTAGTTTGTAAATATCTAAAAAATTAAGTGCATATTAATTATTACCAACCAAATGTTAAAAATTATATTTGGAATAATTTTGATTAATAAATTTCTCAAAATTCTCCGTAGGCAACATTTCTACATAAATCACAGGCATTTTTCTCCTGGGGATTTCACTTCACTTAAAATCGTGCCAAAGCAGTTTGGCAGTCTATACCAATAGAAAGCGGAAGTTTTAAAGTCTTAGAGGCTGGCAGAAATTACTAGAAGTAACTAACTATGAGGAACTGCATTCAAGGTAATTTGTTTAAAAAAATCTTTGGCAGTATGTTATCGTAACAAATTAATAACCACAGCCGATGAAGACTCGCATTATACAGTCAAGATATTTCTCATATCACAATGCTAAGGAATAGTTCGATACAATTACGACGGACTGACAATAAAATGCATATTTTATGTTGTGATCACCGGATGCATCGGAGCACAAGTCTTTATTATAATTATGTTTCTAATTTGGTATGAAAATTACCTACATTTATTTCCTCTGAGCGGAATTTAAAATTCAGTTATAATTGCAAAAACGTACTTTAATGTAATTTAATGTATAATGAATTTAAAATTCTTCAGACATCTTTTTGCTGACAAATGTATTTGATTTTTTGTTGTTTGAATTTTTGAATGGTTTTGAATGGTTGGATTCATTCTGAAGATTTCGAGTGTGCTTAAACATTGAGACCCTCACTCAATTTGAAAAACGAGTTTCAATGGCAACGCGTTACGTTCCTGCCACTACTGGAAAAATTAAACACAATAGCGAGATTGGTAAATCTGTCCGACAAGAAAATCTGTTGCCCGTTGGAAAACATCCTGTTGGATAATAAATTTATTATTTTTTCATCATCTTAATCATCATATTTCAATTTACGATTAGGTGCATTATTGGTTCATTTGAACTCTGTCATAGATACTTTTGCATAAAGCACATTACTTCCAGCTTAGTGAATAAAAATTCTGTTTGCATGCCATTATTGAGTACAAGAAGCTTATTAGAATACGAAGGAGACACTCAAAATTAGAATTATAAATTGATTTTAAATTTAACCAGAGACCTCCAAGTGTTAAAGAAAGCATTCTACTCAAACAAATTAGAGTGTCAACTCAATAGTCATATATTTTTTTGCAGCCTTTTAAAATTCATGCGGCACATAGTTATTTAGGACTCTTATACTCAGGCCCGGCTCGAGGGGTGGTCGGCCTGTATGGCCGCACAGGATGCAAAACTTTTAGGGGGCGCAAAATTATATTTTACACTTTAAAAAAGGAACTTGCTAAATGCTGAATATAAAATAAGAACATTTTCTATCATCCTGTATTGCATTCTAATGTTACCTGCTACATGTATTTCCGAAAAACCAATTTTTTAATGTGTTTCTGCTAACATGTTAGTAGCTAACTTGTAAAGGCAATTTTAATATTTAACAAGCAACACCAATAAATGATATTCAGTGGGTTAAATAAACGAAAACAAAAATACATACAGGGTGAGGAAAAAGTATGGAAACCCCTAAAAATCTCGCGGAGGTCGGTTAAAAAAAATGAGCAAGGTTTATTCTTAGGTAATTTTCAACAAGGAATTTAATGATGAGCTTGGTTGTGACCTTGACTTTCATCTTCAAGGTCATTTTGAGGCCAGGGTCATTTTTTTTAAATTAGAAGCCCTATTTTTGATGACAGAATCGAAAAGAGCGATCAATTGTATGTCCAAATATGAATTGTCCATGACCTCCCAAGGTCATCTGAAGCTCATGATTTGCTACGAAAATTAATAAAAATTAAAATTAAAAAAATTATTTGTTTATTTTTAAAAATTATTTTTTTTCTATTTGTTTTATAATTTTCATAGCAACATTTTCATAGCAACATATTACAATGTTCTGTTATTTATGATTTATTTATGATGAATAAGATGACCTTGACCTCAAAATGACCTTGAAGATGACGGCCAAGGTCACAACCAAGCTCATCATTAAATTCCTTGTTGAAAATTACCTAAGAATAAACCTTGCTCATTTTTTTTTACATACTCCGCGAAATTTCTAATTATGAGAATAGAGATGAGCCTTTTTTAACGCCTAAAAAACAATTTGAAGTAGAATTTTTCAACATATTGCTTGATACTGTAATGATGTCGATTCAAGAAAGATTTAAACTAATTAACCAGCATGCCGAAACCTGGGGATTCCTCTACGACCTAAAAAATCTGCCAAACCGAGAAGAACTTGAAAAGCATTGTAGCGATCTTCAGTTGATTTTAACAGTTGGTGAGACTTCCGATATTGATGGGGCTATTTTATGTGATGAACTCATCAGTATTAAAAAATTTGTCGAACTTCTTGATGATTCGTCCCCAATCAATATTCTTAATTTCATTATAAAAAATAAAATTGAAGATTTATATCCTAATGTATGGGTTAGTTTAAGAATATTATTAACTACACCTGTTTCGGTTGCCAGTGGTGAAAGAAATTTTTCAAAATTAAAATTAATTAAAACATATTTGAGGTCAACTATGTCGCAAGAAAAGTTGTGTTCATTAGCAATTCTTTCAATTGAAAATGATGTAGCATAAAGTATCGATTTCTCCGAAGTACAAAAATGTTTCGTAAGTAAGAAAGCGCGAAAAGTTCATTTTTAAAAGAAAACTGTGTTTAATGACTCATTATTAAATTAATATTAACATAATATAGTCTTTATGCCTAAACCTGTACCTATAAATACAATAAAATAAATATGAATAAATAAAATTATTCCTTGCAAATATTTCTATTAAATAAAATATTTATGAAATACTATACTATTTAACTCTTATTGTCGCTACATATTATTATTAACTAAAAGCAACAAAATAAAATTATAGTGTTTACTATTAATCTCAAATTAATCTAACCTCCTTCTAACCAATTCCCTACTTTAACATCCTTACATTAGGTTTTCCCTCTTTCAAGCCTATGCAGTTTTAAAACTAGATAGTTCCAATAAAATGTCAGATTGCAACTTGCTCCAAATTTGACTTCTTATTTTTTTACCAAACTGTCAATTTTATAATTCATTTTTTTATCAATTAAAAAAAGTACCAGGGGCGCTCCAACAATTCTCGCACAGGGCGCTCAAATGTCTGGAGCCGGCGCTGCTTATACTTGGGGTTCAGATAATGATGCAAAATTAAAATAAAAAAGAAAAATTTAACACTTAATGCCGCAATAATTAAGTCATTGGTCATTAAGAAATAACATAACAAATTATGTGGGAAAAAACAACAAAACTAGAGTTTTGCAATCGATGATGGACAGAAATTTAAAAGCTTCAGAATAATATAGTTGAACAAGAGTACGACCGGACAATTATGTAAAAAACGAAAATTCAAAGTTTTTATAAAATATGGACAAGTTCCATTCTAATAGGTCGTATTCCAGAACTTGATCTAAAATTCAATTCAGAATCTCATTTCCATTATGCATGCTAAATTTCAACAAAATCGAAGAACAAATGGCCAATTTTCTTCCTAATTATCCATATACCAGCACTTTCCCTAAAAATCATTTAAGAATAACATTTCCGTTGAAAATGTTGAATTTCATCAAAATCAGATAAGAAGTGGCCAAGTTCCTACCTAATTGGCCATAATTTCATCAAAATAAAAAAAATCCAAGTTCCTTATTCCTAATTTTTCATATTCCAGAACTTCATCTAAAAATCATTTTATAATCTAATTTCCATCGTACATGCTCAATTTCATCAAAATCGTATAAAATATGGCCAAGCTTCTTCCTAATTGGCCATATTCCAGAACTAACTAATGCTCCTATCATCGCAAAAATGTCTGTCTGTGTCCACTCGAATAAAGTGTCTGCTTAACTAAGGGAGGTTTTCATGGAAAGCTTTAGTTTTGCAGGGGACTTATATGTGTGTCCGTTGTAGGGAGGTGTCCCTTGAAGTGAGTGCCCGTTGAAATGAGGTTGCACTGTATAATGCGAAATATCGGTAGATAAAGGGGCAACTAAAATAATCAACTCTAATGACATATTAAAGGGCTTTGAAGTTTGGATAGCAAGCATCATTTAACTATCTGCAAAATCAGAAATTCTCTTTTCGTCATATACCTCTGTTTTTTATCGAATGACCTTATGTATAAATAATATGTCGCCCACTATTTAATGATGTATACATAAATTTATGTAATGGGCGAACCAAAAAGTTATATTAAAGGCGCCATTAAACTTAATGAGATATTATGTAAATGATACAGAATATTAGCAATTCAATATTTTGTAATGGTATACTAATGGACACATCGAACCAACATACCGTATCACTATTAAAACTACATAATTTATTGAAACTGAGCAGAACAGATATCTGTTCAATTGGTGGTATGTTGGGTCCAGTAAAAAAAATAAAAAATTAAAATTGTGACAGTTGGAAAGTTTCTTTTTGTTGTTGTTCCACTTTCTTGTCTCCACTTGTGTAAAGACTTCTTATCTCGTAAAATGTTGAAAAATCATTTCACAAAGTTTAAATTTTTCCCCGTTTCATATTTTCTAAATTAAATTAAATTATTTTTTTTTTTTTTTTTGCTTTATGAAATGAAAACTTTCGAAACTTTTTTTTTTTGTTTTTCAATTTTTTCTTCGTTTAAATTTAGTTTTTTATCATGTCTTTTCAAAAAAAAAAAAATTGTTGCTGATATATTTTGTTGTTATTTTATTTCTTACTTTTCAATTTTTATGTTCCTTAAATGTCGACATAAAAATTATTTTCCTATATACATGTCTTTTATTTATTTATATTTTATCTTTATGACACTTAAATAATTTATTACGAAAATTATGTAGTTGACAAATCAAATAGAAGACAACAAAAAAAAAAAGCTTTCGGGTTTTTGTTGTTGTTGTTCTTGTTGCGTGAATAGAGCAACAACAGCGTTGTGTGTCTATAAATATTTAAACGTAGAGAGTGGAAAGAACAACAAGAAAATTATGGGAAAAACTGTTAGAAAACTTACAGCATAATTTTGATATTTCCTAAGGGTCTATAACATTTTTATGTCGTGAAAATAATTTTCCAAAAAAAAGAAAACTTTTTCAATATCTGTTTATGTTAGATTCTGTTTTGTTATTTTTTTGGAAAAGTATGTCATTTCTAAGATGTATGTATATTATGGAGACGATAATTTCGTAGAAATAAAGTTTTTATGCCATATCGGAATTTGATATATACGGTACTGTGAAGGTTAACGACCAAATTAAAATCAAATGCTAATATTCGAAAAATACTGTTATGATTTTATTGTTTGTAAAAATGAACAAGATGGACGCAACTCTATATATTCTAACACTTAAAAAAATACCAAGAATCTACCCAAAATTAAACTCATCATTTTCTATTTTTCATTCAAACTATGTAAATAAAAAAGCATCTGCAATATAATAAAGTACGGAAACAACAACAAGTTTTCAAAAAGCTCTTACGGAGTAGACAGCAACAACAACAACAAAAAAATTGAAATAATTTAAAGTTTTTGATATTGCTTTTGAAATTTTGTTTTTGAATAATATATTTCTATGCTAATGAAAATGTTGCGGAAGAGCTTTCAAAATTAATTATTGATGAAGTATGTACGGTTTGAATACATGTATGTATATAGCAATGTAAATATATATACAGCGTACATAATTAGATCAAATCTAAATTGTATATTTAATTTTAAAGTTATCTAATTATTTTCAAGTTATTATTTATTTTATCCATCCCATCGCAAAACGGCAACGAGAAAAATAAAATAAAGAAGTAAGCAAAGCAATTACTGTGCTTGACTGACAAAAAAAAAACACAGAATAATAATTACAAAGATAAGAATACAACTTTTTTTTGTTGTTGCCTCAGCAAGCTTTAAAAGGAAAGGTCAACAATTATTCCAACACTTATACATATTCTAAAGAATGAAAACCTTTTTTCGTTTCTTTTTTGTTTTGTTTTTGTTTGGTGTGTATGATAAAGACAATGGCATAAAAAATATTTAACATAAAAAACTTTTCTTTTGAAATCGTCTTCTCGAGAGGTCTTTGTTTCGAGGCGATCAACAACGAAATAATGTGAAATTACTGTGAAATAACACCTCGGTCTTATATAAGCTTCTTAATTTTTGTGTTCAGCTTTTTTTTTTTTATATCTAGGGATTACGTTTTTTACCCTTTTCTGATTGAACCGTTAACATATTTTCCGTATATATTTCCGGTAAAAGCTTTACTTGTCTATATTGATAATATGTAATTGAAGATATCGCATGCCAGTTTCCGTATCATACAATAACTCAATTAAAAATATATGAAACAAAAAATCAGTTTAATTAGATTTTTTTTTTTTTTTTTGTAAAAATTGAGTAGGAAAAGCTTTTACAATTTTTCTGTAAACGAAAGAAAGAAAATTGATGTGAAAATTAAATGAAAATTATAGTTTTTATTATCTTAGATTTATTACTAGAAAATTTTGCTGCTTGAATGTACTGTATAGATGTAGCAAAATATAAAGTAAAATTGAATTGTTGTCGAATCGATTAGTGTAATGAAAATCGTCTGGGAAGATGGCTGATAAATTCAGGTGATATTTTTCCCATAGCATACACACAGACAAACACAATCGATATTCAATGATGATTCCGTTTTATATTATAGCGGAATTTTCATCAAGAAATCATCTCATCATCGTGTTTTCATGGTGATTAATTTAATGGAAAATAAAAATATAAATAAATTAAATATTATGAAACCACATAATGTCAGTGTTATTGACAATAAGATGTTCCAGTAAATTAGAAGAATTGACGTTTTGCGCATTATTTTATAGAATTTATATTCAATCCCAGGTTGATTCCCGGTAATTTTTTTTTTGTTATATTGTATCTTGTGTTGATTGTTATTTATTGTACAATGAACACTGGTCCGGTTGATATCTTTTCGATGACAGCTATTAATAAGTAATTGTTTTTGTAGTACTCAGCTTAAAATCAAAACTTTCTTTCAGAACACATTCTTTCTGAGTGAACATTTTGTATTCATGCAATCAAAAATTCATAAATAACCATTATGATATATTATGTTATATAAGACTGGATTTTTATTGAAATAATAATGTGATAAATAAGCAAATAAAATATATTTTCATAATTTTGCGCAGATTATGTAGGTATAAAAAAATTAATTTAAGACTTCACTCTTATCTTACTTATTCTTATAACATGACTTCATGCCCTTTCTTATCCATGCCATCTGTTCATCAAATGCTTTGGATAACGTATGGTTAAGGTTTATCGTATATCGGGGTATCGATATTTTTCACTGACTACGATTTATGTGTTCCCGCTTCTCAAATAAATAAAAAACACACGCACTAAATTTTTTAGATTTCATTAACCAAACAAGATAAATTTTATTATTTTTATTATTTAATTATCACCACTGTGTATTCCACGAGAGTTTTTGATATACTACCAAAATACATTTTTATAATTTTGAATAACCAAAATGAAGTGAATATGTTTACGTCATCAACATTATTAATTATTTTATACAGTTCACGAAGTGTCATTCAATGCAGTGATCTAACGAATAATGCATACAAGCGAATATTTGTAGTTACTTAAAACTAACTCATTGTGGTTCTTATTCGGCAAACAGTTTCGATTCTAATTGAACCCCTTGATCCATAGTAGTTTGTTGCAGGCATGCAAAAGGAGAAATGAATTCTCGGACAAACGTTTGAGCAATAGTTGTTGCAGTGGCATCTTACATAGGATATGCCTATGGCCATCGAGTGAATCTATATCAATGATGGTTAAGATATAAATATAATCGTTCGACGGAGAAGCAGGATCTACTAAATCCATGTGGATGTGCTCAAAACGGCCTTCGAGTGGGACTATAGGCTGTATCGGTGATTTTACGTGTCTATATACTTTCGATTTTTGGCAGCCTATGCAGTTTTTGGCCCAATATCTTGCATCGATAACGTGATGATATTAGCTTTCTTTTGACTTTAATGCCATGGTGCGATAAATTAATGTTTTTTAATTTGTATAAAATTTGTTTCATTGTGAAATCGTGAATGTGCGGGATTCGATACCGGTCAGGCACCGTACATGCATTTAACCGGCGGTAGTCACCACATGGCCTCCAATCATTGCTGTCAGTGCGATACATGATCGATTTGGCATATTCCCAAATCGATCATGTATTGGAACTCGTTTTTTACTGCTAAGACGTGTCGAGGTTTATAAAATGGCAATTGACCTTTTGTGTAAATATAGTGGACTATCTGTGTTTAACAGGCGCACTATAGTCAGGTGATGTTGTAAGACTCGGAGAATTCTTGAGCAACACTCCAAATTTATTTTCTACACTGTAATGCTTCGGTGTCGGGGTATCGACCCATGCTGTGATACCCGTAAAAGGGAGCGGTGTTTTTGAATCAAGAAGCATCTTCTGCTTGATATCTACCAGTATATTGAATTTGTTAAAAAAATCTGCCCCGATAATGGGTCGATTAACGGATGCAATTACGAAACAATGTGAAAATTTTCTTCGTAAACCAATATTTATATTTAGCAATTGAGTTCCGTATGTATATAGGTATCTTCGAACCATTAGCTGCCGCTAAACAGTAATCTTGGTTTTTGCTACCACGAGGGAAATATTTGAGAGGTACTACCGATATATCACCACATTACACCTTATGAATAAACGTTGTAATAACAAGTTACCGCTGCTTGTGTCGTAAACAGCAGATAAAACAAGTTTTTTGAATTGCTTGTATCTTTGAAATCGCAAGGTTTTCTGCAATTTCTAGATTTTGAGCCAAATTTAAAATGGTAATAACAATACGGGTTCCGGCTACCTGACTACTACTACGAGTACGATTTGTTTTAGATCAATCGGAATGGCTGTCTGCCCCTATTAAACATATGAGAAGTTGAAGCGATCGACAACTGTGCAAACTTTTTGTCGATTAATTCGATTGTCGAAATTATGGAGTTACTTGAAATGTTTTTAACTTCCCCTACAGCTTGCGAACGTTCGACTTCATGAATTTTATCCGCCGTGCTTAACAAATTAGATATATCGTCCTGATTAAAAACAGTTAGAATGCTTTTTGTTTTATAGGTGGTAAACCATTCATCCAAATTTGCTTTAACAGATTTTTTTTTTTTTTCGTTTTATTCTATGCAATCTTTTTCTGGGGCTCAAGGCATTTTCAACTCTTTCGCAGTTAGCTTTTACCGTCCTACTTTACGCAGTAGTGCTTTAGCAGATGTTTTGTAACTATCTCTGCCGCTCCGGCGATATTCTCAAGCTTTCGATAATACAGAGAAGGAGTTTCGTCACCTATATCAATACCGTACGACTACATCAATATTGTACCACACGTCCGTAAACAGGGCTTAAATTCATTAATTTTGTCCGGAACACTACTGCAAACATGACGAAATTTAACGTCACAAGGTCACCAATATCGTATATCGGGTTATTGATATTTTCCACCGACAACGATTTATGTATTCAATAATACCTAATAAAACAACAACAAATAGAAATAAAAAAAAAAACGGATAAAATAAATAAAATTGGGGTCCTAAAAGTTCAAGCTGAGTGGCAGTGCATGCAAATCAGCAATGACTCGCAAAAAAGTGGGGGGCAGGGGGCGCCACCTAGATAAAACAACTATAAGGTATATAAACAACGTAATAGCAAAATCAATTGCAAAATCTAACAAGGAATATTCTAAACAACAAGCTAAGATGAGCAAAACGATGAACAACATCAGTGTATGCCCGCTAAACAACAACGACCAATGCGAAAACGCAACCAGAAAGAGGAAAAAACCAGCGAATCCTCCTCAAAAAGGTCACGAAGTACCAAACTAGCACGAAAAATTACTGCAGCACAAGTACATCAGCCGCTCTGGAACAAGAAGGCTTTATTCCAAATCGGAAAAATAGTGAACTCGAAAATATAATCCTACTACTTGAAAATGAAACGGAAAATAATATAACAATGGAACATGATAGAGTGAGTTCAGAGAAAAATTATGAAGATGAAGGTGAGGAATTCCCCGAATTAGTGGTGAATAAGAATAAGAAAAGGAAAATACTTAAAGCAAATAATAACAAATAATAAAGACAATTACTGATCCAAGTCAACAAAATATAGCGCTTTTTGAATGTTTTGCAAATATAGAAATTCGACTAATGCAGGTTTACTTAAGGCACAAATAAAGAATCCAAACAATATAATAAGGGAACTTATACAAATTTATTATGAAGCACATTGGAGCACAAAACTTGAAAACATAAAAAAATGAATGATAATACATTCAATGAAATTAATAAAATTAGTAATCGTCAAGAATATTATAGTATACCACCACTTGCCAAGTAGGTAGCAAAATGGAACTGAAGTTCCAAAAAAACTTGTTTTTTTTTCTTATCTCTTCATATAAAGGTAAAAAAAAGTACTTCGAAGAAAAAAATATCGATGTGTTGAGCTGGCCCCCGTACAGTCCAGACTTAAATTCCATAGAAAATATTTGGTCTATAATGAAGCTAGAAGTAGCAAGAAAGCGCTTAGAATCAATTCAAGCTTTAAAAAGTTTTTTGATGACGATTTGGGAATCCATACCTTCTACGACTTTGAAAAATTTATCAAATTCAATGAATCAGAGGTATATCGCTGTAATAAAAGCAAATGGCGGTCGAACAAAATATTAATATTAAAGATAGAATTTCTATAAATCAGTAAAAACAAAAAAAAAAAAACAATGTGTGTAGCCTCTACGCGCGACGGAAGTGAAACTTTTTAAGCTGTAAATTTGTAGTTACTACAATTTATGGTTCAATGGTCCGGCTGGCATATACAGTAAAATAACTTTACCGCAGCAAGAATTGAAGAAATAGTCAGTTGATCCTTCTAGTGCTATGGGAGTATTATACAAAGTCAGAGTAGATACATCCAAATTAGGTGACTGCAAATTCTACATTATCTAGTTATTTTTCTCAATCTCTGTTACTCCATGATCTGGTAAAACAGGATTATCACAACTCGATACAAAATCTATCTATAGAGGCACGATAAACGGAATAAAAGCAATATTATTTACTAATACTGATATTAAAGCGACAGTTTAGCTTGAGAACGCAAGCGAAATTGTGATAGTGTATTGTTCGGTTTTTATTTCATTTCATATTTATTTTCAAGAGTAATTCAGAATACTAAATAATTTACCTAAAGTAATGCAACCAGCGATTGATGC
Source organism: Tipula helvola (assembly GCA_963556165.1). NCBI lineage: Eukaryota > Metazoa > Arthropoda > Insecta > Diptera > Tipulidae > Tipula > Tipula helvola. The sequence continues at coordinate 83,423,979 of OY744482.1, read as the reverse complement.
ATAGGTGCAGTTTTCTCATGTCATTTGGAACTATTGCAGAGTATAATTTCCATGTCTCATTTTGTAGCTAACATAAACCAATTGTTTCATTTTTGAATTGCCCGAGAAAAATAAATACATTTTGTATTTAGTTTAAAAGTATTAAATTTAATCTTAATTTGCCAACTCTCATTGTATGTTCCTTTAAATATCTATACAAATTTAAGTTTTATAAACTTCACTTCTCTATTTATTGTAAATTTACGATAAGTTATTTAATATAGCCACCTACATTTAAATAGTACAAAAACATTAAGTTTGAGATATTTGTGTACAAGCAAATTATTTACAAACACAATTTTTATACTTGGTTTATATAATATACTTGTAAATTGCAATCAATACCTCAATATGCTATAAATCTAGGAGGCATTGATTCGACTGTTCGTAGATGTTGTTTTTGTATTGCTTGCAAATTCATTCAATTTCTTTTCAATATTCTTTTGTTTTTTTTCGAATCATACCCTGCCTAAAAAAATTTCAATTCAAAAATAAAAGAAATACCTACTGTCGCTTTTTTCGTTTCATATCGCTTTTCATTTTTTGCCTGTAATTTTTGTTTTGTTTCATCGATTTTAAAAATCACCCCGGTACTAAAGAAGTTTCACTTCAAAAATTAAAAAATAAGTGTTTAATTTATTCCATTACTTTAACTCCAATCAACGTATTTTGAATATTTTGGCATTTTTAGGGTTTTCCCCCTAAATTGCAGGTAAATTTTTTTTTTTTTTAAATTAGGTCATACATGTATTTAAAATGAAAAAATAAGCCAATTTCTTTCAAAAGTTTTGTAATTTTAGCAAAAAAAGACTCCAATTTGTAATAAAATATGTTTGCCCAATTTTTTTTCCCAGCACTGTAGCTTCTGCTGATTGCAACACATGCCTTCGGTAGGATTAGAATATTGTAATAAAGAGGAAGATTTTGTTGATCTTAAAGGCACCCTCGTTTTCTTTAGCAGAAAATTTATAGCAATGGGCTATTGAGTTCAGAACATCAAAACGTCACTTCTGGCCGATTTTAGGCCTAGTTCCTAATGTTACCAAAATTACATTTGTAATATGCGTATATAAAGGACCTGCTAAACCAAAAGATTGCCACTTATATTTGCATGATTTTGTGATTGAATTAAATCGATTATTGTTGACAGGTATTCTAATTAAGGAGGTTCAATATGAAATAAAACGTATCGCATTTGTATGCGATGTACCAGAAAAAGCATACGTTGCGTTCATTAAAGATCACAACGCTTATTTTGGATGTAAGTTTTGTGAAGTTGAAGACGATTATTGTCATAAAAACCACCGTACGGAGTACCTGAATCTTCCAAGTTAAGGACTGACGTTTCTTTTAGAAACCGAGATAAAGAGGAACATTATACCGGTTGTTCTCCCCTTGAAAAATTACCTATTGATATGGTAAAAAGCTAACCTCAAGACTATATGCATGAAATTTGTCTTGGTGGTGTCAAAAAAAAATATTCTAAGTTGGATTAAAGATAGGTTTAATTTAAATATAAGACTTCCCGCTGCTAAAATAAACATAATATCATCGCCTTACCATTTGCCATCCACGGAATTTTCAGAAGTTAGTGGTTAGCCAATACTGAAGATTAACAAGAATTATTTTCGGTTTTTGAGTGATTTGGCTTTGATCGATTTTGAATTCTTTATTTGGCCAATTGTTCATTAATTTTTTGAGTGATTTATGCATAATGAATAATCGTCCAAAAATGTTTGGGTCTTTCTTCACTTTTATTATTTTGGGTGATTATTCGCAGCGCCGATAAATGCTATTATAAATTTAGATTAACGATTCCCTCACCTTATTATTATTGTGGATAAGTTTATGTTAAATTTTCCGAAATCTGAGTTATTAAATTTCTTGGATGACCGATCGAACGAATGCCGTTCAAATGCTAATTATTAATGTTATTATCATTTTTTCCAGATTTCATACATGTCAACATTCGGGGGACCAAACGAACATGGATGTGCTCGTATTGTCGCGAAACAACTTATACTACATACTGTTCTGGTTCTTTTTTCTTGGGGTGGTACGTACAACTACTAAAAAACCTTAACTGAAAATGTTAATGGCAGTGAAAATGAAATTTGTGAACTTTACTGACGATGACAACAAAAATTTTTTAAAAGAATATCTAAAACCTGCAAGTACTGGAATAAATCGCGCAGCAGAAAATTTATTAGCGCTTTATAATATGATATACGTAAGTATATTAAAAATTTAAAAATAATAGTATTGAATAAAAAATAAATGTAACCTTAGAATTAAAGCTAAATTGAATTAAATACTGAATAATAAATTAATTTGTACTTAGAGTACAAAGATTTAAGATAAAATTTAAAATAATTAATCAAATTAAATGAAACATTAATTAATGAATAAAATGTTAATTTTCTTTTGCTAAAGCAATTAGTTTGACTACTTATTTATAATTTAAATTGCTAGAATTTCATTTTTACCCTTTGATTTAAATTGTTTAAATTTTTAAAAGTCCTTTTTAACTATCACGCGCGCTAGAGAGCTGACGTTTGTATGGACCGCTGAGTCTTTAGGAACGTTTCAGCAAAAGCAAAATTAAAAAGAAAAAAAAATTATAAACAAAATGTATGCTCATGTGTACGTTGTGATGTACGTTGTATTAAAAAGTTGTACCCGAAAAACCCATAGTTTTCTTACATTTAATTTTTTTTTGATTCAAACCACGATATCATGTAAAAATTTTATCACAACTTTGATTTAGAAAATGCTCCATTGAAGTTATTCTACTATGTCCTAATTCTTTGTTTTCGAGTGTACTTAAGAATAAAAAACCAAGGAAGTTTGTCGGTACTTTTGCAACATATTAAAGTAAGTTTAAAAAGGCATGAAAGGCATAAATAAAAACGCGTAATAGTAAAAAATCCTCTGAATACGATAGAATACCTAATTATGCTGAAAATGACCAATATAGCTCCAATCCATAAAAAGGGTAAACCGCAGGATCCCGCCACTTATAACCGCAGTGGCAGATCTATGAAAAATTCTTATTAGAAAAAATCCAGGATCATTGTGAAGCTCATTCAGTAAATTAGTTTGGGTTTCGAGCATCTCACACATGCTGCGGTCATATTTAAAAATGGCGTATCAATGAAACTAAATCACAAAATTCCGACGTTGCCATGTTTGATAGATGTGGAAAAAGCCTTTGACAGCACTTGGATTAATTGAGTTGAATATAAATTAATACAGATGAAGTTTGATCCAGGTGTTATTACGGCTATCTCATAAATAGAAAGTTTCGAGTAAAAATTGAAAATGAGTTTTCGGGAATTTTTAATGTCCAATCAGGGGTGCCGCAGGGTCTAGACTCTATCTACACATATAAAAACTTTAACATAATATGATGATATGCACTTCGCAAAGAAATATCACGAGGGTTGAGAGGGATCTTAATAATCACATTAAATCTTTTGAGGAATATTTTAAGAAATGGAAAATAAAACTTAATGTGAAAAATGCGAGGCAATATACTGGATCGAAAATATTAACAAAGCAACAAAGAAACAACTATAAAAACACAAAAATAGAAATAAACAATAAAGTATAACTATAAAAAATAAGAAAAGTGTTAAATATCTAGGCGTAACATTCACAGAAAATTTAAAAGCATATCTGCAGATTAAAATAACAATTCAACAATCATTTGTAGCGTACAACTACATTAAAGCAATACTATGGTTTAAAAGCCGGATCGCGAAAAGAATAAAATTAATTTGTTATAAGCAGCTGATTAGGCCGCCCCTTGGTTACGGATTCCCTGCCTGGTCAGATTTGTCATCAGCTCAGATTGAAAAACTCAGAATAGTGGAAATAAAAATATTGCGTATATGCGCTAATATGAAATATAAAAAGGATTCGTATGATCTCATCAGTAACAGAACATTATAGAATTAATAAAAAATAATAATTATATTAATAAAAAATGCCATAAAATTCTTCGAGAGGGCAGAAATATCTCAAAACCAGCTAATAAAATATAGAAAATCCCTCTTGCAAAATAAGTTATCTAAATAACAACAAGCAATTATATAACAGCAGGGGTCAACTAACATACTCCCATCATCCTAATAACAAAACATCTCCACAATTGGTATACAACAGTGTTCGCCAGTAGTTGATTATTGGCGTGCCAATAAAAGTATTTCTTTAAATTATTGCTTTTTGTGCGTGCCAAACTAATTCCCTTAACTTTTTTCTAAGTTTAATATTAACGATCAGTCAAAATCGGGTCCATGATACGTTAGATTTTTACTTTTGTTTTTCAACGCAAATTTGTAAAGGAGGTGGACGACGAATTTTATTAGCTGGAGACTATTAGTCTTTGGCTGTTCTGTTCCGAATTATTGTTATAATATTCATCTCTAAAAATAGAAACTCACAACGGTTTGTCGAAGGCAAATCTGTAAGTTCAGCCATTGTCAGCTAGTGTGCTAAAACTCTATTATGCGATGATCTGGCTTCGCCAACTAAATGGCTAAGTAGGTTTCAGTAGAGGAAAGTTCGGTCTTTATACGAATGAATAAACTTCTTGACTTTGAAAAGAGTGACAACTGGGATGATCACAAGTCCCGATTTGTCCTGAAAATTCAGATGAGGGATCAGAAAAATATTAATTTTGTTTAAGAAATCAAACTCCAGCTCAAATGATATGGCCCAAAAAATTCTTCAAGACGTGATTAATTCTATTTTAGATTTGGAACTATTTATATAATTGGTTTAATATCTAAGATATAAAATTTCACAAAAATAAAATGACAAATGTGTACATTTCATTTGGTGTTGGAGGCTGTTTATAGAAAATTCAAAATTGATAAATCTAATTTTTGAATACTATTAGTAAGAGTAGTCTTCCAAAATATTTATTGCCGTTGGGTCATGTTTTAATTTACAAATACTGATTACAGTAAAACCCTAGGGCCGAAAAAACCCTTGAGCCTATAAAATAATAAGTTTTATATAGGATAGGTGTTAGATTGTGCTTGTCCCATTTGATGCTGGGTACGAAGTGATAATCTGAATTGACTAAGCGTGTAAATATAAATTGGGCGAATATAATTTTTGATTGAAGGTATCGACTAAAATATTTCTTGAATTTCAACCATAGTTTAATTAAGAAATCCCAGATGATGTGGCTAAAAGGATTTTTCAATTGACTTTACATGCAACAAACATGGTTTCTAGTTCCATTTTGAGCTAGAGACTTAGTAAACTGCCTGAATTTGTTGTCTTTGTAAAGAAATTGGTGAAATAATTTTATGATTAATGGTACCAACCAAAATACCATTAGTGATGTTCCTTATTTTTTTTTTTGAATTTGTCTCTTATTTTACTTAAGAAATGCGACCCCAATTGATGTGGCCTAAAGAATTCTTCAGAGATTGGAAAATTCGGTTTTATATTAGAATTGGAAAATTTAATTTTTTGATTTATGGTGTGTATTTATGTACGACAGTATTATTAGCAGTGTCCTGGAATTTACTAAATATGGCCATCTTTAATTTAAAAAACATCCCGGTCCTAAATGGAACTTCTGCGATTATGCAGTCCTTGTTTGTTGAGTTGAAATGTTTTACTTTTTCAAACGTTTTCAGACTTCATTCGTATTTAGTCGTTTTTGACCTAGTCACTCTAGTGACAACTTCCAATGGTTGCCCTTTTTCTAATTAATGCCAATGCAAACGTGCTTCTTAGTTTGTGGTACGAAACAAATCTTGAACTAAAACTACATAAGCCCACGAATAAACTATGTTTGAAACATTTTTGGTAACTACCAAAAATAGTTTTAGTTGGTGAAAATACGACCTTTGATTAACAGGCCGATGTTTTCACATTTTGTTTCCTTGGGTCACTTGTCCCACTTGACATTGAAACCATATTGGACGCTTGGTTTATTGTTGGCTGTTTAAGAATGAAATTAAGTGTATAGAACATATCTGAAATGCTAAATGTTCTGGCGAGTCTTATTAGAACAAAACAAGCATTTACCAGTGAAAAAAACGTTTCAAAGAGAGCCATGAATATGTTGAAAATGATGAGCGCATTAGACCCCAGCACACTAACAACCGATGACTTCATCGAAAAAGCGAAGAAAATGGTGCTGATAATGTTGGTCTATCATTTCGCTCGTAAAATATTTGGAAATTAAGTACTCCCGAAATGGGTAGTTATTTATAGCCAAATACCCGTGAACCCGTGTTACCCGAAAAAGTAGACAAAATATGTTTTAACAGTTCTTTTATTGAAAATAGGTAATATGTATTCGTTTTCTTTTGGGTAGCTGCCGGGATGCAAATGTAGCAATAAAGAAATTACTTTTGACGCCGTCCATCAACTTCACACAGTTCTTAAGAAAGAAGTGTATTTATCACCTTTAGCTTTTTAAATACCGTAGTAATCAGTGTCTTCAGCTGTTATTAGTGTTGCCTTTCTTTGCTCAGTTCTTGTAGCGCCAGCATAAGCAGTTCAAGAATAATTGAGATTTCCTTTAATATTTCTAGATACTTGTCGTTGTCGATCATTTTTCGGTGCCTCATTCACCGAATGCATTAGTGATCATATATTTCAACTTTAGAAATCGGTTGATTGTCGAAATTAGGGTGTTCCACCGTCTGGCAATCTAGAATAAATTAAACATATTTGCCTTCCCGCGTTTCTACGTTGTTTGACAAAATATTTTTTGTAGCGGCTGATTTAGAGGGCTCTGATATTATATATAATGGAGAATGGAGATAAATAACGGAAAGTTTGCAGGGTACTTATGAATTTTTTCGCGATACCCGAAGCAACTTCTCGGGTATTCGAGTAGCCAAAAATTTCAAAAAATACCCAGGGTACCCGATAACCGAGAATACCAGCCCTACTCATGCCAAACAGTTTTTTCAAAATGTTTTGGGCATGAAACATGTGACCGCGAAAATGGCTCCGAAATTGTTGAATTTCGGCCAAAAGCATTGCCGAATGGGCGTTGTTCATAGAAATTGGTAAATGAACTCGCTCGAATGGGTTATAATTATAACTTATGGTAGAACCGGAGTGTACGAAAATGACGTCGAAAGTAAGGTTCAATCGGTCCAATGGAAGTTTCCTGAAAAAGCAAAATTGAAGCAAGCTCGTCATGTTCGACAGAATGTGTGAAGTTCTGCTCACTGTTTTCTTCGATTTCAATGGCATGGTATATCACCATGAGTTTTATCCATCAGGTCATACGATCAATAAGGAGTACTGTCTGGAAGTTATACGCCGTTTGCTAGAAGCTATCCGAAGGTAACGCTCGGATTGTGGCGACACAACTCATGGCTATTATACCATGATAATGCACTTGCTCACAATTCTCTGCTTGTTCGTAAATTTTTCGTCAAAGCAACACCGTTATGATGTTTCAATTTCCGTATTCGCCTTACATAGCCCCTGCGATTTCCGTTTAAAAAATCAAATTTCCGAGCACAACAAAACTGTGTAACCTTTATCAAATAAACTAAGCATCCAATATAGCTACATATGTTAAGATACACAGGGACAACCAACATCACAAAAAAAGAAATTTTGACAACTGGACTCATACAGCTCTTCGCAAAGTCGCAAAATTCAAATATTCAATTTTTTTTTATTGAACCCTGTGTTCTATCACCTAGTAATTTTCTTTCGATCATTTCTTATTTGTGGACGATATTTGATATTCATTTCAAAGGTACTTGTATGACCAAATTGATATTATGTTTTCCCATTTCTCAGCATTTCGATATTTGGGCTTACTCTAAAACCGTCTTTTTCATTTTTTCTAAAAATAACTGGAAAAAACGTCGATTATTAAAAACTCTAAAAATTATTGGCGTGCTGGACAAATTTTTAAACGTGCCACGTTTGGCACGCGTGCCACATATTTGCGATCAATGGTATACAACATCAATCAATAAAATTTTTTTTTAGAATAAAACCTTAAACAACTCTAAATGTATTAAATAAAGACAAATAATTTATTTTGCTCCTCCCCTGTAAATAACCCCAAATCAACTAAAACCAAGTAAATATATGACCATAGCCCTTCAGGCCATATTACCTTAAAAACAAAATATTTTTCAAACTTAGGCCCTTTTCCAATTACCGACTTATTTCAAACTTATTGACTTATTTGACGCCATCTTGAATAAGTCAATGAAGTCATTCCAATTGCTTTTATCGACTTATTTTGAAAATTTTTGAAAATACACTATAATTAGACAGAATGTTTCCATGACACCAAAAATAAATAAGTTTTCTATAGTAAAAATTACTAAAGAATAAGTCACCTTTTCAGCAGACTTATTTGAATAAGTTCGAATAAGTCAATAAGTCGGTGATTGGAAAACAGCCTAAATATATAAAAATAAAAAAAATTGAATTTAAAAAGATTACTTAGTAGGCTATTGCCTATGTCGAAAAAAACAGGGGTAAAAGGAACTAATTCGTTAAAGGTATTTTATTGTTTCATATGTTAGATGGTACTCGAACAATTATAAATCCACAAAGTGCTATTAAATTTAGGCTTGGACTTTTGAGAACTGAGTAAATTTGAGTAAATTTGGGCACCTTACAGTTTTTTAATTATAACTAAAAAGCTATGCATTTTTAGTATATACATGTTATAAGATTTTTTGTAGAGAATCAAATTTCCTATCAAAATGACACTTAAAAAGTCAAAAACCTTTTGTTTTGAACAAAATAAGTCAAAAAAACTAAAACAAAAAAATGCAAAAAAACCGAAAAATTTCAAATTTTTGTTTTTGTGTAGTTTTTGTGTAGAACTTTTTTCTGAGTGGGTTTAGGTATAGGCATTTGTTCCCAGAAAAGAAAGCTGACGTAATTCCCGTCAAAACGGTGTCCGTCAAAAGTATTTCTGATTAACGTTGGCTGAGATACAGTCATTCAAAGTTACCAGCTACCACCTTTATACCATTTGATTTTAATTTTTTCATGCAAACATTTTTTTTATTCAATACAAAAATTATTTTCGGTTTATCAATGAAATACCTTTAGCATTATCATAAATGTACCGAAAATAATTTTGTATTGAATAAAAAAAATTTTGCATGAAAAAATTAAAATCAAATGGTATAAAGGTGGTAGTTGGTAACTTTGAACGACTGTATCTCAGCCAACGTTAATCAGAAATACTTTTGACGGATACATTTTTGACGGGAATTACGTAAAGGCATTGCCTCATGCAAAACGGAAAACCGGCATTTAAAACCGTCAAATCCAATTTTTGGCTATGCTTCACTTTGCAATATACAAATTATTAACAAATAGTTTTAATCTATAAGTTCCATCTTATTCTAAGAAAATTTTATTAAAATTGATTTAATTTCATTCAAAAAGCCCCAATTTTATGTTTTGCCGGCCGTCAAGCAAAAATCCGTCCGTCAAAATATAAAATTGGAATTTTTTGAATGGAATTAAATCAATTTTAATAAAAAAATTTACAAATAAGGTAGAACTTATAAATTCGAACTATTTTTTAATAATTTTCATATTGAAAAACAAACAATTTTGTCAATAATTGCATTTGACGGTTTGAAATGCTGGTTTGCCGTTCGTGCATGGGGCAATGCCTTTAGCTTTCTTTTTTGAGAACAAATGCCTATACCTAAACCCACTCAGAAAAAAATTCTACACAAAAACTTAAAAAAAAACAAAAATTTGAAATTTTTCGGTTTTTTTGCATTTTTTTGTTTTAGTTTTTTTGACTTATTTTGTTCAAAACAAAAGGTTTTTGACTTTTTAAGTGTCATTTTGATAGGAAATTTGATTCTCTACAAAAAATCTTATTACATGTATCTACCAAAAATGCATAGTTTTTTAGTTATAATTAAAAAACTATAAGGTGCCCAAATTTACTCAAATTTAATCAGTTCTCAAAAGTCCAAGCCTAATTAATAGCACTTTGTGGATTTATAATTATTCGAGTACCATCTAACATATGAAACAATAAAATACCTTTAACGAATTAGTTCCTTATTGAATGACATAGACAATAGCCTATAGGTAAAGAAAAGAAAAACTTTTTCTGTTAAGTAAATATAAATAAAATAAGATTATTATTAAGAATGTATAAATAAAAATATAGAAATGACAATAAATACATTAATAATAAAAAAAATAAATCCCAACATTTTGAAAGAAAAAATTAAATGTGATACGTCTAATAGTGTACATTTAATTTTAATTTAGAATTAATTAAAAGAGAAAACAATATGAACTTAAATATGACCATAAATGAACTTTTGCGAAAAATAAGGTTAGAAGTTTTGAAGAAGGATCAATCAGTTCTGGATTGTGACTTACAAAAGTCGGAGTTAAAGGTTGAGTTTACCTCACGTAAATTATTGCAAGAAATATTGTTTAAATCACAACTTATACTAAATTAGATTATAGTGCTTGTTTAAATTTATCGCAAATAAATTCGCGTAATTAGTTGCCCAGATAAAAGGCACCATTTCAAAATCCTATATTAAAATATCAGAACAGTTTCATAGAGTATTTATTTTTATTTGTCACAGAAATTAGTCCATATTGATGGCTTATTACAAATAGCGAATTTCTATTTTTTTTTATTTCATTTAAATGCGGTCTTTTGTAACATAATAAAAAAACTTGTCGATTCTAATCTCGTAAGCACCACTTATACATTTTACTTTACGTGCATTGTTGTTTGAATCCAGGTTGTGTGGTAGACGTAGGGTATTTATTAATACATACGCCTTATCCTGTTTTTACATTCTAGAATATGTTTCGAAAAGTTTGTGTAAAACGAACCGTGTAAAAACAGGTTTGTAAATGTATGTGAAGTTATTTCTAGCAGAAGTACATGCTATAGTAAACATCTAGGAGGAAGAGCAATGAGCCCAGATAGTAAGCATCGCGTACCGGTCGGCATGGTTATCAGGTCCATTAAGAGCCTGAATAGTGAGTGACGAAGTGGCTGACCGCCCACATGACCCTTCAATAAGAATAAGAATAGATGGAAACCATATGTTGAGATTTGCGCTATAGGCCCATTCGTATAAAACCGAAAATGAATATTTGTGAATTTTATATTTTAATTAATGACACATAGGAACATTGAGTGCCTATACAGGTCTATTATTATTTTGACTCGACATGATGTTTACTGTGATAAACATTTAAAAGACATATGTCTTTAACTGTTTAGCACAACAAATGGACATCATGTCGAGTCCATTAATTAAAATAGTATATGAAAAATTATCAGAAATTTTCATTTTCGGCTAAAAGGCATCATTTCAGGCATTTAATGTTCCTAAGTTCTATTAAGTAAAATAACAAATTCACAAATATTCATTTTCGAATGTACACATATGGGCCACGGTCTGCTGGAAATCAGTTTTAATGAAAAGTTCTGTCACTAAAGAAAACTATAGTGAACCTTGTTGAAGTGAGTGTCCTGAGCTCGGGAAAGTTGAAATTAAAATCATTGGAAATGCTGTTTTTTTTTGGCGGCAATTTTAAAATGTAAATAAATTTCATAATATTAATGCTTATTTTATACGTCGTTATTTGTCTGTGTTATCAATTAATATGATTTTTTCGGCTTTTTATAGACAAAATATATTATTTTTAATAGCATTCTCATTATTACGACTTATCAGTCAATAAAATAGAAAGGCTATCTATACTCACAACATATCTACCAACAAAAAAGTAGAAATTCACTCACCCCGTAATTTCCCTAAGGGTGTTTAAGATCTACGATGTATTTTACCCTTTTAAAAAATAAGAACTTTCCTTAAGCTCCTGGTAGTTTGGTTTCGTACTGATAAAAAGTTGGTCTACTCTCTATTCATCAGTTACCTACGACCAAACTACAAAATACAATTCCCAATTTCTATGTATACTACTAGGTAAGAACGTAATGATTTAGCGAATCATATTGACCAAATGTAAAATGCTATTAAAAGTAGTAGCGGTATTTTGTTGAGAAAAATTTAAACAAATTTAGTTTTGATTTATTTTTTGTCCTATTCTTTCCTATATCCGAGTAATTCGATTTAAATGACGAAACATTTTTTTTTTTGCTTTATTTAAATCATGCGGCGCTTTATATCCTATGGAATGGAGGTTGTAATTTTGTCAAATACTCTTATTATAAAATAAATAAAGCCGAAAAAATCATATTAGCCAGACGTATGACAGTATGACATGTCGTGTGGACAGTTTTCATATTAACATTGTGACATTTGGTACATTGGTATACACGTTCGCTAAATAGGCGGTAAATGAATACACATCAAAGGAGACCACCAACATTGGTTGACATACTGGTAATGCGGTTCACACGGTGTGTTATGATTTGCTTTAGTTTATTCAAAAATTTATTGCATTTTCTATTAATGTTAAATTCGCGTACATACGACTAGGCATATGAAATTTTAGTTAAGCAGACTAATGGATTTGTTACTTTACGGCATTGAAGTTTAATCTTGTTTTTTAACTTAGAAAACTGTTTTCAAATGCAATTGTAGGTTTACATGTCTGCCGAGATAAGAAAAGTATTCCCCTATATATATTAATATTTATATTTATTTAATAAAAGCTGGTTATTTTGTCATTTAGGTAAGTTCCAGTAGGAAAACATGCTAAAACATACATTGTTGTTCCTGTAACAAACAATTAAATTCAAATTATGAACAAAAAAATAATTCTAAAATTTAGAACGCACTATTTCAAACTTTTGTAAATATATAGTTTGCTACACATTCGCTTAAATTTACGTAACCAACATTGGACGTATCGTGTGTAGGGTACTTATGCCTCATACACTTTTCCACATTATATGCTCCAACGTTGGTCGACCGACATTTGTCGATTTCCACACCGTCTGGTCCGGCCTTAAATTATATTTTTTTTTTCGCTGGCGCTACATCCCATAGAGGGATTTGGCCGCTTCATTATGAAGTTTCGTAATCGTATTTTTAACGGATAATGAATGATTAATTCATTGATCCTACATTAACCAGCCGTGATTTTTTCATCACCCGCCGGGAATCGAACCCGGGACCTCCGGAGCTGAAAGCAAGCATGCTAACCACTGTGCCACTAAATTATATTAGTGTGGGCTTAATAGACACATAATGAAAGTTTTCCTTGAGTATTAGACTTGGTAATTCACTAAATCAATACGTTCTTACCTAGTACTATACGTAAAAGGTAAGAAAATTGAATTTTTGTAGTTTGATCGTACTTACCTGATGAGTAGACCAACCTTTTATCAGTATGAAACCACGCGAATGAAGATTTTACTAATTTTTACTAAATAAAAATGGCGGCAGTAGCTACCCAAATCCATACATTCGGGGGTATTTCATCAAGAAATCGAATTATCAAACTTCTAATCTAAACTTTAATATTGATATTTTTTTAAAACTCTATTTTGCTGATTTCTAAATAATCTCGTCATAGAATATTCAATTAAGTTATTTATTAGGAAATTAAAAACCTTAGTATTAAAAACTGAACATCTTAATTTACTGGTAGGACCGATATTAAAATTAGATGTTTTGCATCAATCTCAACAAGAATTTCCGTTAGTATAGTTCGATATTATTTATGGGAGTTTTTAGAAAATTCTCCAGGAATTTGTAATCACCAGGATATTTGAATCCACTTCAAATGACAAAAAATGAAAATAACTAGCTTTAGTTGAATAAGAAAACATTAAATTAAATTTTTCCAGTTAGGCATCAACCTCATTATGATGTACCGTTAGCCAATAGGTTCAACATTATTTATGGAAATTTTCAGAAAATTCCCTTGGATTTTACAACCCCTAAGTTACTTGAAGTGAAAAATACTAACTTTAGTTGAATATCATATAACTTCAAGAAAACATTAAATTAAATTTTTCCAGTTAGGCATCAATCTCATTATGATGTACCGTTAGCCAATAGGTTCAACATTATTTATGGAAATTTTCAGAAAATTCTCTTGGATTTTACAACCCCTAAGTTACTTGAAGTGAAAAATACTAACTTTAGTTGAATATCATATAACTTCAAGAAAACATTAAATTAAATTTTTCCAGTTAGGCATCAACCTCATTATGATGTACCGTTAGCCAATAGGTTCAACATTATTTATGGAAATTTTCAGAAAATTCTCTTGGATTTTACAACCCCTAAGTTACTTGAAGTGAAAAATACTAACTTTAGTTGAATATCATATAACTTCAAGAAAACATTAAATTAAATTTTTCCAGTTAGGCATCAACCTCATTATGATGTACCGTTAGCCAATAGGTTCAACATTATTTATGGAAATTTTCAGAAAATTCCCTTGGATTTTACAACCCCTAAGTTACTTGAAGTGAAAAATACTAACTTTAGTTGAATATCATATAACTTCAAGAAAACATTAAATTAAATTTTTCCAGTTAGGCATCAATCTCATTATGATGTACCGTTAGCCAATAGGTTCAACATTATTTATGGAAATTTTCAGAAAATTCTCTTGGATTTTACAACCCCTAAGTTACTTGAAGTGAAAAATACTAACTTTAGTTGAATATCATATAACTTCAAGAAAACATTAAATTAAATTTTTCCAGTTAGGCATCAATCTCATTATGATGTGTCGTTAGCCAATAGGTTCAACATTATTTATGGAAATTTTCAGAAAATTCTCTTGGATTTTACAACCCCTAAGTTACTTGAAGTGAAAAATACTAACTTTAGTTGAATATCATATAACTTCAAGAAAACATTAAATTAAATTTTTCCAGTTAGGCATCAATCTCATTATGATGTGTCGTTAGCCAATAGGTTCAACATTATTTATGGAAATTTTCAGAAAATTCTCTTGGATTTTACAACCCCTAAGTTACTTGAAGTGAAAAATACTAACTTTAGTTGAATATCATATAACTTCAAGAAAACATTAAATTAAATTTTTCCAGTTAGGCATCAATCTCATTATGATGTGCCGTTAGCCAATAGGTTCAACATTATTTATGGAAATTTTCAGAAAATTCCCTTGGATTTTACAACCCCTAAGTTACTTGAAGTGAAAAATACTAACTTTAGTTGAATATCATATAACTTCAAGAAAACATTAAATTAAATTTTTCCAGTTAGGCATCAATCTCATTATGATGTACCGTTAGCCAATAGGTTCAACATTATTTATGGAAATTTTCAGAAAATTCTCTTGGATTTTACAACCCCTAAGTTACTTGAAGTGAAAAATACTAACTTTAGTTGAATATCATATAACTTCAAGAAAACATTAAATTAAATTTTTCCAGTTAGGCATCAACCTCATTATGATGTACCGTTAGCCAATAGGTTCAACATTATTTATGGAAATTTTCAGAAAATTCTCTTGGATTTTACAACCCCTAAGTTACTTGAAGTGAAAAATACTAACTTTAGTTGAATATCATATAACTTCAAGAAAACATTAAATTAAATTTTTCCAGTTAGGCATCAACCTCATTATGATGTACCGTTAGCCAATAGGTTCAACATTATTTATGGAAATTTTCAGAAAATTCCCTTGGATTTTACAACCCCTACGTTACTTGAAGTGAAAAATACTAACTTTAGTTGAATATCATATAACTTCAAGAAAACATTAAATTAAATTTTTCCAGTTAGGCATCAATCTCATTATGATGTACCGTTAGCCAATAGGTTCAACATTATTTATGGAAATTTTCAGAAAATTCCCTTGGATTTTACAACCCCTAAGTTACTTGAAGTGAAAAATACTAACTTTAGTTGAATATCATATAACTTCAAGAAAACATTAAATTAAATTTTTCCAGTTAGGCATCAACCTCATTATGATGTACCGTTAGCCAATAGGTTCAACATTATTTATGGAAATTTTCAGAAAATTCTCTTGGATTTTACAACCCCTAAGTTACTTGAAGTGAAAAATACTAACTTTAGTTGAATATCATATAACTTCAAGAAAACATTAAATTAAATTTTTCCAGTTAGGCATCAACCTCATTATGATGTACCGTTAGCCAATAGGTTCAACATTATTTATGGAAATTTTCAGAAAATTCCCTTGGATTTTACAACCCCTAAGTTACTTGAAGTGAAAAATACTAACTTTAGTTGAATATCATATAACTTCAAGAAAACATTAAATTAAATTTTTCCAGTTAGGCATCAATCTCATTATGATGTACCGTTAGCCAATAGGTTCAACATTATTTATGGAAATTTTCAGAAAATTCTCTTGGATTTTACAACCCCTAAGTTACTTGAAGTGAAAAATACTAACTTTAGTTGAATATCATATAACTTCAAGAAAACATTAAATTAAATTTTTCCAGTTAGGCATCAATCTCATTATGATGTGTCGTTAGCCAATAGGTTCAACATTATTTATGGAAATTTTCAGAAAATTCTCTTGGATTTTACAACCCCTAAGTTACTTGAAGTGAAAAATACTAACTTTAGTTGAATATCATATAACTTCAAGAAAACATTAAATTAAATTTTTCCAGTTAGGCATCAATCTCATTATGATGTACCGTTAGCCAATAGGTTCAACATTATTTATGGAAATTTTCAGAAAATTCTCTTGGATTTTACAACCCCTAAGTTACTTGAAGTGAAAAATACTAACTTTAGTTGAATATCATATAACTTCAAGAAAACATTAAATTAAATTTTTCCAGTTAGGCATCAATCTCATTATGATGTGTCGTTAGCCAATAGGTTCAACATTATTTATGGAAATTTTCAGAAAATTCTCTTGGATTTTACAACCCCTAAGTTACTTGAAGTGAAAAATACTAACTTTAGTTGAATATCATATAACTTCAAGAAAACATTAAATTAAATTTTTCCAGTTAGGCATCAATCTCATTATGATGTACCGTTAGCCAATAGGTTAAACATTATTTATGGAAATTTTCAGAAAATTCCCTTGGATTTTACAACCCCTACGTTACTTGAAGTGAAAAATACTAACTTTAGTTGAATATCATATAACTTCAAGAAAACATTAAATTAAATTTTTCCAGTTAGGCATCAACCTCATTATGATGTACCGTTAGCCAATAGGTTCAACATTATTTATGGAAATTTTCAGAAAATTCCCTTGGATTTTACAACCCCTAAGTTACTTGAAGTGAAAAATACTAACTTTAGTTGAATATCATATAACTTCAAGAAAACATTAAATTAAATTTTTCCAGTTAGGCATCAATCTCATTATGATGTACCGTTAGCCAATAGGTTCAACATTATTTATGGAAATTTTCAGAAAATTCTCTTGGATTTTACAACCCCTAAGTTACTTGAAGTGAAAAATACTAACTTTAGTTGAATATCATATAACTTCAAGAAAACATTAAATTAAATTTTTCCAGTTAGGCATCAATCTCATTATGATGTGTCGTTAGCCAATAGGTTCAACATTATTTATGGAAATTTTCAGAAAATTCTCTTGGATTTTACAACCCCTAAGTTACTTGAAGTGAAAAATACTAACTTTAGTTGAATATCATATAACTTCAAGAAAACATTAAATTAAATTTTTCCAGTTAGGCATCAATCTCATTATGATGTGTCGTTAGCCAATAGGTTCAACATTATTTATGGAAATTTTCAGAAAATTCTCTTGGATTTTACAACCCCTAAGTTACTTGAAGTGAAAAATACTAACTTTAGTTGAATATCATATAACTTCAAGAAAACATTAAATTAAATTTTTCCAGTTAGGCATCAATCTCATTATGATGTGTCGTTAGCCAATAGGTTCAACATTATTTATGGAAATTTTCAGAAAATTCTCTTGGATTTTACAACCCCTAAGTTACTTGAAGTGAAAAATACTAACTTTAGTTGAATATCATATAACTTCAAGAAAACATTAAATTAAATTTTTCCAGTTAGGCATCAATCTCATTATGATGTACCGTTAGCCAATAGGTTAAACATTATTTATGGAAATTTTCAGAAAATTCCCTTGGATTTTACAACCCCTACGTTACTTGAAGTGAAAAATACTAACTTTAGTTGAATATCATATAACTTCAAGAAAACATTAAATTAAATTTTTCCAGTTAGGCATCAACCTCATTATGATGTACCGTTAGCCAATAGGTTCAACATTATTTATGGAAATTTTCAGAAAATTCCCTTGGATTTTACAACCCCTAAGTTACTTGAAGTGAAAAATACTAACTTTAGTTGAATATCATATAACTTCAAGAAAACATTAAATTAAATTTTTCCAGTTAGGCATCAACCTCATTATGATGTACCGTTAGCCAATAGGTTCAACATTATTTATGGAAATTTTCAGAAAATTCTCTTGGATTTTACAACCCCTAAGTTACTTGAAGTGAAAAATACTAACTTTAGTTGAATATCATATAACTTCAAGAAAACATTAAATTAAATTTTTCCAGTTAGGCATCAATCTCATTATGATGTGTCGTTAGCCAATAGGTTCAACATTATTTATGGAAATTTTCAGAAAATTCTCTTGGATTTTACAACCCCTAAGTTACTTGAAGTGAAAAATACTAACTTTAGTTGAATATCATATAACTTCAAGAAAACATTAAATTAAATTTTCCCAGTTAGGCATCAACCTCATTATTAAAATTTAATTTAATGTTTTCTTGAAGTTATATGATATTCAACTAAAGTTAGTATTTTTCACTTCAAGTAACTTAGGGGTTGTAAAATCCAAGGGAATTTTCTGAAAATTTCCTTAAATAATGTTGAACCTATTGGCTAACGGTACATCATAATGAGGTTGATGCCTAACTGGAAAAATTTAATTTAATGTTTTCTTGAAGTTATATGATATTCAACTAAAGTTAGTATTTTTCACTTCAAGTAACGTAGGGGTTGTAAAATCCAAGGGAATTTTCTGAAAATTTCCTTAAATAATGTTGAACCTATTGGCTAACGGTACATCATAATGAGGTTGATGCCTAACTGGAAAAATTTAATTTAATGTTTTCTTGAAGTTATATGATATTCAACTAAAGTTAGTATTTTTCACTTCAAGTAACGTAGGGGTTGTAAAATCCAAGGGAATTTTCTGAAAATTTCCATAAATAATGTTTAACCTATTGGCTAACGGTACATCATAATGAGATTGATGCCTAACTGGAAAAATTTAATTTAATGTTTTCTTGAAGTTATATGATATTCAACTAAAGTTAGTATTTTTCACTTCAAGTAACTTAGGGGTTGTAAAATCCAAGAGAATTTTCTGAAAATTTCCATAAATAATGTTGAACCTATTGGCTAACGACACATCATAATGAGATTGATGCCTAACTGGAAAAATTTAATTTAATGTTTTCTTGAAGTTATATGATATTCAACTAAAGTTAGTATTTTTCACTTCAAGTAACTTAGGGGTTGTAAAATCCAAGAGAATTTTCTGAAAATTTCCATAAATAATGTTGAACCTATTGGCTAACGACACATCATAATGAGATTGATGCCTAACTGGAAAAATTTAATTTAATGTTTTCTTGAAGTTATATGATATTCAACTAAAGTTAGTATTTTTCACTTCAAGTAACTTAGGGGTTGTAAAATCCAAGAGAATTTTCTGAAAATTTCCATAAATAATGTTGAACCTATTGGCTAACGACACATCATAATGAGATTGATGCCTAACTGGAAAAATTTAATTTAATGTTTTCTTGAAGTTATATGATATTCAACTAAAGTTAGTATTTTTCACTTCAAGTAACTTAGGGGTTGTAAAATCCAAGAGAATTTTCTGAAAATTTCCATAAATAATGTTGAACCTATTGGCTAACGGCACATCATAATGAGATTGATGCCTAACTGGAAAAATTTAATTTAATGTTTTCTTGAAGTTATATGATATTCAACTAAAGTTAGTATTTTTCACTTCAAGTAACTTAGGGGTTGTAAAATCCAAGAGAATTTTCTGAAAATTTCCATAAATAATGTTGAACCTATTGGCTAACGGCACATCATAATGAGATTGATGCCTAACTGGAAAAATTTAATTTAATGTTTTCTTGAAGTTATATGATATTCAACTAAAGTTAGTATTTTTCACTTCAAGTAACGTAGGGGTTGTAAAATCCAAGGGAATTTTCTGAAAATTTCCATAAATAATGTTTAACCTATTGGCTAACGGTACATCATAATGAGATTGATGCCTAACTGGAAAAATTTAATTTAATGTTTTCTTGAAGTTATATGATATTCAACTAAAGTTAGTATTTTTCACTTCAAGTAACTTAGGGGTTGTAAAATCCAAGAGAATTTTCTGAAAATTTCCATAAATAATGTTGAACCTATTGGCTAACGACACATCATAATGAGATTGATGCCTAACTGGAAAAATTTAATTTAATGTTTTCTTGAAGTTATATGATATTCAACTAAAGTTAGTATTTTTCACTTCAAGTAACTTAGGGGTTGTAAAATCCAAGAGAATTTTCTGAAAATTTCCATAAATAATGTTGAACCTATTGGCTAACGACACATCATAATGAGATTGATGCCTAACTGGAAAAATTTAATTTAATGTTTTCTTGAAGTTATATGATATTCAACTAAAGTTAGTATTTTTCGCTTCAAGTAACATAGGGGTTGTAAAATCCATTTCGAAAATCTCTTTGAATTTATTTGTTTCAATAAATTCAAATGATGATTCCAAGTTACCAAATTTTGACGAACCATTTTACAAATCTCTTTGAATGTATTCGTTTCAATAAATTCAAATGATGATTCTAGGTTACCAAATTGTGTCGAACCATTTTCAAAATCTCTTTGAATTTATTTGTTTCAATAAATTCAAATGATGATTCCAAGTTACCAAATTTTGACGAACCATTTTCAAAATCTAAACGTCATTGAGGTATTTAAAAGAAAGTATTTAATGTACAACTTTAGTGTCATTTAAGATTATAAAAAGAATTAGGCTACATCGATTAAGATCAAATTCATTATACTTATACTATTCAGCACCGGAAATCGAACCCGGGACCCTCGGATGATAAAGCAAGCGTTCTACTTGCTCTACCATTGAGAGCGATAAATAAAAATATTTACTTAAAAAATAGGCTAGTTTCAATCCAGTTTTCCGTATTCCGTAACTGTATCTAAAAATCGTTTTAGAATTGCCTTTCTATTAAACATTTTGAATTTTATCTTAATTGGTTTGGAAATGGTCCAGTTTCATTCCAGTTGTTCATATTCCGGAATTGTGTTCAAAAATATTTTAGAATCACACTTCTATTATTCGTGTCGAATTTTATCACAATCGCCTAAGATCGTAAAATACGTATCTTATTAAATTAAAATGATTATTCCGTTTTTCGTGCCTGTTGTCATTTAAAATACAGCATTATGATTTGCAGTGTTTCTCAACATGAAGTTCCACCGGCTAAATATTTTGTTAAAATTATATATAAAACTATTTTAGCGAGTTTTTGTGTAAAAATCTACACAGAGTCATAGAAATTTGAAAAATATTGAAACTCTTAATTCCCCTAAATGTCATTATTTGAGTAGCTACATATTTCTGTTTAGTTTTAGATTAGTAAAATTTTCACAGTACTATATAGAACAGTGAAGTTTTTACTAATCAAGAACTAAACACATTTTAGTAAAATATAGTAAAAACTTCATTGGCATATGAAACCAAATTACCAGGAGCTTAAGGAAAGTTCTCAATTTTAAAAGGGTATAATATGTACATCGTATAACCCTTAACAAGTCGTAATAACGGGAATGCTATTAAAAATAATATATTTTGTCTATAAAAAGCCGAAAAAATCATATTAATTGATAATACAGACAAATAGCGACGGATAAAATAAGCATTCATATTATGAAATTCATTTAAATTTTAAAATTGCCGCCAAAACGGCACTTCCAATGATTTTAATTTCAACTTTTCTGAGCTCAGGACACTCACTTCAAGAACGTTCACTATAATTTCTTTTAATGACAGAACTTTTCATTAAAACTGATTTCCAGCACACCGTGGGGGCTATAGCTCGAATAACGACATACGGCTGGTCTTCAAATATCTACCACAGTAAGTGTAGATCGTGTCGAAATCATAAGAGATATTTAAAGGCACTCAATGTTCCTAAGTGCCATTAATTAAAATATTAAATTGACACATATTCATTCTGGGCTGTATACATATGGACCTATAGCACAAATTCAACATACGGCTGGCCTTCAGAATTAATATACTTGATACTTAAAACCAAAAGGGGATTAATTTATCTATTGATAACTTTAATTAAAAGTATACAAGAAATAAGTAACAGGGAAGCTGGATAATGAAGATTACAGCCAAATTCAAAATGAAATCACCTGTCTAGAAAATGGTAATTTCATGATTAGCTCTCAACATTGAAGTCACATCAAATTAAATCAACAAATGCTTGAAGGATTTTGTAATATAGCTAGCCACATTAGGAAACGCTAAAAGATCAAATAAATATTGTTCACGGAAACTTAACATTTGCAAAAATGAATTATAATAAAATGAAACAAAATAATCCTAGTATCATTACAGTAACCACAATTGAATCGTTTATTATTGGAAGGGTATGTGTCCACTTTTTATCAAAATTAGTATTATGACAGTATTGTAGCACAGACACGTAAATATGTTCTGTGACAAGATAACACTAGCATATGGTTAAAGATAGGTGCCCTTTCATTAACCATATGCTAGTGTTATTTTGTCATAGAACGTATTTACGTGTCTGTGTTACAATATTGTAATAACACTAAATTTGACAAAAAGTGGGACTGTGCCCTTTCAATAATAAACGATTCAACTACATTTCTTATTTGTGTATCAATAGCCCTGTGAATTAACAAATTTTTCGTATTACGTATTTTTATGTAGTGGTAATACAAATTATACGCCTGAATGTGTCAATTTGAATGTGTCAAATTATAGGCCTGTCCGTAGTATGCACTTGATGTAAAAATATCAAATGGCCGGTCTCTGGGGTTCCGCCGACGAAATTTGTTCAACAAAAATCAAAAGTCCCAAAGTGAAATGATTTTTCTCGGATGTACGAAGTACGCACAGGATGTAAGGCTATGTTATGTGCGAGGTAACCGTAAAGGTTACGCGTTCTATTGATTTTTCGAACGCCAGAGGATCGTTTATCTTTTTTCGTATCTTTTAGTGACTTCAATCCTTTTAGTATTAAAAGGAGTTGATTAAGATTTCTGAGCTGTTTCACCTGAGTTTCGTGATTTATATATTTTTGAACGTCCTAAATATTTAAGTAAAAACTATCAACTAATCTATAATAAAATAAATGGTAAATAAAACCAATAAAAAAATTACCATGAATTACAAAACGAACAAAATGTATGTTATTGAAGTTAATTAATTATACACTATCATTTAATTTATTAAACTCTAATATAGAATAATAATTTTTTAAAATCTATATAAATTTATATTTTAAATTACATAAGCATACACAAAACTATCTGTCACTTAAGAATCGTAAGGAATATATTGTTGGAACGTTAAAAACATACGGAAAACCCGATTTCGCTCAAATTTTTAATTTTTTTTTTTGAAGTTTTTAATTTATCTATGGTTTATCTTTAAGCACCAACCTAAGACATCATAAATTTAAATTAAAGGTAATGCTTATAGTTAATAAGTAATTGCCCACGACCAAATATAAAATTTCGCGTCAATTTTCTGAACATGCGATGTAAGACGTTATCTCGTCAAAAATTTAGTGATTGTACACCATTATAACTTAAGAAAATAATAATTGGTCGAAGAAATTATTTTGCAAATGGAACTGCAAATTAATTCATTCAAATAATTTGGCTTCCTTCCAAACATAGTAGTCTTAAATCATTTTACAAAATGTAACTGACACTGTACCATGTAATTTGTCTTACGGCTTTTATAAATCACAAAAGGCATTTTATCTTTAATTTTAATGTTTTAATTATTTAAAAAAAACAGGAAGAATATATTTTAAATACATATACATGCTTGTTTATATTGTACGTATGATTCTGATAGGTGTAACGATGACGATGATAAGCTAAAACGGAAAAAGGAAATATTAACACTTTTATGCGGTTTTCCTTCCATTTCCATAGTGGTATTTTCTACGAGAGTAATAAAATAAAATTTCAAATAAGCTTCTACAAAATAAACACAAGCATAAGACGAATTAATGTTTTCGGTGCTGTTGTTGCTTTTCAAGTTTTTTACGTTTATTTCTTTATGCTTTTTTTTTAAGATTACAAAATACTTTGCTTATTTATTTATACTTTCTATATAGTTTGTCTTCACTATGTGTTTATGTATATACAATTTTTTAATGCAGTTTTCCGTTTTAAGTTTAGTGTGACAATTTTTCAATCCCCAGCGAGAGGAGAGAGCGCAAAATAAAATGACACAAACGTAATACATACAAAGTATATTTTTTCTATTTTAAATTTTCTTTTGGAAAATGAAAATAAATTAAGTTGAAATTTAATTGTTGTTGTTGGGCTTTAGTGTTATGTGTGCTTTTAAGGCAAACACCATAATATTTAAGGCAAATATATACGATTCCCACTTTGTATGTATTTAAGTGTATTTGTTTTAAGAAGAAACATGAAAAAGAATAATAAATTAAGATATTAAATAAATAGAGCTTTACTATGAAAATGCTTTAAACTCTCTCTCTCTCTTTCACTTTTTTTGTGCTTTACTATTCTGTTTAGGAGTGTTAAGTAATTAATATGCATAAAGTATTATTGCAGATTTTAAAGAGAACATTCTAAATTCGTTGAAATATAAAATTCAGACCCTA
Source organism: Tipula helvola (assembly GCA_963556165.1). Classification (NCBI taxonomy): domain Eukaryota; kingdom Metazoa; phylum Arthropoda; class Insecta; order Diptera; family Tipulidae; genus Tipula; species Tipula helvola. Next base: position 83,399,036 of record OY744482.1, on the reverse strand, counting down.
CGCAAATTTTATCGTTGCCGGTGGGATTTGAACAATGTTTAATACCTTTACCGTAATTACAAAGTAGATAAATGAAATTAATACATCACACAAAATAATGTATAGCTATATTAAATTTGTCAGAAAAATAAGCTTGAAATATATAAATAAATTTGCCAAGATTAAATAAAATAAATAAAAAATAATAATTTTGTTTAATTAATTAAAAAAGCTTTTTATTTTTTGTTTGTTGTAATTTGTCATTTGATTTCTTAATATTTCATTTTTGAGAAATTTTTATTTTTTGTTGTTGTTCTATTATACTAATTAAAAATCAGGTCATTAATAATTTAATTCTATAATCCTAGAAAATTAATTCGAAAATTGTTTCAAGTTTTTCGATAAAAAATATATGTAGGTACTTTTATAGGATGTAAACATGTGCTATCTAATAAACGTTAAAATTGATGATTTAAGTTATTAAACAATTTTAGGACAAAATTTCAATTGCCTTAATCCAAACACAACAAACAAACAAATTAAATTTTTATGATACTATTATAACCTTTGAAGAGAAAATATTTATCTATCGCCCTATACATAGCATCAATGAGTATCAAAAAATTATTACGTCAATATAAATAAAATCACCCAGAGTACAAGAAAGAAAAAAATGAAAGCTCAAAAACATTTCACTTCAAACAATCAGGGAATATGGTATATATACCCTTAAACCAAGAAAATAAATTTTTTTATCGATCTCTTTCACAAAGTCAATTCTTTGCTGCTGTTTTTTTGTTGTAGCTACACATACAAGCTTTTTGTTACTTGGTTGAAAGATTTGAGGTTTACTTTTGGTTTTCTAAAAAGTATTGTTCGAATATTTTTCTGGTTTATTGAAGATAACAACAGTAAAAATAAAAGGAGTTTTTTTTATCTCTCTCAAAAAAAAAAAAGGATACATAATATTTAAGGATAAAAAAAAGCACAAACAAATGTATATAATAATAATCATAATAAAAGTAAAAAAAGAACAGCCTGAAAATATTCTAACCTTGACCCTTTCACGTCAATTGTATTCTGGTATCCAAAAATATAAAGCTTTGATTCAAGTTTCAATATAAATGTATGCGTACGTCCAACTTCATGCAATGAGCATAACCGAACTGTTTTCAATCATTCTACTAACCTAGAAATAAAACAATATTGTAAATAGAAACTAAACAAAATATTCGACGCATCCAGTATAGCGTGCCCAGATCTGTTTCAAAACAATTTTGATTTTATTTTAAAATGGAAATGATTTATTGCATTAGAAAATTATAATTTTGGTTTGATATCAAAGGAAAATAAATTTTAATTGAATTTTTTCTGATATTATAATACACGTTCCCAATGCATTACATGTTTTGGGTTTTAATATCATGATTGGATCTTATACTGTTTACCAATTTTATTTGTACATATTTAAATTTTTGTTTATTGTTCAAATCAATTGCTAAGAAACAAATCTTACACGCTCGTCTGTGATTAATTTAATTCTGTTAACCTTTCATAATTCTTTGCACGACATAACACGTACTCATACCATGTATAAGCACCCAAAGAAAATTCCATATGAAAATATGTAAAATTATTTTAAATATTATTATAATTTCATTTTTATTTAATTTTTTATTTTTTTTTTTTTAATAAAATCATAAATCTTTCGGTAACAGATATTATTAAACCATAAATTTAAACCAGGTTAAAATGAATGGACATTAACTTGGATAAATTATTGTAAATTCTCGTTTTTTTTATATTCGGAATTTTTTTTTGTGTTAACTAAAGCCTTATGCTGTACGGGTAGGTGGAGGCAAACAAATTGTTGTTGTAGGAAATGGAATATTATTAAAATTAATTGGAGAATATGTATATGTATGTGTAGTTCTTTTAAACGTGTGCATATCATGGATATTCAAAAGTTTATTTTATTCAGCAAGGTATAAACTCCACTTTATAAAACTATACACTCGTATTATAACAAATTTCCAATTGAATTGCACATAAAATAATTTATATCAAAAAATGAAAAAATTCTGAATTATGGTTATTTAATATAATTTATTAATTTTGAGTTAAAAATAATTTAATATACCTAATTGAATAATTTGTTTGTGTTTCAAATTTGAGCGGGTCACATTGCCATTTATATCGAATTTAATTTAATTGATAAAGTAAATGCACATCGTAATTAAATTTTAAGTTATATTGAAGCTTGTATTTTTACAATTGATTAATTATTTTGTTTTCTAGCTGTTTCATAAAATTATTAAATTTACTAAATATTTTTAATTCAAAGTAAAGCATCAAACTTTTAAACCATAGAGGAATTAAAAGCTTACAATGTTTATGAAACTTTTGCAATATTTTTAGAAATTAAATTTTTATAAATATAACATAGATAATCTTCGTTTGACGTATAAATTAAAATTTTTTACGAAAAATCGATTAAACGAAACAATGATTGAAGAACATTATTGTGGGGTATCCCATAAAAATTAATTTTTGTTTGATAAAGTGTTATGTTTGTTTGGAATGGGGACGAAGGGCTGAATTTCAAAAGGCCGAATGTCGAAGGGCCAAATGGGTCGAAGGGCCGAATGGGTCGAAGGGCCGAATGTCGAAGGGCCGAATGTCGAAGGGCCGAATGGGTCGAAGGGCCAAACGGGTCGAAGGGCCTAATGCCAAAGGGCCGAATGGGTCGAATGGCCGAATGAGCCGAAGGGCCGAATGGATCGGAGGGCCGAATGGGTTGAAGGGCCGAATTTTTTGTTTACTTTTTTTTGTTTTTAGAAATATAATTTTTTAAATTTGTTGTTTTAAGGAATAGTTTGTAAATTTTTGTATCAAATATGTATAAATAAACTTCTTATGAATTTATGTATTTTATTATGTTTAATCTTTGGATATTCTATCGACAAAACTATTGCATTAATTTTGGTTGTTAATAATTTGGGTGTCACATATCCACCAGTGGTGCATTTTGGTGAAGGAAAATTTTATCATACGCCACCTGAGACATTCGGCTCTATATAATAGGCATATGTATATAGATAGGTTCTTGGTACATTCATTTTGTTTTTCTTAGATGTCTTAATCTTGTTATTCCTTTTGTTATTATATATAAGCGCAGTACTTTTTTGTCGGTAGAATATCCAAAGATTAAACATAATAAAATACATAAATTCATAAGAAGTTTATTTATACATATGTATTTGATAAAAAAATTTACAAAATATTTCTTAAAACAAGAATGAATCTTAAAACTACGATGAGGATGAGGATGAGCATATTGAGCCGATAAATTTTGATGATGATGACAATTTTGAACTTTGCGCTGACGATCGAGGAAATGAACAACAAAATGTTGAAACTGCCACTTTTGAAGATAAATTTTCAGAAGTATTAAAAACAATTTTCAGAAGTATTAATGAGCATAAATATAATTATTTTTAAATATGATTTCTGAATATTGCTGAGTATTCTTTGGTTTACTGAGAGGTTGGATTGGAAATTGGATATTAATTAAATTTGCTAACCTACAAACTGTTTCAGATTTTAAATATTCAAAATTTAAATTTTAAATATTAAATTTGACGTTAATAGTTGAGTTCGGTTATGGGGATAAGGTTAAGAGAAGGACTTCGGTTCGGTTTACTTTAAATTTAAATCTATTATATTTATTAATTTATGTATTATTTGTTTCGAAACTTTGAAAAAATTTAAAGAAATTTTTTAGTTTTAGATTTTTCCAGATTTAAAATTGAATGAATTCAACTTTATTTACGTAACAATACATTCACGGTGGAAAAACTTTTTACTTTTGGCTTACAGGTTTGAGTCAGTTTTCAACATAACGAACACAAATTTTTGTTCGTTATGTTGGAAATTTATACAGGCCTGCTGGTGGGGGGCTTCTTCATTGTGAACGCTCTGTAAGTCAGATTTACAAATAATTAATTATGTAATCTCGATTTCGATTTTAGGAACACGGAAAAAAATAAACTGGTTCTCAGCTAAGAAAACGGAATTTTAATTCAAAAAAATATACTTTTCTTGATTTAAAAGCTAATTTTCTTATTTCTTTCGAGTTTTTCTTCATTTCAAGAAACACAATTCTTATATGAAGAAAAACTCGAAAGAAATAAGAAAATTAATTTTTAAATCAAGAGAAAGTACATTTTCTTGAATTAAAAGTCCGTTTTCTTAGCTGAGGACCAGTTTATTTTTTTACGTGAAGTCCCGTGGAACCTGCCTCAGTCTTCCAGAATCTTCAAGCATCTAGCGGATTTATAATTTTTTGAATTGTGCTGTTTTGTGCTAACCTACTTCTTTTTCATACATAACCATAATAACATTATACTAATTATTGACTATTTTCGTGTTTGCATCTCGTACAAGATTGAAGTTGCTTTGTTTTATTGTTATGCTCGAATACATAATTATGATTAAATTTTATAATCCGTGCAGGTTATTATTTTAAAGCTTGTCAAATTTAGTGATTAATTTTCTGTCCTTGCAATTAAGATGCTTAATACAATTTATTTTTAGTAGTGAATGTCTGATTTTTAAATTAATAATTAATTTTTAAGTAAATTAGGATTTTGGGTTTATAGAATCAGAAACAAACCGGTTGGTTATTAAATAGGATATTGTAATAAAACAATCGATTAATTTGTTTTAATTTAGATATATGTACCTGAGAAACCTGAGCGGATTCCCGAAAACATCAAGCATCTAACAACGCTTAGTTGAAAAATCGGGTTGTTTTGTGTTAACTTATTTATCGAATAATAATAACACAAAATTTACTGGAATTTAAGTTAAAATTGTAACTTAAGATATAATTGGATGCCGTGGCTTTAATTTATATAAATTAAATCCTATTAATTAAGTTTGTTTTCAGAGATGCCTAAGAAATTTGATTCAGATTCCAGAAATTTCAAATATCCAATGGATGTGTAGTTTAGAAATTGGGTAGGCTTTGACTTTCACGTCGGCCGGACGATTTTTTTTTTCCTTTGTAATTTATTTCTTTAAATATTTTTTATCATGCCACATGGAGCCCAGATATTATGAGGAAAGTTGATTCTCAGCGAGTGGCATAATTTTAAAAATAAAAAGTCATATTTACAATGGTTGGGTGACACAATGGTTGGACACGTATTAAGGAATATTCATGCGAAGTTGAATTATTTCGAAATCCTTATAAAAATTTACGAACTAATTGTGTGCATCGTAAAATTACGGAATCAAGAGGAATTATCGAAAAATCAGATTAATTCGGCAAGTTCAGCCGATTAATAGAATCTTCTTCGTGTAAGTGATGTCTTCTGGCGATTTTGAATTTCTAAAAGAGATTCAAGTGGCGATTTTGGGTTTCTTAAAGATGATGATTCAAGTGATGTTCCAGAATTGGCATTATCCAAAGTTGATTAACCAACTGGCTATCAACCAACAAGTTGTTTTTTTAATTACATATTAAATTATCCACCAACATTATCCAATTATTTGGTACACTTTATTGTGAATGAGCCCATATGCTCAAAATAGGTGTACCAAAACATTTGTAAATTAAAAAGTCAATAAATTAAGAATTAAGAAATTGTGTAGTCTTCACTTTTATCTTCTGATTTACATGCACTTTAGTTCGGATTTCACATTTTAGGAGCTAATTAGCGTTTTATCATTTTAATTATGGTTACTGGTGGCATTAATTGTAATTCATTTGTATGGCTGGTTCACGGAAATGATTCATTTATAATAATAGTTAAATCATTTGAATAAGTAGCTTAGACTAATTATTTTTATTATGTCACGTCGTCTCTGAGCTACTGGTTTATAACTGGTTTATAATTAAACTTAGATAGTAGGTTAATAATTAGATTTAGACAGCGCTTAATCATATTGCAACAAAAAGGTTCGGAGGCGGGTTCTGAAAGCTGAAACAGCCAAGGGAAACATACACTAATATTAACATTAAGGTTAATAATAATACTTAAAAATTAATTCGTAACAGGTTTATAGAAATTAAATTAAATTTAAATTTAAGCTTAATTGGTTGAGAGTTTGATTAGTTATTTATAAATCAAGCAGTCAATTAAAGACGTCCAGTGGAAGTAAGGTGGTGGGAAATATATAAGAGGTAATTGATAACTAATTAATATTGACTTTAGGATACCAAGGAAAGAAAGCAGGTGTTAGAAAAAATGTAGTAAAGTAATTTTTAGAAAAATGTATAACTATGTACTAACAATTGACCGCCATGGTATTTGTAACCGGGACGATCTCAATCCTATACTAACAATCCTATCCAATCCTTCCAAGTAAATGTAAAAAAAGGGTGTACGGTGGGCCCGGTGGCAACAATTCTTAGAATTACCAGGAAATCCTGCTAAATGCTTGGTTGTATATTCATAATCAATCAATCAATCAATTAATTATATACTCCAATATTTTGCAAGAAAATGGTATGTTGAATAGAGTACGTCATGATATTAATACGTATTTTGCAAGAAAACGAAAAATAATACACAATTTTTTTTATGTGTTATAGAACTAAATGGCGAACAAAAAAAATAAAAATTGGTTTTCCAGAAAATTGAGAAAAACTAGTTTGGTGGCCATTTTCAAAATGAAAAACCTGAAGATGATACTATTTCCATAATTACTATTATTTTCAACAAATTCACAAATTTTGACCAACGTATCTTTTGACTTGTCAGCCTGCACCGGTTATTCCCAGCCCTAGTTCTTCGTCGACTAATCGATCCATGACAAATTTAAGATATGGAAACAAAATTAGTAATTCTCCTAAAAGATGCAGTGTCGCTAAAAGTGTCAGTGCTACTGCTCAGCAATCTCCATCAGAACGTTATTATTGGCACTGGGAGTGATACAGACAGCCTATTACCTGCAGTTAAACCACGGAAGCAGATTTTTATATCAAAGCTTCATTCGGATATCGAATGTCAATGAATTAAATATTAGACAATACGTGGAGACTTTTAAGTTAGGTAATGCTGTGGTTCATCGGTTTATGCAAAAATTACGAGACAGTTTTAGACAGGACTACTCGTCTTTTAAAATAAGGGTCTCGGGTGCCGATTTTGAAACGCTAATGGTTTCAACTTTATGCCCTGCTAGTGTTCTTGTGCAGGAGTTCCAGAATATAACCCGAAGTTAACCTTTTTTAGGGATAGACAACCAATCCCATAAAACCCAATGTAGATGTATTATCTTCAAATAACAACAACTTGAAGAATAAATCAAACCTTTTTATAGTTCATCAAACTATTAGAAATCATAGGCAAAATTTCAATTTATTTGTAGCTAACATTGCTGCACTTGACATATTGCTGCAAATCATTCTTCTATCTGAGGTTTGGGTTGAACAATATGAACTTGAAAATTATAAAATCTCATGATTTACGATGACCGGTGGAGTTATTGTTTATCAATGTAATAATGAATAATACTGCATCTTGCATCGATGCTACTAGTGCTGACATTTTACAGGTATAAATTTTGAATTACATTCCGTTCAGTTTTCGGTCTTAGTTATTTATAGATTTCATGTTTTAAACACATCAATCTATTTGGTAGAGCTTAATAATATTTTATCAGGGACTAAAGCAAAAAATTGTTTAGTTTTGGGTGATATGAATATAAATATTTTATAGATCATCCCCCATCTTCAGACAGTTATATATTTATGATGACGTCTCATGGCCTGCGTTCTATATTAAATGTGCCAACACGAATTTGTAATGATTCTGCTACATGCATAGATCACATATTTGTTAGACATTCTTTAAAATTTGAATTTAATATCGTTGCGGATATTTATGATCTGCATATTACAACATTTTTACCAATGATCATTTACTGCCAAAATTGAAACATTATGTCTGCTCTATATGTAAAACTATGTATTGATAATAATACTTCAAGGCACGTTGTAAAAGCTATGGCCAAAGGATTAAGGCTTGGAGTTCAACAATTCTATACTTTAAAAAAATTAAGTTGAAAAATGGTTTATATAAAAAATTATTTAAAAATCACATAGATTCAAATTTGTTATTGAGGTTCAAAGTTTTAATTAATGCGCTTAAACATGAAACATAATAGAGAAAGGAAAATACTACATATAAACATAAATTCAATAATACAAAATGCAATATTAAAGATAACTGGAGAGATGGTCAACGAAGTTTTAAATTAGAAATATAAGAAAGATTTGATTGAGAATCCGGGAGTTGCTAGAATTGATACTTTTAAAATTGAATTCGTTAAATCTTTTAAATATCTCGGCTTATCCATTGATAACACGATGCTAAGGAAGGACCATATTGAATCTCTGCGCAAGTATCTGGCTTTTGTGATCAATAAAATGTACACCTTGCGGCTGGTACGCCCTTTAGCAATTTTAAAACATATTTATTTTGCTATTGTAGATTCAAAATTATCATATGGACTAGTAAGCTGGGGTGGGACCTACTATGATAGAATTTATCCCCTTATTATAGCGCAAAACATATTATAAGAGTAATAATATTCCTCGTTTATCTTCATCATGGCCTTATTTCAGTAGTTGCAGATATTTCCATTAAGACATTTATATGCGTTTAAAACTATGAAAACTATTTTCATTATAAAGGTTAATCAGTTAAATGTCAGTACTGGTTACAATTTAAGAAATTATCATTCGGCTACAAAAGTTTACATCAACCAATTGTAAAAATTCATTTTTAATTTTGGCTCCTAAATTTTCAATACCCTACCACTTGAGTTGAACATTTGTAGGAACCTCAAACCATTCGCATCTGGATTAAAAATATTTGAGAAGTTCCAGATTATGTACAATAAATTTGTATATACATATGCCCAATAACGAACCACGCCTATCCATTTTATGTTCATAACTTGAATATTTTAAATTCAAATTTACTATTAGAATTATTTCAGTATAAGATCAAAACTAAGATAATATTTAAAAATGGTTAAAGTTCTGTTAAGATGAGCTAATTTGAATCTAGTGAATTTTAATTAGTTTTCTTGTCCTTAATGTGGAACCCGTGATCCGAATTACGAACTGCTTAAAAACTATGTTGTGCCTAATTATAATCGTGTTAAATAAATAATTTATATTTTAGGATTCTATCAGCAAATTACTAATCCAACAAAAAAAATGACACCTCCAAATTGAGGTTCATCGAAGGATATCTTAAAAATTGCTTTAGATGCTGTTCGATATGATCGTAAACTTTTAAAGTGCCAAAAACTATTTTTTACAACCACTTTAATAAAACTTAGATGTCGATACTAAACCTGGAGCACCAAGCATTTTAACGAAAGACCAAGAGAGACATTTTTGTGTATGGATTGATAATATGGTCCAAATTGGATTTCCCATTTCCAAAGACATCTTGTGGTATTCAGCGGAAACACTTAATGACAGATTTAAAATTATCACTTAAATTCAAAGCTAGTAGACCTGGTACGTTAACCCCTTACTTACGACTTCACGTTACTTACCTGCTTAGTTATCGTTTTCTTTTTAGGTCGCCATTGGTACGAAGGGTTTTTGAAAAGACACCCATCTGTTTCGAAGCGAGTAGCACAATATTTGTTATAAAAGTTGAGTACAAGTTACAAAAAACCATATAAGAGTATGGTTTATTGAAATCAAAACATATATTGAACGAAATGGATATATAAGTATTTTCGACCACCCTGAATGCATTTTTAATTGCGATGAAATAAGGTATTTTAAAGTCCGAAGGAAAATTCAGTATTACGTTTTAAAAAGGGACATAAGTCAGTCTATTCTTTGGTGGCGAATTACGGAAAAGAAAATATCACAACCCTTGTAATGGGCAATGTACAAGGGAAACTGGGTCCACCAATGTTGGTTCTTCTTTAGAAAATATCACGAAAAGCATGCCAACCAGTTGGGGTATAGGTAGAGGCGAGTCTGGTTGGATGACAGGCGTATTATTTTTTGAAAATATAGCCAACATATAAAATGTATATCCTTGGTTCGCAAATCAAAATATAAAAATGCCTATTATCGTTTTTGTGGATGGGCATACATCATACATGAGTTTAAATGTAAGCCAATTTTGTAGAGAAAAGCAAATCGTACTGATTGCACTGCTCCCTAACTCAACTTCAATTTTGCAACCAATGGATGTTGCGTATTTTCATCCATTGAAAAAAGAAAGGAGACGCGTGAAGTAAAAAAAGGCGCATGGAGCATGATAAACAAAGAATTCGCCTAAAGGATTTTGCATCATTACTATGTTTCAATTTTAAAAAATCCATCCTTTGAGACAAAAATGGATTTAGCTTGAGGATTATGTCCTCTCGACGCCAATTTTATTAATTATAATAAACTGCTTACCAATAAAATAGAATTGCTCGATGAAAGTAAAAACTGTGGAAATAATCAAAAACAATTTAATATAAAAAAACACATCTAGATCAATTTATGGGTCTGGAAAAATGAAACATATTTGAAACATCACTTACAAGCAGCTCCTGGATTGGAATAAAGGAGGACCCATCACTTTTCGATTACTAAAAGAACCTTAAAACTAAAATTTTCACGATTTATAGTAAACAGCTCAATGATCAGACCGAGGCATCATACTTACATATTGGAGAAACCTCGTTATGTTTATCTATCCGACACTACATTGCCTATAGAAACTGATGGCTCCGTAATAGTAGGTAATCCAATACAGACACCGTCCGAACATCCGATTTCTCTTCAATTACATGGTAAAATATTTACTAGTGAACACTAGTTTACTAGTTACATTTGAAAAATAGTAAGTAAACAATTCCGAATATCTGAAACCGAATGTGTTAGCCGCCTCGGTGGCACAGTGGTTAGCATGCTTGCTTAAGCTCCGGAGGTCCCGGGTTCGATTCCCGGCGGGTGATGAAAAAATCACGGCTGGTTTAAGGGTAGGATCAATGAATTAATCATTCATTATCTATTAAAAAATATGATTACGAAACTTCAGCATGAAGCGGCCAAATCCCTCTATGAAATGTAGCGCCAGCAAAAAAAAAAAAAAAATACAGACACCTAAAAAAATTAGTGAAGTCTTAACATTAAACAATCAACAACAAGGTCATGATCAACTGCAAATACCAATAAAATCAAATAGACAGAAAATACCAAACTAATAATAATCTACCGACCACATTTAAAAAAAAAAATCTTATTTGGCCGACACCCAAAATAGGACAACAACAAAATTGGATAAAAAAGAAAAAGAAATGAATGAAAAAGAGGAAAGAAAAAACAACAAGAAGCAAAATAAAAGGGAACTTGAAAACAAATCGCTGTAAAGTTTTCGAAAAGCAATCCACAATTTCTGAATTGGAACAAACCCATATTTTAAGAAAAAATATCACAAGAGGTGGTTAAATTTGGGTGTTTTTATGATTGAAATTAACAAAAAACTTAAACAAAAAATTGTATATTTTGAAATACTGAATTCAATTCAGACATCGTCAAACCCTTAAGTAAAAAATAACGATCCGTAATTGGGACATTTACTATAATAGCTATTTGTTTATTAAAAACTGCTGAAATTAAGAAGATCAACAATTTTTAAAATTGCTAAAATACAAATAAGTTGAATTGTGCCAAGTTAAATTGTGCCAGTGGAATTATGTGCAGTGGAATTGTGTCTAGTGGAATATGTCTAGAATTAAATAATCAGCCTTTTCCAAATCAAATTCGTCTCTATCCAAATCAAATTCACCTTATCCAAAACATGTTCATCCTTTTCCAAATCAAATTCAACCGTAGACGATATAAAACCAACAGAATTTATTAAATTTAATATATTTACTGTATTTAAATACTAGATACATAATAACAAGTTAATATGTATAATAAAATAAATAAACCTTTACTATAATAGGGACATAAAATTCACCTTAAATTTCGCGATATAATTATTATAAACTTCACCTTAGATATAATCGTAAAATTCACTGTAGAATTCATCCCAAATGATCTAAATTCAATATAAAATGCATTCACAAATTTAACATATATGGTCTACTTATCTAAAAATTCACATTCAAACTCACCTTGAACTTCACCGTACAACCCAGCCTTAAAATTCATCTTAAAATTCACCCCAAAATTAATCCAAATTCTTTACCAAATTCATCATAAATTAACTCCAAATTTACTTTAAATTTCTTTGTAAATTTACGAAAAATTAATTTTAAAATTCACTCTTAAACTCGACCTACATACAAGTCACTCTAAAATTAACCCTAAATTTTTACTTAAAATTCACTCTAAAATTTCTCACTCTATAACTCTGTAAAACTAACCCTAAACTTCACTCTTATATTCACTCTAACCCATAGAAGCTTAAATAAGAATTTTATCAAATTTAAGAATTCTGGAGTTTGGAAATTTTTCTTTTTTTTTCGATTTATTCTATGCAATCTTTTTTGGAAATTTTAATAGTGGAAAAATTGATTTAAGATTTTACAAATTTTATAAAATCGTTAAATTCAAATTCATCATTTATTTGGAATTTGGAATTATTGATTTTAGAAATTAACGAATATTGTAACGTGGTTTGGAAAGAAAAGAAATTAGAAAATTTAGAAATTTTGAATTGTGAATTTAATAAAATTATTGCGAATTTGGGAAGGTATACATGGAAAATGGAAGTTTAAAGATCTTAATCTTTAAAGTTAGTATAATCTTAGAAATTCGTCAAATTTAAGAATCCTCTTATTTAGAGAGTTTTTACAACAATTTTAAAATTTAGAATTTGTGTTAAAAATTAGTTAATTTAGACATTTAATACTAAATACAATACATTCAATTTAATATTTTGGAAATTTAGAAACCTAACAAATATGGAAAATGTAAATTTCACGAATATGGGGATTTAAATAATTTAGAAAAAAAAAATATAGAATATTATTTAGGATTTTTCATTTTAGCAACATGTACATACAGTGGTGTTTAATGAAATAGCACACTCTAAGATTTTCTTGCAAATTCTTCATTAACTAAAAAATTATTTATCAATTTTTAATTATTATTTTAATAATTTAGAAATACAAAAATATTGAGTATTATTCAGAATTTTTGATTTTAGTAACATGCACATATATGTATAGTCCTTTGGTATAAAAGAAAAAAATGTAGAAACCAACAGCTACACATTTCACGAGAAACTGCGATGGATTCTCCCATTCAGTCGCGGGTTAAGTTAAAACGGAGTGCCAGGCAAGTTTTGTTCCTACACCGCCTACCGGTGCAAACAAATGTTTTTTACTGGTTCATCATTAAATCCAATATCACCAATATCAAAAACTTGGAATAGTTCAAAATTTTTCATAATTTCTAAATAATCTGAAAAATATTGGTCACAAGGAATCACAAAATTTCTAAATATCAGTGAGTCAAATTAAATCTGATGTTTTTAATTTCAATGTGATATTTTCATAAATGAATGTGAATGAAAAATTGAAAATAATGATTATTTCTTGATTAAAGATGAATTTCATTTCCAAATTGATGAACCTGATTTATAAAAGCATGAATTTGTAGTGCAAAACCTATATTATGAAACAAATCGTAATTTAATAAAATAAGAAAGAGAGGAAGTATTATTTAACTGGAGAATAGCTCCTTTTTTGTGAAATCGGGCTTAAGGATACCAATATACTCTTAGTTGTATCATATTAATTTGAGCATTCTTTCGTTGAATTACAATTAAGTTTAAGTTTTAAGTTGCCTCATTAACCCTTAAGAGACACACTGGGTTAAATTAACCCAGGTCTTTATTTTTAACGCGCGCCATTTTAAAACGCGTGGTCCTTGGACCATCGGGCCAGTGGATTAGGTAAGTTTGAAATGTCTCCTAATATTCCCCCTTAGGCCAGATACAGTGCATTTATAGAAGCTGAGCAATGAACGTCGCAAAAACAGGTATGGGTAAAAATCACCCAGTGTGTCTCTTACGTTAGAAAAACGTCTGATTTAAAAAATTCTTTTTGTTAAATATTGTGTTCAACTTATCGCCAGTTAGGAAGAAACATGGCCATTTCTTATCCGATTTTGATGAAATTCAGCATGTACGATGGAAATGGGATTCTCAAATGATTTTTAGATGAAGTTCTGGAATATGGCAAATTAGGATGGAACTTGGCCATTTCTTCTCCGATCTTGATTAAATTCAGCATGTGCGATGGAAATGGGATTCTCAAACGAGTTTTAGATGAAGTTCTGAAATATGGCCAAGAAGGAAAGAACTGGGCCATTTCTCATCCGATTTTTATGAATTTCAGCATGTACGATGGAAATGGGATTCTCAAATGATTTTTAGATGAAGTTCTGGAATATGGCCAATTAGGATGAAACTTGGCAATTTCTCATCCGATCTTGATGAAATTCAGCATGCACGATGGAAATGGGATCCTCAAATGATTTTCAGGTGAAGTTCTGGAATATGGCCTATTTGGAAGGAACTTGGCTATTTCTTATTCGATTTTGATGAAATTCAGCAGGTTCGATGGAAATGAGATTCTCAAATGATTTTTAGGTAAAGTTCTGGAATATGGCCAATTAGGAAAGAACTTGCTCATTTCTTATCCGATTTTAATGAAATTCAGCATGTACCATTGAAATGGGATCCTTAAATGATTTTCAGGTGATGTTCTGGAATATGGCCTATTAGGAAGGAACTTGGCTATTTCTTATCCGATTTTGATGAAATTCAGCAGGTTCGATATAAATGGGATTCTTAAATGATTTTTAGGTAAAATTCTGGAATATGGCCAATTAGGAAAGAACTTGCTCATTTCTTATCCGATTTTAATGAAATTCAGCATGTACCATGGAAATGGGATCCTCAAATGATTTTCAGGTGAAGTTCTGGAATATAGCCTATTAGGAAGGAACTTGGCTATTTCTTATCCGATTTTGATGAAATTCAGCAGGTTCGATGGAAATGGGATTCTTAAATGATTTTTAGTTAAAGTTCTGGAATATGGCCAATTAGGAAGGAACTTGGCTGTTTCTTATCCGATCCTAATGAAATTAAGCATGTGCGATGGAAATGGAATTCTCAAACGTGCTGGGATATGATCAATTTGGAAGGCACTTGGCTTTTTTAATCCCGTTTTGATGTAAATCAGCATGTACGATGGAAATGGTATTCTTAAATGATTTTTAGACGAAGTTCTGGAATATGGCCAATAAGGATGGAACTTGGCCATTTCTTATTCGATCTTGATGCAATTCAGTATGTACGATGGAAATGGGATTCTAAAAAGATTTTTAGATGAAGTTCTGGAATATGGCCAAACTATCATTTACATTGGGAAGGCGGAATTTCATCAAAATCAGTTAAGAAAATATTTTTAGAATCCCATTTCCATCGTACATGCGGAATTTCATCAAGATCGGATGAGAAATAGCCAAGTTCTATCCTAATTGGTCATATTCCAAAACTTCACCTGAAAATCATTTTAGAATCCCATTTCCATCGTACATGCTGAATTTCATCAAGATCGCATAAGAAATAATCAAGTTCCATCCTAATTGGCCATATTCCAAAACTTTATCCATTTGAGAATTTCATAAAGATCGGATAAGAAATGGCCAAGTTTCTTCCTAACTATCATTTAAGAATCCCATTTACATTGGGAATGCTAAATTTCATTAAAATCGGATAAGAAATAGAATCCCAATAAAATTCTTATAAAAAAATTACAAATCCTCCGTTCAAGCATCTCACTTCAATGGACAACTTTTTTGGTCCCGTCGATGTCCGTTATAGTGAGGTTTCTCTGTATATATGTACATATTTTAGTTCAAATCAAACAGACAAAAATTATACTCCTATAAGTTTAACACAAACACGAAATATTTAACAAAAATGGATTTTTGAAATGAACATGTTTTTCTGACCTTACAGACACACTGAGTAATTTTTCCCCGTACCTGTTTTTACGACGCTCACTGCTCGGCTTCTATTGTATAAGCGCACTGTATCTCTTCTGAGGGGGGATATCGATTATTAATTTCAAAAACGTTTTTTTTACGCAAAGTAACCAACTTTTAGATTTTACCTCAATTTTGCTGTTTTCAAAAAACTTCTATTTTCGATTTGCAAAAAAAATATAGTTTTTGCAAAGGATGGAAAAACCCATAGTATCATCTTAAGGTTCAACTCTTTAGCTTTTCATCGGTCACCTACAGAGTGTCAAAATATTAATTTTTGATAGAAATATAAGCATTTAAAAAAAAAACGATTTTTAAAAAAAGTTCCGTTAGTTTTTTGTAAATATTTTTGCACCTTTTTATTTTATCGCAACAAAATTATGTTTTTATGATCTTGAGAAAATTTTCTATCAATTGAAAAAAAATTGATTGAATTTGATCAATTTGATCACGAGATATGAGCTTTCAAAGTATCGCTGGGTAAAAATCACCCAGTGTGTCTCTTACGTAACTTTTTGATAGTGTGTCCCTTAAGGGTTAAACATAATAAAAATGCTTCTTTCATTATATTCCCTTTAGAAAGGTTAACTGTTAACTAGAGTTTATACAGAAAAATGAAAAACAAATGTTTTATAGAGAATTTGTAATTGAAAATATGTCTCAAATGCCGATATTTTTATTTCTAATAAAACCAAATTTCTGGTCTCTGTTTCCAGTTTGAATTTGTCTCATCATTACCTAAAAATGTATGTCCTAATAAACCGATATTAAATTGCCCATTAATTCTATTATTTATCGATGATATAGAATCGATAAATTTAATTTAATTTTATTGAAAATTCTTCCGTATATACGAATGTGTGAAATTGAATGAGTACACCACTTTGATACGAAAAGAGCAAAGATTTTTTAAAATAGTTGGAAGTAAAAAACTGGAAAGTGGCAGAAAAAAGATGACAAAGCAAGTTTCTCGTTTAGATTTTTTTTTTCTGTTAAACTTGTAAAAAACCACTCAAATGAGCGTTGTTTCATTTTATATGCAAAAAAAATCTTACATGCATCGTATTTTTGCTTGAGTTGGTGTAATGTAGTCGAGTGGTAACTTTAATATCTTGGAATGTAAATTTTTTAGGGTAGCCTGTAAATGTATATACCAAAAGCTAAGACTGTTAATTATTGTATATTGCTTTATAAATAAAAAGAAAATTCTAAATTATTTCTTTAAATTTCCTGTTCAATTTTTCTTAATTTCATTTTGCAGAACAAATCTCTTATTTTTTCAGCAAATAAAACTTAATTTTTTTTTTTTGCTCTACTGATATATCATCATGTTCTTGTATTTCCTTCAACATACATACATATATACTATGTATATTCTTTTGTTTGGAAAAAATCAAATTTAAGTTTTTCTTTTATTTTATTTTTTTGTAGTATACTATATATAAAAAACGTACCATTTTTTTTTCATTACATCTCCTAACTATAATTGAACTTAAAGAAGAAAAAAATATCGTCGACCAAAAAGTGAGCAGGGGATGAACAGGCAGCATTAGTAGTAGCAACACAAAAAATGTAAGCAAACACTGTGTACGACCAAATGAAAACAGAAAATATATACACCAACGGAAACAAAACAAGAAAAAGTTTTTCCTTGTTTGTAACAATTTTTTTTTGTCTGCTCGTTTTGAAATAATTAGATTATCGAACCAGAATGAACATAAAAAAAAAAATGTTTGTATATAAAAGAAACAATAAGAAATGAAATAAAAATAATAAACAGAAAATATATAAATGTAATAAAAAATAAAAATGGATAAGAAACATAACACTGTCTTGGAATTGGAAGGAATAGGTTTAAGCCATATTACATATGTGTTTTGAATATCGAAATAAGCTTGTAAGATAAAAATCAAAAGTATCTATAAACATTTTAGCAGTAACAAGCCTAATTATTTTACATATACCTAATTGTACAAAATCTGCACTCTACAGGGTTATTTTACAAAAATAATATAATGCTATAAGAAGTGTTCTTTTATATGCATTTTTATTGTTGTGTTTATTATTACACAATTCACAAAACCAGGAGAATAAATAAAATTGAGTACACCGAGGAAAATTACAATTTTCCGAAGAAAATTTTACTTTTGCTCTAACTATTTGTGCATTCCGTATATGACAAAATATCGTAGTAACCGAATTGGAAACGGAAATACTAATAAAATTAAAATACTATAGTTACCTATAGAGAAGAAAATAATAATCGGGAAATGCTCTACAGTAAAAAATATTCATAATTAAATAAAAAATAAAATGGCATAGAAACTATAATTTAATATTAAGAATTAAAAATGCATTACAGTTATAAATGGATAAGGTTACTGACTAAGGAAGAACGACTGCTAAATACAAATAAAAGACCAATAGTAGGAAGAACGTTACGTCAAACTTTTGGTTTGCTTGAACGCAACAGAATTTGTACCTACCCTAAGAATTAACCAATATTAGACATAAAATTTCCAAAATGACGCTGAAAAATGCTTAGATATTGTTTTGCTCAGTTGAATTTGAAAGAAACTCACGGCATCTACAGATGATGGAATCGCCAATAAGGAAAATCACTTTAAACGAAAAAATTTTGAGAAAAGAAGAAAACTTGAAGATGTAGATGGTGGTACCAATAGCAATATATCGCAATATTTAAATTTTTTTTATTCGATGAAACGTTAACGATACACATTTTGATGTTATTTATTCTCTATTTTATTACCACTTGCTTCGAATTAGATTTTCTTTTTATTAATTTATGAGTAATTTGCAATTTGGTATACTTTTCAATACGTTGTGAGCGTTGTTGGCTTGATTTCGTTATAAATTATTTCATGAGGAGCATTTAATGCTTTCTAGTGGCCTTTCTGAACATACCAGAATAATTTCAGCAGAAAAAATATTCTGTATTACGGACATATTTTATATGTAATATTTTTGAATAAAATTATTAAATAAAAATAATTTTAGAAATAATTTTTACAGTTAAATATTTCTTATTATATTGTAATTTTTAGAAATAAAGTAGTAATTGTGCAATACAATATGTTTTAATATTTATTTGAAAGCTTTATTCCTCTCCTATACACATAAGAGTATATGGAATAGCCATTTCCAAAAATTAACATGACTGGAACCTTTCATTTGTCGTGTTAGCGGGCTATGAAATTGGGTTAAAGTCTTCATGAAGAAAAACCACACAAGATTTTAGGTAATATTTTATTTCGAATATGGGTGAAGTTAAAAAAACTTCAAAATTAAAGTTTTCAAGGTCATTACGACCTTGGCTGAAACGATAGTTTAAAGATTTTCACATAATAATGCAATAATAAACTGTGAGAATAGAAGTAATGCGCAAAAATTATAATTTTGGCAAAATTTATTTAAAAAATATAATTTAATTTTCTAATGGGAAGTTTGTTTAACATACGCTGTATGACAATAATAATGTGTGATATAGCGGAAAAATGGATATAGATTAAAAGCTAACTCTGTAGTTTGTAGACAAAATTAGAATCAAATTAGTAAAAATCAAATAAAAACTATCCTGCTAATTCAATCCAATTGTTTGAAACAAATCACATTTTATGAGATAAAAAATAGAACACAATTTTGATTTATGAAGAAGAATATTTTTATTCTAATTTTGTTGTGGCCCATATTCGAGAGCTTATTATAAATATTTGTGCGGTATATCGTTCACAAAAATGTAATGTTAAAGTATTTTTACAAAAATTTGAAATGGTTTTATCAAAATATACTAAATGTATTGTCATTGGAGATATCAACCTTAACATAATGAATCTTGACAGTTATATTTGAAAATATAATTAGGTTTTGACCTATTATGGATAGAGTTAGTACGCCGGTGAAAACTGTCATATATCATATCGCTACTGATTTAAGCAACATAACGTATGAATTTTGTTTAGAGGATAATTCTATATCTGACTACAAATTTGTTTACTTTAGATTTCAAACAGAAAAGTTTTTTAAGCCAATGCCTACAGTTAATATTAAACGTGTTGTAAATTATGATTTGGTTGATGGAGATCCAATATGGAATAGTATCGATGAAATTAAAAATGTTGAATCATTAAATAAACAACTTAGTAATTTAATACAAAAATGTAGTGTTATTATAAATTTGAGAATAAAAAAAAATTTTAAAAACAAACAAAAATTTCACAAACTAATGAAAAAACGTGTGAATTCTGAGTATTGTCCTGGCAAATTTAAGTTTTACAGTAGATTATGTAAAACTAAAATAAATTCGGCTAAACAACAGTGAGAATAATCTTGATAAACCCAAGGTGCTTTGGAACAATTTTAGCAAATTTATATTAAACCGGCAAAACAGGTAATAAAATTATTGAGTTGATAGTACATCAAAATTAAAGGTGTTCTTAGCACAACAAAATAATATGAATAGTAAATAAACCAAACAGTTTTTGGTTTTAGAATAAAGTGGTATTTAGTTTATGTTAGTAGATTATAGTAATGTGAAACCGGATTATCAATTTAATTACAACAATATTTTATAAAATAGGCAATAAACGTGAACCGTCAAGCTCCAGCCATAACCTCAACATCATTCAAAGTAATGATATTGGAAACGGTAAATTTTTGTATTATGCATTAATTTTATTTATGATTTTACTAGGCACAACCGACAGTTCAAGTAATTCCTCGAACATACTAGTTCACAGGCCGATTACTATTGAACCTACTCCACCAACTAATATGCGCACACGTAAGAGAACGAGACAACCTCAAAATTGGGTGAAGAACTTTGTAAAATCGAAAAGAATTATAGGCAGAGCGTTTAAGCATGTCGATAAAACTGTACCTGCAAAACAATTAAAGCCCATGGGTGGCGAGAAATGTCAAACTCAATGTGGCATCAACTCCAGAGAACCCAAAAGGAAAACTATTTTTGAATAGTGCTATAGTCTAGATAATAAAACTAGATAGGGGGTTTATTTTAAAATATGTTGAGGAGGTGCAAAAAAAAAGTTGTAGAAATTTAAATAACGCAACTAAAAGAAGCTATAGTAGAACATATCATTTGCCGTACAAAGTAAATGGTTCTAATATAAACGTTTGTAAGACCATGTTTTTAAACACACTAGTAATTAACCAACAATAGGTAGAAACCGCGATAGACAAACAAAAAACTTGTAATAGAATCGGTAATTCTGACGCAAGAGGTTCTCATGATCGTGTTCAAAATCCAACGGCACATAAAATTATAAGCGCTGTATCTCAACATATAAATGCACTTCCTCGTTTACCATCACATTTTTGCAGGGCAACCCGCTTTTCATCACAAGACAGTTGAGATGTAAACAAACAAAAATAAAAAAAACCAAAACAAGAAATTAAATCGGTTTTATAAATTTATGTCTAAATACAGTGTGTAATTTATTGTAAACCAATTGTGAATTATTTATTAAAAGCCCATCAGTATATTTGCGCTATTTGCCGAAAAACCAGTCATTTGTAATTATCGTTAATTATTTTGGAAACGTCATCGACAGCCATTACATTTTTTGTGCTTTTACCGGAAAACTTTACCAGCCATCACATTGGATTAATATCTTCATATTTTAGCCGAAACACCTCATCAGCCCGCATAAAACACCAAAAGAAACCAGCGCTATCGAAATATGTACACAAACACTGAGTGGGAGTTTTTAGATTCAAATTTAAACATCGCCAAGATATACAGATTATTCTTGGAATGGATACAAACAAATAATGTTTTATGTCCATCCGTAAAAAAACGGCAATACCGCGATATATTTAACTACAAATTTAATTTAGGTTTTGGGTTTCCTAAAAAAGATTTGAGCAACGATTGCGCTGCATAAGAAAACATGAATGAAAATGTACAAATTGCAAAGCAAAAGCAACATAACCAACATATATTTAACAAAATAAAGGTATGAGAACTTAAAAACATGGATAAATAACGGCACTCAATAATAATTCCATAGCCATTAAGGTAATTTGCTTTGATTATCAAAAATTACTCCAAACACCATTTAGCGAAGAAGGAATTTTTACTACATAAAGAAATTATCTATTTTTATAATCTACGATTTCGCTACTAAAAAAGGTCTTTGCAATTTATGGGTTCAGACCTTGGCAATAAAGGAGCGAATAAAGTAATCAGTTGTTGGAAGTTTGTGTCAGAGGCAGTTGACTGCGGAGTGAAAGAATTAATATTTTTGGGCGACAACTGCCACGGTCAGACCAAAAACAGTACCGTCTTTACTTGTTCTGCATATGTATATGGTGAAACAATTTAATATCAAGATTACGCACCGATATTTAGAAAAGGGGCGACACACCCAAAACGAGGGTGATTCGCGTAGAACGCGTAAAAAAATGTCAAACTATGTATATACCAGCCCAGCGGGACAGTCTGATGAGAAATGTAAAGGTGACTGGAGATCCCTATGATGTTATCGAATTGACTCAAAAGCATTTCTTCATTTTAAAATATTTCCACTAAAATGAATTTTAGTCACAATACTTAAAAAGAAAAAGTTTACTATATATGATTAAAATCAGAGAAATGTATATTTCAAACGGTTGTTATATACCAGTTACCTAATATTGATGGTAACCGCGGCAGAACAGAAAAACTAAATTTTGAAGATAGCAACCTGGAATTTTTTTTTAACAAACCCATATCTGATCCAAGGCCAAAATACGTAGACTTAATTTCACTTTGTGATATTCCAGAATACTACCAACCTTTTTATAGATCGTTGGTGTTTAACTTGGCGGAAGATAGCGATTCAAAGTCTTAATACCTTATCGAATTATTTTTTGTTTATTTTTATTTCATTTTATAATTAAGCTTTCTGTGATAGCTATTGGTTCTTATTTTGTGATAACTAATAAGTAGAAAGTTCCTAAATAGGTAGTTTTGTGAATTGGGAGCGTATCGAAATCTTAATTCTTAAAATCTTACTTTTGCAGTCAAAAACTCTTTCTGTTTTGAAAAAATCTTATTTTTTCTGAAAATATGTTAAAATGATTTAAAATATTCGAATAAACAGTAATATTAAGAGGATTAGTCAAAATGAATCCTATTATCAAATTATTTTTATGTCCCTGAAACGAAGTTCGTCCAAAGGTCTTCTTCGTTTATGTCCCTTTATTGAAACGATTCAATCAATCTTTAAGAAATTTAAATACTAAAAAATTAATTTACGAACACGAAGCTCAAAAATGTTTAGCTTTAACTTTAGTTTAGTCATTTCGGGAACTGTTCTACTTCACTCATATGTCCAGCTAATATATTTAGTTCCGGAGTTTTCACAGCTACATCTAATTTTTAATAATTCCTCATGTCAAATCTTCTCATGTTTATTAAAACCAAGCTTAACAATTTTCTGGAATTTTACAATTTTTGCGTATAGGAATTATTTTATCTGTAAATCGGATGAAGCTGAAAGAATATTTTGGGTTGGTAGAATATTTTTTTATTTTTTTAAATTGGCGGGACACGGATTTCATTTGAGACATTGAATAAAATTTTTGGGAGCCCTGGATTTTATTTTTTCGATTTCGGGGCCGCAGTACTAAAAAGTTTGAGAAGCATTGCTCGTCTAGTGCATTCTAATAAATGTATTGTAATATAAACAATGTATCTAAGTATTAGTGTACAATTTTTCATTGTGCTCTTTAAAATTTTTAATTCGTTAAATAGTTCTACCGCAAAAATATCTATTATCTGACGCGTCACATTGTGCTTTTAGTTCCTCATCATTCGATTTACAAACTCCTTTAACATCGGTTAAAACCGGAAAATTATTGATATGCGCATTTATGACCTCAAATCTTTCATCTAACGAATTAAGTACAGTATCCAGTATAGGAAAGAAAAACGATATTTTAGATTTATATTGTGAATCAGTGGGAGTTTCGTCGTAGCATTCGTAACCAAAAAGCTTTTTTTACGTCTTCGCAGAGCATTATTTTTAAATTGAGGCTAAATTTCTATCGATTAAAACGTTCAACAGTTCGAATTTCTTTAATGTATGGTATTAACTTATTTAAGTCCTTGATTGCCTCATTTATATTTCGGTTGAGAATTTGGAAAATGATTAGTATTATAACCACCAATCTCGACGTTTTGAGAGGTGAGCTTTTTTATATTTTTTTAGTGTGTTTACTGCTCTCGTATGAAGAGTATTGAAACTATTACTATTATCATGTTTCAATGTAGTTTAAAAACGAGTTGGATTTCATAGAAAAGAGTTGAGTCAGGTTTTCGTTAAGTTATTTTAAATTCGATGAAACTAGTGTAATCGACTTGAGATGAAATTCAAAATTTCTAATGAAAAATATTTTTTTAGTAGAACAATTTGTTTAGAAAGTGTGAGAAGTATTGACGTGCTGTCACTGTTGGTTAGCCAGAGCGGAGTAGATTTTCCGGAAAAAAATAGTAGATTGGGAAAAAGCGGAGTAGATAAAATTAAACTAGAGTTTCATTAATTTTTCGTTTATTAAACATTTTATTATTTAATAAAGTATTTTTCTTAAAGTTTTATTAAAAAACTAAACAAAATTTTTTGAAAATTTTAGTAGACCATCCGAATCAGATGGTACCCAACAATTTTTTTTAAATTCAATAATTCTTTCGCGTACATTATATTTTCAACTGTAGTAGTTTGTAGAGAATTTCTGAGACTGGTTTTAATCAAATTTAAACTTGAAAACTTACGTTCAGCTGCTGCTGTGCTATGGGGCAGAGACAATAGTTTGAGCATGTAGGTAGAAAGTTCCTTATATTCAAATTCATTAAAAATATTTTCTTGAGATTTCAGATTGGTCCAAAATATTGCAATATCATTATCAATTAGACGTCTAAATTGATTATTCAATATTTCTTCGTCGCATTCATAAAATGGGAAAAAATTTAATAACGGCATAATTGTTGGCAATCCTCCACAAACAATTTCGTTAATATCAAGATATTTAAGTAATTCGAGTTTACTGTTGTTAAAGCTAAACCGTTTTTTAAATTGACAATTCATTTCGACGTAGAACGATATGAGCGATTTCTTAAGAGTGTCAATTTTTTCTTGACTAATCTGCTGTGATTTAGAAAATTGTTCGAAGTGAATGCCAAAGTGCATGGATGATGTTGTCAGGTATAAATTAACATTATTATAATCAGCGTCTGTATTTACAAATTCTGTTTTTATCTAATTTTTTAAAACATCTAAATAAAGTATTTTAATTTCAGAATACAGAATATGAATTACTAAAAAATTAAAAATACTTTGTTGGCATCGTTGATTAATTTTAGAACTTATGAAAGGAACAGCATATAGTTTATTAATAGGATTAATCAAGAAATTATAAATGTCTCCAGCATTGGAACTATGCAATTCTTCAAAATTATGCAAGCCAAAGTAGTACTTTAGTGCTTCCCATTGCTCTAGTATTCTATTGACTACTATTTCATAAGACAGCCACCTATAGTCGTACTCAATCCCAAGATTTTGTGTTTCTCCATATTCAAAAATTCTTGAAATTGTTGGTAGGCACCTATGCGCTTAGGGCTATGTGCAAAGTGATTTTGACGATATTTTTGACGATTTTCTCAATATTATTTGGAAGTTGTTTGCTTGCAGCTGAGGCACACAAATGTAAAGTATGGCATGTACATTTAAGCAAAAATAACTTTGGGTTAACCTCTCGAAATTTTGACACAACACCCTTTTTGTGTCCTGTCATAACAGAAGCGTTATCTACTGCCAGCGATACAATATTTTTAATAGAGATTAGACAATTTTCAAAATGTTGCTTAGTAATATTAAAAATTTCTTGTGCTGTGGCGTCAGTTAATTCTTCCAAACACCCCATGAAACAATCTGAAATAGAACAGTTGGCTTCGTCGTAAAAACGAGCAATAATAATCAAACACTTCCCAAGTATAACAAGACGAAACTAAAAATTGAGCTACCGTATTTTCCTTCGACTTTTGAGAAAATAATCGAAAAATAGCTTCATTGTACGTATGATTAGTATTGGTGTGTATAATCAGAGCCTACTGTATAAATAAGAGCCTCCAGTATCGACTGTATTTTTTACTAAGCTTAAAATAAGGTACATAAAATTTTTTCTTTACTATGAACGTATATGGGAAAACGGTTATTTTCATTTACAGATTTAGTTTACTAGAAATGTGAGCTTTTGTTTTGTTTTTATATGAAAATGTTCATGAAACATGTAATATTATTTGATTGAAAAATCGAGTCTTGAAAATGTTTATTTCTAAGTGAAAATCGTCATGAAAAATAAGGTACATTTGAAATTTTAAATATTGTTGTTTTTGTAATATACTACGTCATCAACATAACTCGTTTATAAACAATACAATAATCATCTCTTTCATTACCTCCATTCAAATTTGAATTCGAATATGTTTCTATGGTTACATATTTTGAATTTGCAAAGCATGCTAGATTGTTTTGATGTTTTCTTCGCACTCATTGTATCGATTTAATTATTTTTTTTTTTTGCTGTTGCTCTTTGTGATTTATTTTTATTTTGATTGTTGAACGGAGACGTGTTGTCTTTTTTCTTACCATTGGTTTTAGATGTGGAGATAGGATGTCGTCATTAAACTGAATTTTCTCTTTTTAATTCACATTGTTGTTGGTGCAGAATGTTTTTTAATTTAATTTCCCTTATTTTCTTTTGATTATTGCTGGAAAATAGGGAAATTTGAGAATCTGTGTTTTAAGTGAGTAAGACATTGAGTTGTTTGTTAGCGATTTCTTAAAAAAATATTTAACTGGGTTTAACTTTTAATTCATATTTTATCGTCAATCGAAATCGTGTTTTTTCATATAAACACTATGAAAATAAATGAATTTTTAGTGTTTTTATATCACTTATTTTAAGTTCATTTTTCACATGCCGGCTCTATTCACTTCAAGATGGTTCTGGTATAATATACTATCGTGAATTTGGTTTGACATAGAATATTTTAGTAAAGTGTTTTCAGCTGTGTTGTAATGTAGTTAAAAGATTTATGTTTGTAATCCACGTTTTCTTATAAATTCTAATTTTTTGTGTTATAAAAATAATGGACACCCGATGTTGATGCCAATAAATTAATGCTTGTGTTTGATTTCAAATAAAAAATAATTTGAAAAAGAAAAAAATTTTTTTTTATGAAATTCTTTTATTTGTGGGTGGAACATAAGGGGTGCGGGGGTAGCTCCCCTCGAAATACAATCAAATTTTATCATTGTATCTGATAAATATATTAAAATTGACCAAATTATGATTTAACCGATGCGTGGGTGAAAAATAAGGGATGGGGGGTGTGGATTCCCTTAGGGAACACCACCAACTTGTATTGTCACCGAAGTTACACATGCGTGCCAATTTTCATCAAGATTGATAAAGCCTAAGCATTAAAATTTTGCAATGCAAGATTTGATCACATCCGTGTAAGTTAAATAAAAGAATTTAACAATAAACTTATATTGATTCAATTTAATTTGGACTTTAGGTTTTCTGTGCATCTTCAAAGGAGGACTTCTACGCCATTTTCTTTGTCTATATACGTACTTATGTAATTAGGAAAATTCCAGCTTTATTTTAACTTATTAAATGTTTTTTGGCTTTCTTAAATAAATAAATTTTTTTAGATTTAGTTTAATAAAATTAATTTCAAATTGGAATTGGTCGTTTGTTTCATTATAAAAAAAAAAATTACAGCCATATTTCTAATTTGACTTTTACACACACATGCTCAAAATTAGCCCCGCCTATTTTTATTCTTTATTCACAAATACATGCATACAATTTTTTTAGAATGAGTTTCGCCCAGTTTCGCCTTATCGCGACAAGACTCATACGCTTTCTTAGCTTAAGTCGAAACTTAATCTTAGTTAAAGTCGAAACTAAGTTTAGTTTAAACTTCGAAATATAACGAAAAAGTCGAAAGTAAAAATACTTGGGTTGGCACTAGAAACAATCGTTGTCTCATCTATTATAAGCGAGAATTCCGTTTTTTTTTTCAATTTACTTGCCAATAGTTGCTTAGAAAATGGCCGAATAATTTTATTGACCATTTCGATTGATTTAGTCTTGCCACATTTTATTGGTTGTGCGAGCTTCGAATCTTACATGCTAACTGAAGAAGTGCAGGGAGTGAGTCCATTTGTTTGAAGTGTAAATCGTACTGAATACAGTACATGACACATATAAATTCAGTTTCTTTCCTTTTGTATACATTCGTTAAGTCAGCCGAATTGTTGCAAAAGTTTTGTAAGGTTGTAGTGCTCCTCTAAAGTTTCATATTTTTGGCGTGTAATTTGGTTTTTTCATGTCTAGTTAAGTGCGAATTATTATTTACTAGAATGGTGAAGCACAGCATTGTCATTATTTTTTTTCAGCCACGGAAATGTTACTTCCCAAT
The DNA here is from genome assembly GCA_963556165.1 of Tipula helvola. NCBI lineage: Eukaryota > Metazoa > Arthropoda > Insecta > Diptera > Tipulidae > Tipula > Tipula helvola. Next base: position 83,370,495 of record OY744482.1, on the reverse strand, counting down.
CTGATTTATAGTTTTGATCATATTTTTTTTAATTTGTAATAGTACTAGTCACTTCCGAAGAATCAGAATCGGAGTCATTTGATTGAGAATACCTAAATTTAATAAGTTAAAATTTATTAATATTCTAATAATCGCAATCATATTAAACAATACAAAATTGTTGTACTAACCGAATACTTGTTACGTTTTGAATTTTTGGTTGTTTGAATGGCAATTGTGGTTCGCTAGATTTTCGAAAATTTGTTGAAACATTGATACTGGTAGTAAAAAAAACACAATTATTTGTAATTAAACATTCGTAAAAAATAAGAAAATATTTACCTATCAGATGAAGAATTTTGTTCATCGGCAATTCGCACAGACGACGGCTCACTGGATTTTTTTCGAAACTTTGTTGAAACACTGCCACTGACACTAATAAGCAACAATATATATATTTAATCACCAGATTGGAAAATCATTCATAAATAATATAATATTTTCACCAAAAATATACTTAATTTTTAATTTAAACGACAAATTATTATTATTATTGCTTACAAGTTTTTGGGTTTAATTGGAAAATATCTCTGCATTTTTAGAAATAATTTTCAGAAAAGGAAATGAAATCAATTTGAAATTTCAATATTTTATTTATGAGAACGACACAAATTTTTTTTATGAAAAGGACACAATACACAAACGTAAAATATTGTAAACTTTATATTAATGACGAAAAAAGAAAATATGGAAGACCAAAAATGTCCTCAGTGAGTGACGGTGAAGTTTGATACAATTACAATTTTAGTTTTTTTTAATTGGTTTGGTGTACCGTGTACATATTTTTTTAAAAACAATGGGTGCATTCCATTGCAATTTCACGTAAGAACGTAAACGTAATAAAATGAAAAATTTGTAATATGTCAGAAAAGTAGTAGATTTGGTTAGGTACGTGTATAATATTTATATTTTCAAAAAAGTAGTAGATCTACTACAATTGTAGTAAAGTGAAAGCCGGCCCAGATTACATATGGCAGTTTCCGATTCGATTCGAACTTACTCGATTATACAAAGTATAAGAATCTTGTTTGAATCGAATACTTATTATAAAGGACACTAAAGCTGTCTAATGAATACAAAAAATACAAAGAGTGAAAACAACACCAAAATAAAAATAGTAAATCGTAGAACAATACTAAACTACCATCACACATAGAGAAGATAAATATTTTCATATAATCTCTCATGAGCGTACCTGGGACGTATCACGTATCGATGTGTACATGTTTTCTCTATATTACATACACATAATACACTAATGACGAACAAAATTCTATTATATTTACATGTTAAACTATTAAAACCAGATGTACAAAAATTATACAAATATTCCTATTCTATGTATCAGTATCAAGCTTCAAGAATATACTTATTTGTGTCAATTGTAATACTTTAATTGAGTCAATTTTAATTTTTGTTCTAATTCGATCTAAAATATGAGACTTTTGTATTTAGATTTTATGTACAATCACACAAATATTAAAATCAAAATCATGCAATTAATCAAAATATCAAGAAATTTGATTTCTTTCAGTATCAAATTAAGCAATTGCCTGATAGATGCATCCCGGTGGATTACATTTTCCATATTTAAATTACACTACATCACTTATTAAACACAAAAAGACATAAAAATGAAAAAAATAAAAATTAATTTAAAATTACCCTAACTAGAAACTTGATTAAATAATTTAAATTAATCAAAATAAAAATAAATTACACTAAACAATTTTTATTTTACGAAACAAACAAAAACATGTCTGTCTCAATGTAAATTGAATTAAAGAAATTAAGTCATAACTTACATAATTGTTTGTCCAAATAGGTAATTTTTCATCAGGTTTTACATCAGTTTTTTTACAGACAAATGAAACACCCTAAAGTCTTCAAAAACGTGATTACTAAATGGTGAAGTGACCTGTTTTGTCTTAAAAATAACCCACAGGTACTTGGTTTCTTTGTGTTTTTTTTATAATCCAAAACAACTATTTTGTTTTTTGGGATCTATGCTCATAAAAAGTTCAAAAGAAAGAAATTTTAAATATTTGTAATTATTTTGATTTACGACTCATTTGGAAAGTTATTAAACAATTTATCCTATTGTTCAAGAAAATTTCGCCAGTCTACTCACAAAAGCGTTAAAATTCGCCATAAACACCCATAAATAATATATATAAAAAATAACGGTTTAACACTCCCATCGTATACGAGTATAACATTTCTTAATCTATAAATAAAAGGTGTATTTGGAAATGAGCATACAACCAGAACAAGCAGCACTGGTAGTAGCAACAGCAGCATCATCGCAAACAAAAAACAATTTACAGTAAATGGAAAACAATAATAATAAAAGGAAATAACTCAACAGACACAAGATGAGGAAATATATAAAAACCAAAGACTATAACCAAAACATACCATCATAAAACTATTGAAAAAGTAAATTATTTTGTAATACAATATTTTCTTTTCATCATAAAATATTTTTCTTTTCAATTTTTCTCTCAACTGTGTACTTTTTGTGTATTGTACATATACGTCCCATGTAGCTATAGAGATATGTTCGTTTACCATTTACTGTTAATTTTTTTTTTTTTATCTAATACCGAAATGTGTATATGTGTTATTTTGCTTATACGACAACAACAACAACGCTCTACGTAAGAAGATTCATCCATAAAAGAAAACATATATTTTCTATTCAATGTGGTTACATCAACAGTAAAAATGTTTATCTCGTACATTTATAAAATTTGGGAAAAATGAAAGATATTAGAGTGAGATGCGGAAGAACGTAGGAAAAACAACATCATTATCATTATATTATAAAATGAAAATATAATGTCTAAGCTCTCTATACGTACATATGTATTCATATATGAGCTTTTACTTTTTGTGTCGAAACTTTTATTTCTTTATATTATGTACTATATAAACGTATATTCGTTATAATTTTCTAAATACCAAAATAATGGGAAGTAATAATAATAATAGTTGGGCTTTTTTATTTATTTATATGAGCTATACATTCAGTAAAATATTTAACATCTGTAAATAGAGCTGTTTCGGTTGGTACTTTTGATGTTTCTGGTTAAAATATAATGATATTAAATTTAAATCATTCATGCGTGAATGCGAAGCACAAAAATCATATACAAAACATGAAACTTAATAAAAAAAATGTTTTCTCAGTATATGCTCTGTATAAATCGTGCACATAAAAGGATTAAAAGCTTTCTTAATTCTGCTGTATTTTTGTATGTCTTCTACAATATATTATTACAATTTTTTTTTTGTGTGTACAAAACTTTTACAATCTTGCTATATGGCATTGTATATAGTTTAGCTTTTATAATTATCAAAAATTGAAAAATTAATTTGATTTTCATTGAATTTCTCGTTTTCTTCGTGTAAGCTTTTGTTTCTTTTATAAAACACGAATTTTCTATACTCTTAATCTTATTATAAAATACAATAAAAAGCTTAACGTTTTATTTTAATTATTAAAAACAATTTCATGTTAGTTTTATATACGTACATGTGAAAAAAGCTTTAAGGTACAAAAATTAAACTTTTATGTTTTATTTTTAGTACAATGTATAAAGCGTATAGTTGAAATTCAAATAGAGTTATGTCAACATTTTCTTACAAAACAACACAAAAATTCAATAGACTAAATTAGTCTTTTACAAAACCATTTAGTGCTCTAGAAAAATGTATAATGTAAAGCTTTTTAGTTTTTCATAAATAATAATAAGTTAAACTTATTATGAAGCCAACCTAATAAATACTAAAAAATTTAACAAAAAATTTTGTTTGTTTGTACAAAACTATTGTTTAGTTAATGTTTAACGAAATAAAAATAAATGAACAAAATAAAAGTTAAAACGTGAAGCTAAACACATATTTATACATGGAAAAATTGCAGTTAGCAAAAAAATTTAATTATTCACTCAAAGTCGAAAAAGTTTTGCATTAAAAATGTATCAGATGGTAGAAAAATGCGACCCATATACATATAAGTCAGTATATGGTTAGGTAAATGTATGTTTAGTAAAAATGAATCGCATTCTGTATTTTATAATATTGAGAAGAACATATAACGGTGCATACATATATGCACTTTATTTGGCTTCAAAACTAAAAAAAAAAAAAAACTTTACAAATATGGATACAACTAATTAAGTAGGGATATAATTCGAATAAATAGGAAAAAGCTACAAACCATGATACAAGGAATTAATAAGGTATGCTCAATAGATGTAATTACGCCATCCGGTGACAGAAATTTGTTTTTTATTTTTTGTTATTTCTCTATTTTATTTTGTTTTTAGCACGTCATTCGGTAGTATCGTGGTGCAGCATCGAATGACGTGCTAAAAAACAAAACAAAATAGAGAAATTTGTACAAAAAATAAAAAATAAAAAACAAATTTCTGTCACCGGATGGCGTAATTACATCTATTGAGCATACCTTATTAAGTCTTTGTATCATGGCTACAAACATCAAATGAATTTTATATAATCATTCAAATAAACTGTATATAGACTGGATAGGTGAAAAAAGGTAATGTTCCAGGTGAAAATTACAGATTAGATACAAAAAATATTTTTTTTGTATTTTATTTTAAAATGGTTTTCTCTGTTTAATAAATGAAATTATTTAGATCCGGTATATAGAATTACAATTTTAGGCAAAGGAATTGCCCTTTTTTGTTTTCCTTTGCTATAGTACTGTAATTTGGAAAGATCAAAAAGCTTTTGCGAAGTAGGTAAAAGTGAATATATTCAAGAAAAGATTTTCTTTGTTTTCGATGGATGAATGTTTTCGTAACTTTTTTATCAATTTTATCGGAAGTCACAATACTTTTAACTCTTAGATAAAAGCTCTATAACTTATTCCAAAAACATATTATTATATGAAGTGCTTTGTTTTAATTAAAAATATATTTATGCAATTATAGAATAAAATATACAAGTACGTTTTTTAGTGTGATCAGTCAATGAAAAGTGGAGTCTCTAAAATGTTAATACCCTCGGTCACTTCCCCTCCCTCGCAAATAAGTATCCTAGCGAGGTGACCTATTTTCTGTCCCTTTCTAGCAAAAAAAAATCTAAATTGAATATCAACATAGAAGCGGAGTGAATAAAGCTATACGAAATCAAACCCATTGAAATTTATTTTAAAATGAAAAGAAAATTATACGCGATGTAAGTATATGTACATCTGTTTACTTCTGTTTCGGAGCTATGCCAATTCTGCCGAGCGTTCATATTTCTATTAGTTTTATTAAACTAATGTCTGCATACATATTGAAACATAAAGTTAATTTATTGGTACACATAATCTCAATTTAAACATATTTTTGCTTTTTCGTTAAAACATCCATTCAAATTATACAATGTATGCAAAATAATAATATAATTCCTTATTTTTTATATAAGGGGGTGAAGTGGAAACATTAGCGCTTGTAGAGGCCGGAGCTACAAAAGATCAAAACTTTAAAAAAAATAGCAACTAACATATGATGTTATATTGAGGTAAATGTATTGTTTACTGATTTATGAATTAATTATTTGTTTTAGACAACGTCGACAACCTACGAAATGATTAATTTCCTCATTTATTTAGCCGGCCTGTTCATATTACTGTCTGCTAATAAAAAAGTCATTGTCTAATTAACCTAGGGATCAAAAAAAGGTTAAATTTTGATAATAAATCACATAAATTACTCATTGGTACATGAACTGAGACTATTGTGAAAATTGTTTTTCTATTATAATAGAGATGGCACTGTGCAAATTCTTAATTAAGGTTTATATTAATTTTATATGTTTTAAGATACATAGAAAAATATTTGTATTTCGTCTAAAATTAACGTAAAATTATCTAAGCTACTTTGAAATATATTGTATACTATATTACTATTCATAACATGGATTAACTACAATCTATGGAAACAGTTCAACATTAAACGACTGCAGGCATAAAAAAGTTGTCGACGTTGTCTACGAATAGTCGACGTTGTCTACGAATAGTCGACGTTGTCTACGTTGTCTACGAATAGTCGACGAGTTGTCGACGGTTGTCGACGTATTCGCGTAAAAAATAGTAGTCGACGCGTAATCGCCCATCTCTGTGTGCCCAACAAGTTGTTGGATATTTATTAAAAGTTGAGAGATCCGAAAACCGGAACTGCACCAACAATTACGAATGCCTTGAATTGGGTATTTTTGCCTCTGATATGCATGATTTATTCGCAGAGAAACACGAAATGCAACCATCTAACATTATAAACAGCGCAGCAATTTCACCAATACTGCAGAATCGGACCATGATCCTATAGAAATGGAAGAGGAATCGTTATCGTCCACATCAACACCCGGAACTAGCCAAAGCGTAATGGATACACATACTCCAGAGGACCGTTACCACACCAGAAGAAGATGAAAGAAGAAATGTTAGAACACATAAGAGAACTGGACGGCAAAATAATAAAATTATTAAAAAAGTGTGTGTAAAAAGGGCGATAATCCCAACTTCTAAGGGCTATATCTCATAAATATGAATTTTTAGGACTTAGCGACCTTTGAGACTTTCGATCAACAGGTCAAGGGCTACCAGAATTCGAAGTTTTAGAGAGTTTGACCGAGGGCCATTTTCCATACAAAAAGTGCGGGGTCCTTTAATAACGTTTATGTATATTTCTGCATATACCGGAATTCTGAAGCGCTAGTTTGAAATTGATGATTTTCATTTACATTCACAGATGGAAAATTAATGTCAGTTTGGAATTCCTCATTAATATTAATAAAATCTTTAACGTTCAAGCAAATGGGTCATTCCATATGAAATCATACATGAGTTGGACGCAATGTCTCAAAAATTGTTTAACCTATATTTATTCGATTTGTTAAGGGTTGTTGGGTAAACTGAAGTTCGAGAAAGAAAGAAAAACGTTTGCTAGGGAGAATACATTATTATTTGTGATTTTGCTGAAACTATTTGTTTCTAACACAAGAAGAAGTACAATCAAGTCGCAGGAATAACCAGCAAGTCACAATATTTCCGATGGTTGTTTATTATAAGAAGAACGATGAGCTAAAACAAGTATCTTTTGCAAAGATATCGGAGGCAATGATATAAACATACTACAAACTAAGTATATCTTTTCCAGATAAAGCTGATACATTTTCTCAATCATAATAGTGAGATCTATCCTGCGCTTATAAAATGTATTTACTTTTCTGATGAATCACCATCACCAGTACAATTCAATAATAAAAAAATTCATTAACATTTGCTATCACAACATGGACTTCAATATAAAAGCAGAATGGATCTTTTTCGCTACAGCTAGCACTTGCGGAATCTTTGAAAACACAGCGGAACCTTTGAAAACGGTAAACAGAGCTCGTTTCCCCAATGGGGGCGAAGGACAACATTAATGGCACACATTTTGAATATGCGTCCATTGAAGAGCATAAAATATGTTTTTTATGGAGCGCAAAAAATACATCATGTAATTCCGAGAGATAATGAACCACTCACCATTTTGTGTAAACCATATTCAAAATGTAATGAAAGTCATTTTAAAATACATAGTTTCAAATAAAAATATTGTAATTATATTTGAGACACAACTACAACCTTGTATTCTTTATTTTTAGATATTTTTCTTATTGTTTGTAGTGATAAAAATGGCACTAATAGTGTCTTAAGAATAGAATTTGAGTAGGAAAAGATATAAACTGTTGATTTCAAAAGCCTGTATTCCAAAATTTTTCTTCTAATGCCAAGCAGAATTTTTCACAGATTAAAGTGTCATTATTAGCAAGTGATTTAACGGTGTGCGTCGTCGACGCTCGAAGAGGACGGATGTGTTTTTTATCGTCCTCTTTGTAAATTTTATTTTAATTTGTTTTGTGAAATTTCCTTTTTTTTTTAAATATATAAAGTGATATAAATTAAATTAAATTATAATATATTAAATAATTAATTAATTAGTGTTGTGGGAATGTGTATTTGGAAAATGTAATCCATCGGGATACATTTAGCAGGCAATATTTTATATTTATAATGAAGGAAATCAAAATTTTGATTTCTGGATTAATTGCATGATTTTGAATTTACGGTTTGTGGTATTGTACATAAAATTTCTAACAATTATTGTCTAAATAAGATAATTTTGATCAAGTTTTATTAAAATTAGAGTTGTAGAAGTTTAATATACGCAGTTACTATGCATTTCTATTCTTGTTTCTACTAATACTCTTACATATTTTAGTTTAGTTTTATTTTATGTACAATTGTCATAAATACATGCAATCCATGATTCAACAAATAACAGGTTAGCCCGATTGTTCAAACCACATGTTCGTGACGTCATGCAATTTCGGTAAATGTATATAAGTTATTATTTTTTACTTTTCGTTTTTATTTGTTGTTGTAATTTATACGTAAAGAGTGCGTTATTTCAGGCTGACCTGGTATTTATTGAATTATGCATGCAATCTATTATTCATAGATTGGGAAGATTGGTAAAAATTTTATATTTCTATATTTTTTGGTTCCGATTGTTTATTATGTACAGTGTACACATAATTGGTTTTGTTCGCCATTGTTGTGTTGTATGTGTGTGTGTTGTGTAGGGAAATTATGGACAAGTAGATGCATCTCCGACCAAGCATACTAAGGATTGTATGAGAATATATATTACGCTTATATACATTAACATAAGGAATACACATGTAAAAGTGTGTATGGAAATATTTATTTATTTTCTTTATGTGTGTTGGGAATTAGTGTCGTCGTGGTGCGATACTATTATTTTTCTGGTTTGTTATTACTTGATGTATTCTCTGTGTACGTAATTCAAGGTGATCGTTATATACCATGAGCGAAACAAACACAACACAAAAACTTTTTAGGCATTGATTCAAATGGGATTCTTATATGAGTTCTTCGTATAATCGAGTAATTTGAATCGTACGTATAATGTATAATCCATATAAAATTACGGTTTGGATGGATAATTCATATTAATTGATTTTTTGGTAATTATAATCAACCGTGATTCATTGATCAGACAATGGTTTTATAACTGTGGTGAAGTCAAAATTTTTGATTTCTTGAGTAGTTGAATTGAGGGATTTTGATTTTGGTTTTAGAATTTATGTAATTGTGCATAGAATCTAAGAGAAAAATGTTAATTTTGATCGAAATAATATTAAGATCAAAAATTTCTTAATTTAAAATGCATACACAGTTAATGTTCACGACTTGTCTAGTTACATTTCATGAATACATAGTTGTACGTATTTTAGTACTCCATTTTTATTTTTTGAACAAATATAGTAAATATACGGAAGATTGTGGCGTAGAATGGTAAGGTTGGTATATTTAATATAAGGTTTGTTCATAATAGCTTAGATATTTTGTTACATATTTATAAATTTAATTGGATTTATATACCTTTTGTGCTCTGTATATCATATAATTATATAAATCATTAATCATTAGTTTAGTTTTCAGAGAGGATTATGAAATTTTATTTGAGCTGAATTCATAATTAGCCTATTTACATACAGTACTTAATTAAATTATTGGTGCATTATAGGTTTAGATAGGTAGGAAATTACTGATTAATTAAATTACTGATTAATTATTTATTTTTAAATTTTATTTTCATTTTGATTTTTAAATTTAAATTTGGTTGAGGAGACGAGTAGGAGAGAGGGCAGAGACGCAAAGGCTCCAACAACAATGTCAGGAAGCACTAGCTGGCACGGGTTGGTAGTTAGTGCAAATTTGGGTAAGCACATATGGATGAGATGATGGAACGAAATTTCGTCCCCCCTCTCACAACCGCCGATGGGATTTTTAGTGGAGTAATATGCTGTGTATAAGTTTTCATTGTACTCTGAAAGATTGTTGTTCGCTCTCTTCAAATAAATAATAATGTTTAATTTGATATAATTTTCAGAGTTAGCAATGAATAAGTGGTTGCATTGCATTTAATTACTTACGTATACGCTTAGCAATTTTAATTGTTGAATGGTATTTTTTGAGTTTTACAGGTTTCACGGGTGTTTGTAGAATTAATTCAATTATACTAGTAGTTGGAGATTAACTTTAGTTGTAAGTTGCGATAAGGATAAATGTGGTGGTAATCATTATAATATATAGCTGTTATAAAGTATATTTAATTGTTAGGTTAATTAAGTGTTACAGGAGAGTTTCAGAGTTTATATAATTCTTTAGTTTAATTTTAGTGTAACAATTAGTGATAATTATTTAATTTTGATTTGGATTTTCAGAAATAGAGATAAATCCTCGATCAGTATTAAGAAATTCCAAGCTTCCAGCTTTCTTGTAGCGTAGTAATTATATTGTCTTGTGACAAGTATTTTTTATATGTTTCACTAACAAATTTATAAAAGTTGAGTATTATTGGTCGAGTATTAAAGAATTAGTATAAATGGATAATTATTATTATTAATGTAATTTCATTGATGCCTGTGAAATCTTTTGAGCTGTATTCGTAATTAGTTTTTTAGTACTTAGTTAATTTATTAGTGAAATGTATCATAATCTTTTAATTATGTCATATAATGATATAAATCATAAATTCCTAAACTACTATTTTCCTTTTTCAGATAGCTAGAAAATTGCTGATTAGTTTAATTTTATGATTAATTAATGATTTATTTTAACTTTTTATTTTTATTTATATATTATTTACAAATTAGTTTGTTAATTTTGTGAAGCTGTTATATGCATTAAGCTATAATATGGTTGCGTGATATTAATTCTAGTTGGTATATTTAGTTCTAATTTATAATTTATTTCAGAAATTAGTCTGTAATTTACAATCTAATTTAATTATTTCATCAGTCTAAAAGAAATAAGGTAATTCCTAATCAAGCATTTTATATTTTAACTTAAATTAAAGTTGTTGCTAAGTTTAAACTTCATGGTGTTTAAGTAATAAATGGATTTATGACTTAGTTCAGTTTTTGAGTTTATGATTATTGGGCTCAAATCTATGTTTAAATCGGTAAGCAACCCCTGCTGGAGCGTTGGAGGAGATTATGGAAAGAAAGCCAAATAAGCAACATTCTTATAAACTGATGAATTAACTAATTAATTAATAAATTATTAAATTTTAATAGGATCACTTAGAAATTAATAAGAACAATAGGAATTTTCAGAATATAGCATAGTTCTAGAATAATTAATCATTTTATTAGGATTAAACTGAATCCCGTTTTTCAGAATAAAGTAACCGCTTGATTCAACTCTCCAGGGTCAACAAGAAGTTAATAAGCTTGTAGTTAGAAATTGTGATGTCTTGTGCTAACTATTTTACTATATTTATTACTAACAATTTTACTAACTATCGACTGCATAGGTGGCTGAAACCGGGCGAGTCTCTAATACTAACATTCCTTTCCTATCCTTCGGTTTTGTTTAATGTAAAGGGTGTACGGTGGATCCGGCGTATCCGGGAATCTTGCTGAGGCTTGGTCGTACATCCGTATCAATCAATCAATCAATTATTAGCAAGTGATTTAACGTTAATTTAAAAAATTAGAAAAAAAAATACTTTTTTTGTTATCGAGATACTAAGAAATACAGATTCAAAAAATCACCAATATTCCAAAATTGAATATTATGAAAAACTAATTATTTCGTTCGTTTCGAAAAACCGTTGAGAAAACCAAAATCGGTCAACCCGATCCGAAAATGTAATCAAAAACGTAATACAGATACCCAAAACTTCTTGAAAATAAGAACACTTTGAGAGAGTGTAAACTCGAGAGCGACAGAGAGAAAAAAAAATGTTTTTGTACAAACATTTTTTTTTATTACTTATAAATCGAATAAATATAGTTTGAACAATTTTTGAGACATCGTGTCCAACTCATATACGATTTCATATGGAATGACGCTATGCAGTATATTGAATTTTTCACGCCGGTCTCCAGTGAACGAAGAAAAATACACCGCCACCTGGACTTCATTTGCCCAAAAGTGTGTTCAACTGCGATTCGCGCTTTGCTGTGTAAACAGTTGAATTTTTTTCTTGCTGCGTCCATGAGTAATTCTCGGTTATAATAGCTATCGGTTCTAACGTTAACTGGAAACCACTATCACCAAGCAAATGGTAGCCTTGTAGTGGATATTCTTTGTTGGCATAAACATCACTATTCCTTACAACATGTTGATCATAAACTGAACCTGGCCATCCAACGGAAATATTTATAAATTTGTTATCAGCATCACAAATATCCAGAAACGTTTATCATTATTCATTATATATCAATTTATAAATTTATAATTAAGAAAATAAAAGCCTTCTAATTGAATACTGTAGTCCAGTTTTCTATTTATATATTCATTATGATGATTAAATCGGTATTTGATTTTGATGTGAGTCCCCTCGATAGCACCTACGACATTTTTAAAAATTGAAGATCCAGCCCGATTAGCGAATTTCATACCATAAGATTCTAAATCATCATGGTTAGGCAGCAAGATCAAGTCCATTATATGGTGAACCATGTTAAAAATGAAATAACCACACGGTATAACCCAAAATACCATCCTCAGTTCAGTTTGAGCATCACATCCATGATGCTCTATCGAAAAAATTTCCACCAACTTTTCGAAAGCTTGCACCGATATTCGAAAATATTTTTTTTCATTAAAATTTCATTTCTATTTAAAATAGTATCAATCATGACGCTCTTCTTATCGCTCACGTATACACAAATAGTATTCAAAGTTTATTTTTAAAAATATTTACCTTCCGCATTTCACGTTCCTCTATTATGGCGAGTAGTTTTAAACAAAGTTTCATGTTTTTATTTAAAAAATTATAAAAGAATTATGTACGTATTTTCTTTTATATTGAACAAATTTATTGTTTTAATACCAAACAAATATTTTTTTTTAACGTTTAATGTTTCGACGTTGTTGTCAAAATTAGTAACTAAAATCAATTGGAATAGTTTTACTTACTTATTTGAGATGGTGTCAAATAAGTAAATAAATACGAAATAAGTGCCTATCCGTTTGGGAAACTGCATTAGGCTATTTTCAAGAGACAATGTTTCTATACTTAGATCAGATTGTTTTTAATGCAATATCTGCAATTATTGACTTTTGAACTGATCCAGATCAGATCATATCGCCTCATGAAACGACACCAAAATGCATAAAACAAACAAACACCAAATTTCAATTCTTTGCCTCGTTTCGTTTTGAATCTGCCTCTTCAATTCGTACTGTATTCATCATATTCGTTGTCGCTTTACAAAATTATTGGTCAACTACATTTTAATAGGTGAACTAATTTTTAGATCACCATTTGTGATCCAAAATCATTTTATTAGTCATTTTACTTACTCTACTTTACTTAATCATTTTACTTACTTTTATAATTATGCGTCAAGAAATGCAGCTAATATTAACCAATTGCGACACCAAAACATAAAATATTTTTGGTTAAAATTCGCCTATTTGAATATTGCCGCCAAATTTGTTGGTTTTAACTAAAATATTTAGTTCTAGTATCAGTTGCCCCAAAGGAGGATAAATCTAAAAAAACAATCGTTGCCACGTTTTCGGGAGAATGAACATTTGCAAACTTTCATATACATACACAGTAAATAAAAATTCACTAGATGTGAGCATATTAGACAATCTATAGTTGAATCAAGTAAAATTAAAAATACTAGATTTCTGGTTGTAATAAAATATGGCGATTTTACTTGAAATACCAATCTGGAGTACTGGAAATCAAGTAAACAATTCTACTTGATTTTACGAATGGAATTCCGGTAAAATTATGGGAAATAAGGTTTTTTAATTAGATTTCAAATAAAATCGAATATGTACTAGATTTTCTTGCAAAACTATAAGATTTCCTGTATTTATTCTACTAAAGTTTTAGTAAAATAACTGGAAAAAACTATATACTTTGGCAGAATTCTAGTTAATCCCACGTCATCATTTTTTATTAGTTTATCCGTTGATTATACTAGATTGCCGCCTAATTAAATTTCAAATAATAAAAAACGTTTTTGGATTTTATTTTAATTATAGATATTTTTATTTCAGAGGTTTAAATGCAAACTACAGTTTTTGCAGTTAACTAATTTCTCAAAAAAACACTGTATAGTCGATATGAATAAGCTATAAATTCCAGAAGTAGGTGTTCCTAGGAAATCGATAAATTCTATGGATGGTACATTTGCTTTGCTACGTAATGAATCAATCTCCGGTGGATAATTAATACACGATAATTGAATCGTTTATTCGAGAAAGGGCTCATGTCCACTTTTTGTCAAAATTAGTATTATGACGGTTTTGTATCACAGACAGGTATATACGTTTCATGGCAAGACGACATTACCATATGGTTAATGGAACAGCACCTACCTTGCAAAAAAAAAACATTTATTCTAGAAAGGGCTCATGTCCAGGACATGTGCTCTTTAAATACTAAACTAATATTTAAAAAGTAAAATATTGTTGTGTTTTTACTTCTTCGTTTATTTTATAACATGCTTATACTACTGTGCAGTATTGTGATATACATCTGTGACAAATTTTATTTCAAAACATTCAGCAGTTTTTGTTTTACGCTTGGTTTTGTACGACGCTAAAAGTGCATTCGGATTTTTACAATTTCTAATTATAATGAGCAAAGAAAAGTTGCAGTAAATTTTGTTTGC